>JAPMOQ010044143.1:633632-670082 GCA_026543055.1 Argiope trifasciata | reverse complement strand
TTGTTTCTCCTCTCTGCTCTGGGCTGCATGGGGAGAAGCAACCTGAAGCCGCACGTGAATCATAGTCTGAGTGATCTTCATATTAGGAGCTCGAAATAGACTAGGTGTCGCAATATTTCAATTAAAACTAGTCGCTTCCGTTTATAAATAAGTATTTTAGTTGTTTTTGCTGATTAAATAGAAGTAAAATCCTACGCCACCTTATCAGCCACAAATATACTAGACGGGCTTTGTTTTGTGTTATTTTCTGTTTGAGAGTTCGTCATAACTAAAGTTTTCATCCGCATTCAATACTGAAAAATGATACTTCCATTTAGAAAATAAAATCAAATTCAAGCCGACTTCCTGGCACAGGGGTAGCGTGTCTTCTCCGTGATCTGGGCATACCGCGCTAGAGTCCCGGTTCGGGCATGGTTGTTCTATCTGTGAGGTGCATGAATGTGCCTGCCCCTCTGTGAAAAGGGACTGTGCAAGAGAATGTGTGCGTGTCACCTTTATTTGAGCTGGAAGTGAGACTTCTGCCCTCTGCGTGCTCAGGGGTCTTTGCCCTCAGAAGCTACTGCACCTCATTTCCGTGGAAACACGGACACGACATCTATCAAAGTTAGATTATTTCAAAGCGAAATCACTTGTTTTCAATGGGAAGCAAATAAATAGGGTTCAGATTTCAGAAATCGGCCCATTTTTACTTCTTATAGAAAAAAGTTAATAGACTGTTTCTTTTTATCTGCTCCGTTAGAATGATCTGCTTCTACAAGGTGCACCAGAGAATCTTACTAATTTGAAACGTTAATAAAAACAAAAGTACTTCAATTATTGTTTTAATTCTTTTTTTTTGTTTGAGAATACCATATCCCAATTTTTTTTCATACGGTTTTGAAAATGCCATCGGTTAAATGGCGACTCTCCATAGCGCATACACTAATTGAGTCGATTTTTGAAGTGTCCACTCTTTGCAGCATATCCATCGGTATTTTGGCAATGGCGTCACGAATGTTGTACTTGAGGTGAACTGTGGTCCCTGGTCGATGGACACAAACCAGGGATTTCAAAGTGAGGCCCGTCACCGAAAAAAAAGACCGCATCTTCAGGCAGGTCGTCAAGCAGCATTTCGCATGTATTTTGACGGGCAACAAAATCGCGTTCAGTTCATTCTTGCACAACAGCCAATTTATAGCGATGAAATGGAACGTCTTGACGGAGAGTTCTTCGAAGAGTGGTGCCAGAAATTCCCAGAGCAGCTGCGTGTTTGCGAGCCGATCTGACTACCTCGTTCTTTCTACATTTTCTGAAGTTCTGGTGGTCCGTTGGTGGCCCTTTCTGGGTTTAGCGACACTCCCGAAACGAGTGAACCCATGAAAGAATCGAATAATGGCCAGAAATGGGTTTGTGATGAGGAATTTCAAAGGGAGCAGGGAAGGCACGTTGCGTAGAAAAAAGTGAGCTACCATTAGAATAGGAGCTCTCGACGGCAAAGGTCCACTGTTCTCTAGACAAGAACATGATGGCAACTGACTAGTGAGAGAAACAAACTTGGAAACTTCCCCTTTTAGTATCGCTACATATTACCCCTCTATCTACACAACTCACCGCTCGGGAATTTTTTCAAATAAGTCAGTTTCTCTGGAAGCATCCTGTAATAAAGACCCTTTCTTCTTGTCTGTTCCGTTAGAATGATCTGTTTCCTGCGGACGTGGTCACTTCCCTTCGTCTGAGGGAGTGGCCGATCGAGCCGCCTCCGAAAGGGTTGGAAATGTGCCTCGAGCCCTCGCAGAAAGTCGGGGAGAACCTGGGACTGAACAGTGAGTGTTTTTTCCACTTTCTTTTGTTATTATGTACGAAAGAGAACTCTGATGGGTGGATGATAGTTGACTATTGTTATAATTGGGGGAGGGGAGATTTTTATGTCTATATAAATAAAAATGAACGTTCGTCTGTATGTCTCTTATGCACTGCCGTACCTCTCATCCTATTGCGATAAAACTTAGACTGCTTATTACTTGCACTTACGCAAAGGTTATAGGTATAGTACAATTATCCATTATATAAAATTATATATAATATTTTATTATAATATTTTTTTAAAAATTTCAAATTAATAGGTAGTTTAATTAATATGGAATCAGTAGTTTATATTTAAAATTAATAAGAAATTAAACTATTCAATATTAGAAATTTCTCTCATTTAAACACCCATTGAAATGTCTGTTTTATGATATTTTTTAAATACAAAAAGTGTTTTATCTTCACGTGCCTATAGCAGTTTTATAAACTAATTACCTGCATTTTCATTTTTTTAAAAATGTGGTGGAATGTCGATTACTCTGATCTGTGCAGGAAGCAACAGGATTTATATTTCCAGGGACATTTCTTTCATAATACCATTCACACACGAAACAAACACAAAGACAAGACATTCAAGCACGCAGCTCCACAGTACAGTATCACATCTCATTCTGATTACACTCGCAATGCATTATGGGATGGCCTATCAGGCATCTTCATCTAGTATCCAAAAGAGAAGATAAGAGTTATGTCACTGCTGCAAAATGATTTTCTTTTTGTTCTCTAATACAAAGTTTTTCTTTTTCTGCAGTTTGTTTTCATGCAATTTTTGCATTTGTTTCCATACCTTTATTTATTTATTACAAAAATTCTTTTCAAGCCTGTGCCACGACTCTTTCGGTGCACCCCGACGACAAGGAGCTCTTCCTGATTGGCACAGAGACTGGCTTCATCCATCGGGGCTCCTTCGACGACAAGACCTGCAACGCCACCTACCGGGAGCACAAGGACGCCGTGAGCAGCGTCCACTGGAACCCGCTGCACCCGCGGGTCTTCCTCTCTTGCAGCAGGGACTACACCCTCCAAGTGTGGGACCACAACGAGAAGTAAAGCGACCTTCTTTGGAATGTAGGGTGGCCATAAAGCAACCTCCGCAGCTAAAATGAATTGAAACAACATTTCATGCACAGACTGTAAAAGCAAGTAAAAATATATTCCGCAGGAAAAAAATTAACACCAAAAGTTGCCGACAGGAGTAATACTGGCTCTATAGGAGTGGTGGGTCTAATACCACTTGGTCATGTATGTAGTGATGGTTCTGCGGTGGATGTATGTAGTTCCTAAATGAGAAGATATTTGTGTTTACGAACTACTTTCCTAAGGTTCAATTTTCGAATGTCCTTTTTGCTTCACATTTTTTTTTATGTTTGGTGGTGGGTCTAGTGCCACTTAGTCATACCAAGCCGAGTGAGATTTAACTCTTTCGAATGAAGGCAGAGGTGTGCGCCTTTCGTTGTGAACGAGCACCATTCAGGTGAAAATGCTCGAACACACACGACACAACCCTTTCGGGGGGGGGGGCGGTCCAACTCATCCATCCATCCACGAGTCAGCATTGAGATCCGAATCAGAAATCGACTCAGTACCTCCCGAGGTATGATTTGTGATGGGAACTTGGTGGACTTTGCAGCCACGACCTATTGAACATGCCCAAGTTGCCATTAGCCAACACGGAGGCCTTTGGCTGAAACGAGAACAGAATCCACGGCCTTTCAGTTTCGAGACTGATGCTCAACCAACCAGGCTACCGCGGTGCCGTGGGAGTACAATTATGAATGAATTCGAGAAACTCGCAGAAAATAATCTTTTATTCATCTTCCTGGGAGTACCCTGAAGGCCGTGCATCATTTTTGATATTCTGACCTTCCCTGGGTTCAACACATTGCATACGGTGTAAGCTAGGCCGGCCATTTAGAAGGTGCAGAGGGTGCTATGCACGCGGACCACGTTATTGAGGAGGTTTCCCTACCGTGATTAAGAATTGAAACAGTGTTCTAAACAATAATATTGTTACACTTGCTAAAAGTCTGCAATCTTGTTTCCATGTGGCTGGCTGAGCATCGACGGACGCCTTTATGAGGCAAAGATATCAATGATATCTTTAAAAAGGCGGGAAAAGTTCATTTTTAAATAAGCAAATCCCCATGAGATATGTTAAGACTGAGCAGTGTGCCCGGCGCCCAGAAGTCGAGGCTGAGGCTGGGTTCCAATGGAATTGTAAATCATCAGCTATCTACTTTTATCTATATCTAATGAAATATATATTTTTTCAGTCCTTTGCGTTGCCAGATACTAAATAGAATAAATGCTTAACCTTCTTTCAGCAAATTAAAGTGAAATAAAGGATGATCTTCTATTAAGCCTGTGGGTGTAATGCTTAAATGGTCTTGCTATACTAAGCATTTCCCATTTCTTTTGAAAAAGAAATGGGAAAACTAGTAATTTTCTTGCAGTAATGAATAGCAGAAACAAAATCAAGCATCATTAAATACATATGCATTACTTTTCTAAGAATTTAGGGCCCCAAGTGGTTTCCTGCATCCACTTGGAACCCTAAGTAGTGAAGGCCGGTAGTGAGGGTACGTTCTCCACTCCTACGCCTAAACTGTCGGTTTCGATGTTCAAAATAACCTATCTCATGTTCTGTCTCAAGACATGCCAGTTTGTTTCAGAACAGCCACGGCATTACACTGTCTAGTGGAGAGTGTAATGCCGTGAGCCACTAATGAGTGTCTTAACTCAATAGTGGCATTACACTATTGAGTTAAGATAGCGCCCATATTAAGTGCACATCAAACAACAGTCAAGAGCATATTAATGATCTAGAACGAACTGCAAAAAAGTCGTTTGTTGCCTTTTTTACAAGAAATGCTTGACACTAGGAATTTTGCATACTCCGCTTCGATAAACAATTTTCTTACGCGTACGCTACAGCAAAGCCAGTATTTCTTCTATCGGCCACTTTTGGTACTCATTTTTTTTCTGTAGAATTTATTTTCCCGCACCTTGCACAGTGTGTGTATGAAATGTGGTTTCGTTTCGATCGTCCGTTTTAGCTGTATGTGCCTCCAAACAACGGAAGTAATTTTATGGCCTCACTGTACTTAACCACTGCAGTAACCTCGGGAATTGTGATGATTTTAGTTAAATTATTCGATATTAATGCTGTTAGAATATCATCAAGTTAACCTTCATTTTAAATCCTAGATAAAAATCCTCCGTAAGAAATTCTTATATTTTTCAGACGTTTTGTTATATCAAACTAGCTGATATTGACGCGTTGCTGTCACCCCCAAAAAATAATATTAAATGCAATCAATCAATCATTTGGCAATGTTTCATCGGAACATAACGAACGGTGCGACAGTACATAAAATACGAACGAGCAAATATTCATTTTCGTATACAGTAAAAGCTCTTTATTCGCGGAGTATATGTTCCATAAATATGCCTGGAATACAGAAACCGTGAATATGGAAGGGTCATTTATACGGGATACATTCCTAGGTGACAAAATAAAAAAAATGTATAAAAAAATCAATTTAATTGAAGTTTTTGAACATAATGAACGTAAGTTTTTTAACATAATCATCTTAAGGCTTATTCAATGGTTTGAATAATTTTGTAATTTTTTCTTGCTTGGCAGGTTTTAAAATCTCCTTCGATTCAGACTGATACGCAGCAGTCGCAGTAGCAATTTGCCTCTAAAAAATAAGACTTCGTTCCATAGACGTTCAAGTAGAAATCGCAAAACTCATTTGCCTTTCTTAAACCTTCACTAAGATTTTTCAAATGAAATATCACGTTTCCAGTGCTTGTTGAAGCCTCTGCTTCAATGGGCTGTGAATTTAACATTTCCTCCAAGTCGGTTGTCAAATCTTCATCTTACGATTCAAACATTTTCTGAATGATTCTATCTGTTCGAACCCATCTCGTCCTATTCCATTCGCGATTTCGGCTATGTTTGCAGTCAAAGTTTGAGCTTGCACAGATTCTTCTTCATTTTCCGCAGTCAGAGCAGGCCAGTTTTTTCCATCATGACTTCAATGTGTGTGGCTTCAGTTCTTCCAATGATTCTTTTATGTTTACGATACATTTTGCTATATCAAATTTCTTCCAGCATTTAATGTAATGGAGCTTAAAGGCCTGAATTATTGCTTGTTCCATAGATTGAAACAAAGCCATCGTGTTGGGAGGTAAAAATGTCACTTTTATATTTGGATGCATAGTTTCAAGTTCGTTAGGATGACCTGGTGCATTATCCAAAACTAGAAGTGCTTTAAAGTCTAAATTCGGTTTTTTTAAATAAGTTACAACTTCAGAAACAAAATAATTCCGGAACCAGTCACAAAAAATAGCACTTGTAACCCACGCCTTCTTATTAGCACGCCAAAACATTGGCAAGTTGAATAAAGAAATCGCGAATAAAGAAATTTTTAGCAGCGAATATAGGAATTGGGTCGCATTTTTTTCATCCACGAATAGTGAAACCGAGAATGAAGGAAGCGCGAATTAAGAGCTTTTACTGTATTAGATTTGTGTATTCTTTGAGAATTGCAGAGCTTGGTGTTCTTTCGGAACAGTAATGAAAGAAACCGTTTAGTGTATCTCGTGAATTGTTTCATATTCATTCGGAATTCTCAAATTCAATTTTAGAAAAGGGAGTTAAAATATTTTCTTTTTAAAATTCATTAAACATAGAAAATATATTTATACCATAAAATCGTTAAAATAGATATAAAGATAATTTTTGAAAACCAAGATGGCGCAAAATGATTTGTACTACAATATTTCTAGTTACTTCGAAAAACGCTAAAATTGAATTAAAATTTAAACCACCACCCCTGGATTCTTCCCCCCAAAACTTTCTCGTGCGATCTGTCATAAAGTTGTTACCTCTGAGAATGACTTGCATGACATTTTCGTACTTTAGTTACAAAATATGAACCTTTCACTTGGCTTTAGTATTCCAAAAGAATCTATTGTGTCTCCTCGGTGAGTTATCTGGTGATGAATCTTTGGAAAATAGGTGAGGTTGATATTCAAATATGCCTCTAACCATCCCATGGGTGTGAACAATAATCTGACCCAGTTTCATCGCCATCTGATGAACGGTTAGGGAAGGCATCAGAGACACACAGACAAACATTCGTTTCTTTAATACGAAATTAAGTGAGCATTCCTCAAGTTGATGCGAAAAATTGAAACAAATACTCTTTGAGTTATTGACTGATCCTCAAAAATTTTCCGGTAACACATTAATATAATGACCAGGTAAGTGTTTTGTGCCATGAATGAATCATCAATATATGCTGGTGATACAAGGACCTGAGGAGACGATGAGTTCAGCAGCTGTTGTGTTGTGCGTTGTTTTTTATGGCACTTGCCATTGGACAAACCCGTTGTGTCGTGGACAGCGATTTGAACCAATAGGGTGCGTCTCTTGATTTTTTTCATTGGTGCCCACGAGAGCCAAGAGTAAGACTTTGGCACTCACGCATCGCAATCCTTTTTACTGGACGGACTTTCATTCATGTATTTTTCGTTCCATCAACCACAGATCGTCCTTTAGACCTGAATGAGATCTGAACTAGTACCCCCTCTGTTTTATTACTCTATACAGGGAAGGCCAAGTCAGATTTATACGTGCATCCAGTCATCACCACACAAGGGGAAATCTTCGGCTGGAGGAATCGAAATCAGATCCTAACAGACACGAGTCCAACGCCTTACCAAACAGGCCTGAAATGTTACCTAATAGACTTCATTAAAGGACTGACTTCCATCAGTCAGACAAACATCGGTAGACTCAGAGATTGCGTAACAAATAAAATAATCCTGATTGATAATTTCTTCACCTGTTGGAGTTCTCGGATTGCAAAAGCTGACACAGAGTGGATACACAGTCAAACATTCAAAGTGGGATTTCAGATGTGAGGTTGAGAAGAACTCTTGACCTAGTAGGAAGTCTCTTGGTTCTTCTGATCACAAAATAACGGTGATGTTGCTTGATTAGAGCAAACATTTCCAGACGGAGACATTTGTTCAAGGATATGGTTTAAAGATGTTATTTGTGCTCCGTTATTTTTACCTCCTTCGACTGTGCGTTCAATTTACCGAAGTACTTCGACACGATGGGAGTTTATTTTTTGTTAATGCGAGTCTATTTAATGCATTAACCTAAATATTTAAAGAAGTACGGTGAATTTTCCTTCTCTGTTTCTGAGATCGGTTCTTTCTAAGAATTCGTGGTTAATTCGAAAAAATTAAGCTTATTATTGATTAATATTTATTATTATTATTAATATTATTTATTATTTATATTATTTGTGATTATTTATATTATTTTATATCATTATATCATTTATAATTAATAATTATTAATTTTAAAAATTCAGACTTCTTGTTAAGACTTTAACTACTTGTTAAATCTATACGATCTTGAGATATATTTTAAGCTGTAATAACTATTTATAGCGTTTCATTTACTAGAAATATTGGTTATAATGAGAATCCGACATATTTAAAAAATAAAGTGGTACTACCGATTACTAAAGAAAAATTATATGTTAATACAACGACGCCATTTAAAAGAAATTGATTAATTTCTTAAAATGTGGAAACATTCTCGAATCAATATTTACTATTTTTTAAATTTTTTTAAATTAATTAATTCTTTTTTCTTTTTCAGACATTCAATTTTCGATTTCTTTTTTGAAAATGAAGTGCGAGACGCCGCCTGGGCGCCATTTTCTTCTACTTTATTCGCTGTCATCTCTAAAAATGCAATAGTAAGAAAAAAAAACTCCCTCCCCAATAATGTATACATATTTTTCAGCTAAAATGCGTCTTAAATTTCGATTTTTTTTAAATTTAAATTTTCATAGAAATTCCTCACGGTTAACATGATATCCCCAAAGCTAATGGAGGTATTAACATAAACATTTCAGCCAGTGTTTTAAATAATGCGGACAATGAAATGAATCGAAAGTTTTACTGTTAGTGAAATACTTTTTTTCAATTATAGATGTTATAAGAAAAATGAAACAGTAAATTTATTTACCCATCTCTTCTTTGCATCTCAAGATTTTCCTTAGATTTTAATTTATTTCATTCATCATCGTATTCTATAACTTGTGAACAAAGAAAAAAAAGGATTTTTGCATTACCATTTTTTATAGAGTGTGAACCGTTTTGGCTCAATTTCATTCAAATTTACAGCACATTTTCCCATTTCTCAAAATACATTATATTTTCACAAAATTGTTTTTGTATTCATAGCTTTTATTACTGACAACACATCTAAAAACCATAAATAGTTGCTAAAAAAATCCAACTTTTTTAAATGTTTCCTTTGAACTTAGTCGGATACCTTAAAATTAAACGCAGCCAACGTCAAAAGATAGCATTTCAGAAAAGTAATTTTCATCTTCTTTGAAAATTGCGTTTGAACAGTAACAGCGTCTGCTTTCTTGCAATCAGGTGAGCGTCTTCGACTTGGCCGTGAGCAGGACAGAGGCCATCGGCTCCTTCACCTGCTACACCCCGAAGCAGGGCATCAGACTGACCCGAGTGACCTTCCACCCGACCATGCCGGTCCTCTTGGTAGGGGACGATAGGTGAGCAATTCCTCATTACTCGTTCGA
Organism: Argiope trifasciata; assembly: GCA_026543055.1. Taxonomy (NCBI): domain Eukaryota; kingdom Metazoa; phylum Arthropoda; class Arachnida; order Araneae; family Araneidae; genus Argiope; species Argiope trifasciata. The sequence goes on along the minus strand of JAPMOQ010044143.1, from coordinate 660,591 downwards.
GAGTCCTGAAAACTGTGTTTCACATACTGCCTGGCCGGGTTAATTTAGTTTAGTTATATCAAGGTCCCGTTTTGTAGCAGCATTAGGGCTATTTGGGGACGGACCTCGTCAATTTGATCCAAGACCAGACGACGAGAACGACACCTGAACTGACACTCCCCTCTCCACACCAGTGGAAGGACGTTTGGCCTCGACGGATTTCACGTGCAGGAAACGCCCTCATACGACGGTTCTTCGGTGGAATCGAGTCTCGAACCTGCAGCCCTCCAGTTCCGAAGCTGAGATCTTACCAACAGGACACCGCGTCCCTTACGGCCGGCTGGGATAGCCTGGTTGGTGGGGCGTTGGACTCGTGTCCGTTCGGTTGTGAGTTCGAATCCGTCAGCCGAAGATTCCCCATGTGCGGTGGTGACTGACGCACTTATAAATCTGTCGTGATCACAAAGTCATCCCTGTTGAGAGTGATACCCCTGGGGGTACTGGTTCCGAGTGGATAGTTCTCTGATTCAGATCACAATTACGATGTGTGGTTGAGGAAATGAAAGTGCATGAAGGAATGTCCGTCCAGTAAAATGGGTTGTGACGCGTGAGTCACTAACACGTACTCTTGGCCTTTGATGGCGCCACGGGAAAAAGTCATCTGGCGCTCACTCGACTTAAATCGAAGACAGAAAACGGTCACTTTCTTCTAAAGTGTCATAATTCACAACACATAACACAGAAGCATGTAAACGCGATAACTCAAAAACGTAATGCCTTAAACATATTTAAAAAGTTTAACCTGATAAGTTTTTCATAAGTTTCACCTGAGTGATTGAATTTCGTTTGTGGACAATATGTCCGTCACTATTGTCAGCATTTCCAAGCTGGTTAAAAATAACTGACAATGGCGAAACACGTGCTTGCCGGATGCTTTAGGGTAGAAACGAGAAACTGCTGACGATATTTGATCGTGTGGTGAGGCCTTTAGTAGAACAGCAGGCTCCTCTCAGTGACTTCCATTTGCATCTTATAGTTAAATTTATCTGCTGGAATAACCAAAAGCTCACCTCTCTGCTTTTTTAAAAACCCATTTGTTGATTTTTTTTACGTTCTTTAATCATCTTTGGCCATACTTTAATAATATTCAGTTCGACAATGAGCTCAAAAAAGGCACCAAGAACCGAGAAAAAACCCTTTAGAAGCTGGCGTGTCAGATGAAGCTGTTAAGATTTTATTGTCCAGTTCTATAGTAATCCGATTACGAAAGAACCTCTTCTGTATACCTCGCTCTCCATACAAAATGAAGCTAAGTATTCAGGTGTAATCTTAGACAGGAAACTTACTTGGAAAAAGCATTTTTTTATTTATCAAAGATAAGTTTTGAGCCTTATCCCGTTAATTTTACCCCCTGTTAGCTCGAAACTCCAAATTGCATAGATATATGAAAATGCTTGTTTTTGCAGCCCACTTACTACCTACCTAAGAAAGCAACATAGTATCCTTCATGTACGTATGCACCAAATGTACATATGCAGCCAAAAGCAATTTAAAAATGATACAACAACCGCACGATAGCATTATAAGAAACATACGTTACGTGACTTGGTATATGAGAGTTGCGGACCTAACTAAAGCACTTAAATATAACTCATTTTGTAGAAATTCTATTTAAATTCTCTATAAATTTTTATAATAGAATGGATCTCAACACTAATGAAGCTGTTAAAAACATCAACAAATACCTCCCCAACTTAATAATTAAAAGACCCAGAAATGTTACTTTACTGCAATAGCCTCTACTCAAGGCCAAAGTTTTATCCTCCCACCACCAATAGACTCACTCTCCATTGCCCGAGGTCAAACAATAGAATGAAATCAGCAAAGTACCCCTCAATCATGCATAGATACACTTCTCCCTGCACGCCTTGGAGACACCTCCACCACAATTATTTTCCGACGATGGCTTAGTTTAAATGAAGTTGCGTGCGATTATTCACGAATAGCTATAGGATTATTCACGGCCAAGGAAATTATTTCTTACCGCTTGTTTCGAATTTTTAAATTGAATAAAATTTTTGATTGCAAGTATTTGATTGAATAAGATTGAATAAACACGCTCACTGCCACTACCCTCGGCTGATATCAGGACCATCTATCCAATGAGATGACCCCTTCTCTGCTCTCTTTCAACTGTAGTAGAGAAGGTGTCATCTAACAACATGGATGGTTTGGTACAATGACATATTATGCGTAACGAACAGGCTCGTCATTGGCAGCGAATGGGTTAACGAAAATTCCTTGTCCATTTCGCACAATCTAAATCAAAAATATAAATAGACGATACGCGCCTCTAATAGATGCAAATCAGAATTTTCCCTAGAAAAAAACACTTTTTCGTTTCTATTAGTTTTTGGTTGCCTTTACTTTGACGCTCATTTAAACGAAAATACCTAGAAACAGAGACGCCAACAGCCATCATAAAATCGATAAGTAATTTTTTATTTTTTTCCTTTAATGGAAACCTGAAATACCACCAAGCTGAAATGTTGGATGTTACTTCATTTCGGTGTCCACATTCGTCAGCAAGGCCACTCAAACTTGGCCCAGATTGATGATGATGTCGTGTCTGTGTTTCCGTGGAAAGGTGGTGCAGTAGCTTCTGAGAGGAGAGACCCCTGAGCACCCAGAGGGCAGAAGTCTGATTTCCAGCTCAAATGAAGGTGACACACGCATTCGCTTGCACAACCCCTTTTTACAGGAAGGCTCATTCCTACATCTCACAGATAGAACACACAGAAGAACAACCATGCCCAAACCGGGACGCCCAGATCCCGAGAAAGACACACTGCCTCTAGGTTAGGTTGGCCCAGATCACTAAATGTAATCAATAATTTATTGGGGGATTCGAAATCTCAGGAATTTCGTTGACTTTTTCTCAAGAAAAAGTTTGAGGTTTTTAAAAAAAAATTATTAATTGTTTAATAAACATCCTTTTCGTTTTCTAGGGGCTCTGTGATTGTTTTCAAACTTTCTCCAAATTTGCGATCTTCATTAAAAGTAAGTTTGATTGAAACTAACTTCAGCATTGTTACAAAATAACTAAAACAATGTTAAAAGCGTATAAAAATATTAGATATATCGTATATTTATAGATCTAACTCTGTAAAATGCCAATAGATGGCAACACTGGCTTTCTTCTCACTGTTTTTGGTATAGCGTGTTAAGCGGGGCCTCCGATAAGAGTTTTTTTTTTAATCTTTTATAAAACTTTCCTCTCTTCTTTTTAGGAGACCTTGATTGAACTTGGGATTTGCCGTAGCAATATTTTTGAGATCACGTGTGTGCAGAATTACTAGTTGGATAAAATAAATTTGTCCAATGAGAGATATTTTGCAAAATTTGGCAAACGGAACTGCCAAGACTTTGTACGTAGTGGCGTCAAGACAGTGATTCATTTTGATTTTTAAGGTATCCGCCGACGTTAAAAACACTGGTTATCGATCATATTGGAGAACTTTTTTATTACTGTTCTTTCTTGTAGTTCAGACTTTCCTCTTTCCAAAACAGTGTATCTTTTCTGGGAAAAGGAAGGCCTCACCTACCATCCAGGGTCACAGATTTTTTCAGCTGAAACATGTCTTTCACTTCCTTTTTTTCACAACTTTATTTTTCCTAAAAATTCTCCACTGTTAACATGATATCTCAAAAACTAATAGAGGTATTGACATACAAATTTCAGCTCTTGTTTTAAGTCATACGGCAAATGAAAGGAACCAAATGTTTTATTTTTGGTGAAATACTTTTTCATTTATAGGTGTTTTAGAAAAATTTAATTGCAAATTTGTGGGAAACAGCATATATACGTAAATTTTTACCCATCACTTCTTTGCATCTCAAAATCGTTCTTAGATGGTGGTCCTTTCTTTCATCATTCTATTCCATAACTTGTGCACAAAGAAAAATAGGATTTCCGCATTACCATTTTGCGTAGAGTGTGAACCATTTTGGTTCAATTTCATTAAAATTCACCACACATTTTCCTATTTCTCAAAATATATAATATTTTCAAAAGATTGTGCTGTGTTTATAGTATTTTGTATTATAATTAGCAATACATCTAAAAACCACAGTTTAAAATAATTTTTAAAAAATCCGATGTTTCAAATTTTTTCCTTCGTACGTAGTCGGATACCTTAAGGGCTTATCGGACACAATACGCAAAGTACAGTTCGGAGAAAACATATATTTAAAGACTCTAAAAAAACAGTGCGTAATTAAGAAAACGCTTTTATTTAAGAATAAAAATTACATTTAAAGCGGACATTTATAAGAATTTCACAATTATACTGCATTTTGTTAAGATGCATGTAGGAATAGATGGGACAAAATGCCCATTCAGATCAGTGTCTAGGCTTACTGATTAAAGAGAGGAAGCTTTTCAATAAAAACAGAAAATTTTCTTAGAGCAAAGAATATTTAAAAGAAAAGACATTAACGATTAGGACAGGACAGGCTATTTACAATAGAGATAAAAGTACAACCTTTAGATGACATCAAGGGAGAAGCCTAATCAAATGTCCCATGGCAAAACTATGTGCCACCGTTGCGTATTAAAGAATCACGATATCGAAGCGAATGACCCTCTCTCTCTCCGTTTGCCGAGCGAATGCTCACAGCTGGCTTTTCTAAGACTTGACGTCACGCGTCTTAAAGTGGATACACACGAGGCTTATTGTTGTCCGCAAACGTTGCCTCTCTGCTGTTTTCCCTGCATTGTCCTCGTGTGAGCACTTGAGACAACGCGGACAACGTTTGTCCCGATTGGACAATCATTTGCCATTGTCCCGTTGTGGTCACGTGATTTTTCCGTAAGTGGTCGTGATCTTCTATTGTGGACAATAATAAGCCTCGTCTGAACCCATCTTTAATTTTTGGATCAAGGATGCTAGTAGAGTCCCTGGTGTTTAGAGCCTATGGCGCCATCTATTACAATAAAATAAAACTAAATGTGGAATAGAAATGGCCGCTCATTAAATCTTTACATACATATATTAAAAACAGCCATTATTATTCTTGCAGGCTCTGGAGACATTAGAAAAATCAAAGTTTGTTGCTGGTGAGATCGAAAAGATGGAAAAATTACTAACGGTATCGAAGGTCAGATCGTCCTCTGTTTCTTCAGATCAAACATCATGAGGTACTTGAACTCTTAAAAGTTGTAATTTAATCTTTGCATCTAAAGGCGGCAAGCATCAAATAAGAGATATCTCATCGAAAAATTTATTGACACGTCACTTATAAGAATGCTGACAACATGCGCCCTATCGATAACACCCTTTAAATGCCCTAAATGAGCATCAGTATCTTAAGTATCAGCCTTTTAAAAGGATTATGCAGCTTTATAACAACATTGAAGACACATGACTGTTCTGCTATTAAAATCGCTCAGTATTTTTGATTTGAAATGTTTCAATAAAGCTTGCTTCAATAATATGCTTTTTTTTAATTGAAATAATTATATTTTAATCAGTTTTCATTTTTAGAAGCCTGAAAAACGAAGTATTGGAATGTTTCAATAAAATTTGTTGCATTGATATGCTTTTTATCATTTAATTAATTTTATTTAAGTCAATTTCCGTTTTTTAGAATCCATACACTGTGAAATTCCTCATAATTTTTGGGACGTAAAAAGAGTTTGCGCATGGGGGAAGTTTTTTTAAGTTAATTCTCGTCCATAAACTTTTTTCCTCCACACGATTCTCTTTTGCTCCTCACCCTCGAATCAGAGAATAAAATATAGCATAAACCTTATTTAAAAATAATTGACACATGCAATGACGCAACAAATTAGGAACGAATATTGGTTGCTGCTGTTTATGGGGGTTCTCACAGACAAGCCCATTGATGAAACCACAAGTTTTAGAGTCTCTTGTTTCTACAGCGCCATCTAGGGTCAAGAATACATCTTAGATCCTCGTGCGTCACAATCCTTTTTCAGGGGGCGGACTAATTCACTCATCCACATTTAGACCTGAATCAGAGAACGGTCACCTCTCAGTATCTTCTTCTTGTATACAGCCGACCACCTTGGAGAAGCGTAAATAATATTTATACTATTTTTTTCTAAACTTTATTATTCAAGACTTAAGGGTTGGCGATAGATTTTTTTTACATTTTCAACAGAAACAATTAAGTCCAAGTAATAAGTGCTCAAAATTTCATCGGATGAGCGGTACGGCAGCGCATAAGAGACATACAGACAAACATTCATTTGTATTTATAGAGATATTTGGGGGGGATATCTGATTATGCGATTAAATTCGTTCTTATTTCAATATCTTCGCTACTCTATCCGTCTCCAAGGGACGCTCTTACTTTTTGAGAATCAACGCACTTCCTTCCTCTTGAGTAAATGCCTTACAGAGCAGGCTTCACGATACTATTTACAACAAAAGAATATTTAAAGAACTATGCAAGATGTATATGCCATGAATGAAATATGCAATTTCTTTGTTGCTTTTGTGTGCTCAATTCGATAGATGGCAGGACTTTACTGAAGATTTCAAATTTATTTAGTACTAAACATTTGATTTTTGCAATCAAAAAATTCGTAAATTTGTGTACCCAAATCACTGAAATAACTTGACAGTTAAAGGGCTTTAATTGCAGTTTTTAGAGACAAGGTTCTTTGCATTCGTATATTTATTTTATCTCGAAATAATACAAATTTATGATATACTAGTCACCTTTGGCGACCAGCTGGTTCACCATGAGTAATGCGTTCTAAAATTTTCAATTAAATCACGTATTCATTAGCCTTGAAGTAAATACAGGCATTGATTGGCCTAAAATTAAAAAGATTTTTTTCGGTGATGTCGCCAAAATATTAAATATGTTTCTTTAAAGAAAGCGAAAAAGGAAAAAAAATTATTAAATAAATGATTTAGATGCTGCAAACGATTACAGAAACGATTATTTTTTTAGAAACTTTCATATTTTATAATGGAAAAAAAGTTATTGAATTAATGATACAGATATTATAAACGATTATAGAAATATGCTATTAAGTCGGGATTTCAATGCATATCCTGTGTAAATTCAATCAGGTTTACCTTAAATAAAGAAGATTTGTTGAATTAATTATTTAGATATTGCAAAAGATTATGGAAACCTTTTCTTTGTATTTATTTTTTTAGAAAATATCACATTTTATATATATTTTTTTAAATCCAGTCAGTGCTAAAAGTTGCATTTCTTTAGATTTCATTTGCGATAATTTTTTAATTCGAATTTCCGTCATTGTTTTCTTTTATCCAGTCACGTGCTAAAAAAACATGGTTAAAATATTTCTTTAAAAATTCGTTAAAAATAGAAGCTTAAGTTATACATTAAAGCACTGATACCATTAGAAAGCTAATTTTTTAATTTTTAAATGGATGTAAAAATTATTTTTGTACGATAATATTTTCGGAAGTGATAGCAGAAAAACGTCGACATTTCGCTTACATTTTAATTAATTCAAATTCTAATTAAAAATTCGAAAAAAGGGCTGAGAGGTGCACATTCCCGACCTCCTAGGTATACATGTACCAAATTTGGTAGCTGTAGGTCCAACGGTCTGGCCTGTCGAGCGCCAACACACACACACACACACACACTTTGAGCTTTATTATAAGTATAGATGATTAAAAACTATATATTATAAATTATATTATTGTCTATTATATATTATAAACTATATTATTATATATTATATTATATTTTTATCTATTATAAACTAGAAAAAAATTTCCATAATTCACTGATGTTCACCTGCTGTAGAATTGAAAGTAATTAAAGGAAGTTCTCCAATATAAATAAATATTCGTTAGAAATTTATAAGTATTAATATAAAACGCTTATGAATTTATGAAATGCTTTAACTAAGAATTTACAGTTCGATTTGTATTTATAAGGAATATAAGTTTCATAAATGACAAAATTTTAAATATTTAAAAATCATTCTTGCAAATCAGAAATCTGCCGAAAAGCAAATCATTCCTGTAACAAGAAATTTAAATCAATTATTAATTAAGCGAGCGGAGTTATTGAATTACGTAAATACCACTAGATGGCAGCACGACAAAAATGAAAAGAATACCTGTCCCCTAATAATCGAAAATGAACCACATCTTTTTGTTTGCTTGTATTTATTTGGTGTCATTTTTTATTTAATATCACTTTAAAGAGGAATTTAAGATGTATTTAAATAATATATTGATCGAAAATTTTTTACTTTCATTGTCTCTCTTAATACTGATACTATTAATAAAATATTGTTAATTTTCTAAAAGTCATACCGTTTGCTTGCTCTAAAACAATCAAATTTGGCAGATATATATCTAAAAGAAGAAAAAAATGCATATCTTGGAACGATATTTTTTAAATTCTTAATTAGAATTATAATTGATTAAAAATTAAGGTGAATACTATTGCATAAAAATGTTACATTATTTTAAAACATTAAAAAAAAAAAAAAACTCTTTTTATGGTATCAATTTCATAATCTTCAAAATTTTTCCTGAATTATGATTATATATATATATATATATATATATATATATAAGTAATCAACCATAAAAACATTAAATAATTAAAGCCAATTTCCAGAAATATCAAAAACTAAATTATTTCAGAAAACCAAAACTAATTTGCTGTAATTTTGATTGTGTTGTATTCCTTTTCATTTGCCCTATATTGGTAATTTATATAATACATATTTCTAAACTATTTAACTAAAATATGATCAATACCCCCTAAATTATACTCGTATAAATATTCTCAACAAATTCAGAATTTACTAAAATTTCTCGTTAATAGAAATTTGAACATCAGTTACTCATTAAAAAAATTGTTGGAAGATTTTAATATTATGATGAATATAACAATAGTAATATTATTTTTAACTGTATATACTTTCTAATAACTATTAATTTATTACACTTTTTACTATATGAAATGTTTCACACCACATTTTTATATTTATTTCTTGCTTAAAACGAATGTCAAATCTTAGAATATGTCGAACTGGTATTTGTTTAAAGTGTCGAAATTGAAATCATGCCGTTCAAATGTATACATTACTTTCAAACAAGACAGTAAAGTTCTTTATTCGCGGGGTTTATGTTCCATAAATATGCCACAAATACAGAAACCGAGAATACGGAATGGTCATTTATATGAGATTATAGGGGATACCTTCCAAGGTGACAAAATAAAAATAACAAATATATGGCAAATATATAATAAATTATTATTTACTGTCTATTCATTTTTCTTATTCATGTTTCCGGTGGATTATTGTATTCCATTGAGTCGTCCATTCTGTATTCGTATCATTTACGCACCAGTCTTTAATCTTTACATTGAAATGGATATAATAGTCTTCGAGATCTGCCCTTTGCATCAGATTCAAATGAATCTTCGGAATGAGGCGAGTCAATTTTCAACTCTTAAGCATTAGTGATACCTTATTCCTTAGTCGTTGATTCTACAAATATACTTTATTCATTGAGTAATACGGTTGCTTTCATTCTGTTTGTTTCCATTCTCAAAAACACCGATCGCGGCGAAGGCGGCTGATGTCAAAGTGCTCGGCGATATCATTTAACAACACACTTTAGGCAAAGTGTAATACGATCCATTTTACTTTTTTTATGAGTCCATTTGAAGGCATTTACAAAGGATATTGGGTTGGATACCTATTGGAATCCTGTTATGATTATGTATGTACTTATTAGATCCGCGAATATAGGAATCGGGTCGCATTTTTTTAATCCGCGAATAGTGAAAACGCGAATGAAGGAAGTGCGAATAAGGAGCTTTTACTCTAATGAAAAAATGAATTTAACAGATGTATATAAATAACATTAGATATTGCTTTAATAAGGAAATGATTTTTTAAAATAAGCATTCATTAATCTATCAGCCATATAGAAATATAATATGTTTAAATAAAACTTAAAAATGCTTTCATTTTATTCCACCTTTTTTTCTTAATAATATTCTTTGATATATTGATCAGGAAAAAAAAGATTTTTTTTTCCATTTGCTGTTTTTTACTGTATTGTAAAGTTGAATCTTACCAATGAATGGCACTAATTTGTGAACCAAAAAGTACAGATCATTATTTTTTATGACAATCTAATCGGTTATCTCATAAAATTAGTATTTTAAGACATTTTTTTTCTCGTGTTATGATAGCAATAATCTTTTTCTTACTTGGTGGTCATTTTGTCACGAATTTAAGCATGAGTTTAAAAATTTTCATAAGTGAAAAAAAAAAAAGTCGCGCTACATAACAACTGTAAATTATAGTTTTGTGTAATACTTTTTCTATGAATATATTCTTAAAAAAGTAACGCGTTCAAATTCAGATAATTATGGGTTTTTTTTATTCTTATTTTCTTTAAACGGTTCACACTTTTTGAAGAATTTTTTTTCCAGCTTTTGACTGATGACAACTATCTTCGTATAAACGCAATGAAATGGCATTGAAACAACATAAGTAACAATAGGAAAAACACAGAAAAGACACAAGAGAGACAAAAAAAATTAGCTTTATTTGTCACTAGCTACCCTTGGCGATCACCCGGTTCACCAGTCAATACTCTTTAAAATGGTCAGTTAAATGCTTTATGTAATGTCAATTAAATACTTTGCGTGGCTTGTCACTGTCAATTAAATACGTTATGTGATTTGTCACTGTCAATTAATACTTTTTAATAGACACTTCATCACAGTATTTTTAAATTAAATTAAAAATTTGGAAAAAGGGCTCCGAGGTGCACGTTCCGGACCTCCAAGGTATACATGTACCAAATGTGGTAGCTGTAGGTCCAAAGGTCTGGCCTGTAGAGCGCCAAAACACACATATTGAGCTTTTGGCGACCAACACACATGTATAGATGACCAATAACATTAGACAATATATTTCATATATTTATTCAATTACTAGCCGCCTTTGGCGACCAACTGGTTCGCCATCATACTGTGTTTAAAATTATCAGTTCAATATTTAAGTAATGTCCTTGTCAATTAAATATTTTATATGACTTGTCACTTTGAATTAATACTTTATATAATTTGTCTTTTAATAGCTACTTCCTCACAATATTTTTAAAACTCAAATTTTTATAAAGGTCCTAAGCCTGTAATGTACTGTCTTCGTATAAACATATTGTACTGACATTAAAACAAGATCAATATCTATAGGAAAAACACAGTAAACACACAGGAGAGACAAAAAAAATTAGCTTTATTTGTTATAAACATGATGAATCTTTACAAAACACATTTAACTATGAATAATGCCTGAAATGACGAGAAAGAAATTGGATGTGTCTGGAAAAAAATAAAAATAGAATTCTGCTCCGTACGAAAATATCTGACACTGAGATCACAAAATATATTTTGATTCAGACTGTGCAAGAGTGTTTGGGTAAATGCAGAGATGCAGACACTGTTCAGTTATACGACCTCCAAACGACGGGAATTCCAAAATATCTCGTAAGTGTAGTGTAAAGCTTCAAATTTCATCGATATCGCAAAATATACAAATAAAAAATAATTTAAAGTTAAAAAGACTAGCCAATTTTTTTTGTAACTATTAAAATATTATATAATACATTTTTAAATTGGTAAATATATTTTCTCTTCTTGGCAAAAAAACACAATAATAAAATAAATCTTTTTTAAAAAATAAGTTGGCAAAACAAAAAATAATAATAATCATGCGCCGTACCAGACAAAAAAGAAATCGTTTGCAAAAAAAAAAAGCAAACTTAAAATCAGCTAGTCAGTCTGAGGCCTTGCACAGTCGTTTGATTCAAAGATCCAAGAGGAATCTTCTATATTGTGCAGTTACTAAGAGAAGCCATAGTGAGTGATATAATATCTAAGAATAAACAACACTTTAGAATAGACATTTACACATAAACCACAACCAGCATAAAACTTTGCAAAATTATAACAAAAGTAACAATCACCACGTAGGAAGTTGGACAAAAAAAATTGCTATGCAACAAATAAAATATATATCTCCATTTGATGGAAATTGATTAGTAAAATTGGGTAATTTTTCTTTGACAAAATTTCTGTTTGTCCATGAGACAAATATTGCTTAAAATAACAGGAAAATGCAGATAAACGAAATAAAATTCGACACATTAATTCGATTAAATATTTAATTAAAAACAATTTTTATTAAAAGATTCAATATAAAAGTATGAGAACCATTTGTGTACATCAAAAGATAAAAATCATTTGTAAAATTTAAAATCACAAAAAAAAAAAAAAAAAAAAAAATCGGCTTCAGTTAAAAATAAAATATAATCTTAGGAAAATTTTAAAATGTAAGTAGATCACATTGGTTAAATATTGAACATTCCAAGTTTAATACTTCTTTCATTTATTTCATTTTTGTTAGAAAATAATATATTCATGAAATTCAATTTTTAGGTTATTTAAGAATCAAGAAAATATAAAGAACTTTTTTTTTTTTTTTTTTTTTGCAACAAGCGCAAATTGTATTAATTTGATTGTAAAATTTAATAATATCGAAATTTATTTTTAAAAAATAATCTTTAAAAAATTAAATTTATGAGGAGATCTTCACATAAATGTACACAAATGATTATATTATAAACGAATAATTTTCCTTCTGAAATATTTTGATTAAAAATTTCATAAAATGTGTTTTATGATTAATAACTTATTGCTTTTGTTTGCAAAAAAATGTTAGGTGATATAAAACTATAAAAAGTTTTTTTTGTCCATCTTTCTGGAAAGAAAATTTCCCATGGTTAACTTGATAATCAATTCAAAAACAAGCACAAATCTATGAATTTAAAAAAAAAACATTTCATCAAATGAAATCTTTAGCTTCAAATAGAACAACATGATATGATAACGATTTACTGGTACATACATTTAGAATATATTAATGGACGATAGCATTTCTTTATACTTATGTACATATTTATACAAAGCGATATACAAGCGGAGAAGAACGAAAAAACATCCACAGTTTCAAAACAGCTGCTGTTTTGCGGCAAATGGAACATTTCGAACGAACCAAACGATTGATTTTTTGCTGCAGACGATTTTTGTAAATGAAAAATATTTTAAGTAAATACAATGAAAGCTTTTCTGCTGTCTAAAGATTTGAAAATTCAATGGAAATTTCAAAAAATATATTCAAATAAAAGATATTCTTTTATATATAACATTTCAAGAAAAGAAAATATTTATGCATTAAAATTAATTGAACGTAAAAATATAATTTAATTATTTCATGATTTATTATATAATTAATTAATGATTATATGATTTATTATATGATTTTTAATTTATTATTGATTTATTATATGATTATTTAATTATTATTTAATTTACGTAAATTTATGATTTAATTATTTCCGAACTAATTGAAACTAATTTATAAAACATAGTAATCTAATTTCTTATATATGGTAGTGTTTAAAGAATTTTTAAAACGCTATCATATTTTAAATCTTTTCAGTAAATTGTAGACGGAAAGAATAATATTTTTTATTGAAATGTTCCATTAGCCTTTTGCAGTTGTTCAACCACTTTTTTAAACGTCTCCAGTGTGCGTTAAAGTCATTAGCGGCTGTATACACAGTTTGTTAATACACGTCAGTTTAGACACTTTTTTCGACTTAAAAATGATCCTCACACTAAACGGTACATTTAAAATTTCAACAATATAATTCATACAAGAAATATTAATAATATAATAATTTTTATCTTTTAATGATGACATTAGGTAGCCAAGATATAATTTAAGATAAATTTTGAATATTTAGTATTTTTTTTTTCAAAATAGCATGAGCTGAAATCTTTTTAAAATCATCGGCTTTTAAAATTTGAAAAAAATATTTACATATACACACACACAATTAATTATACATACAGCCATAAACACATAGGCAAATTAGATTTGAAAAACCAATTAAACATTATAATTTGTTAAGTTTTTGATTTACTGTAAATTAATGATTCGTAAAGTTAGCAAAACGTAAAGAATTCATTTTGGAAGTTTTATGTGATTAAGGAATTCAGTATTTACACATTTTGATTCAAAAATCCTTTTTTTTTTGTGTGTGTGTCGAGTGGCTCCGTGGGTGCTGTTTCGTTCTTCTCAAACAATTCAACAGCGAAAATTCAACTATCGGAACAATGCAAGATCCTCTATCGACTTGAGCACAATTTACAAATATATATATATATATATATGTTTATTATATATATACCAAGATGGCTTTTGAACTGCCTGAGATGTCGGTGCGGAAGAGAACATTCTAAATCTTGCTTTTGCAATGCCCGTGACAAACAAAAATAATGGTTGCCATCCTACGTATTTGGCACGGCAAGTAGCTATGGGCCGAAGCATATTGTGTGCAAGGAAGCGATGGTTTATAAACGTTGTATAAAACGCAACAACACCCAACTACCTTCTGAAGATTCAAGGTCGTTTACCCACATTCTCGCTCCCCCCCCCCCTCTACTCCCTGTAGAATTAATCTTTTTAAAGCCTTTTATATTAAAATTGATTCCAGCCATTTGTTCCTTTCTATATTTCGTTAATTTTAAGACGATAACATTTATTTTGCTAATGCAAAAAAAGAAAACAATTTTATCTATATAAATATTTTATAATATATTACTTATACTATGCAAATAAGTAAAATTACTTTAAGATTTCGTGAATAAATATGTAATGCTTAAATTCAAGAATTATGATTTCTTTAGAATAATCATCCCGTAAATTTTTTTTCATAAGTTTGTTCTAAGCGTTAATTATAACATTATTATTATTATTATTTATACATTATAATTATTATTTACGCATTATTATCATTATTATTTATGCTTTATTATTATTTATACATTGTTATTTTATTATTTATTATTATTTTAAAAAGAAGGTGTCGAGTAAATTCAAAAGAAATATTCTTTTTTGCAAATTATTAATATTGCTTTTTTATAGGTCTCACAAGAAACAGTAATTTGAAAGTTATCAATTATTATCGATAGCGTAGGAATGTATCAAATCGTTTACTGTCGATACAAATAAGAAAGATTTGGGTGATTAAAATTTCAATTTTATTTACTAAGGCATAGTTAAAGCGCAAAAGTAAACACGACAGTTAGTTAAATCCCCAACATTGCAACAATTCGATGTCTCTACTCAATTATTTATTCTTCATCGTCAAACTTTACAAGAAATGGAATGATAAAAAGAACCGGCCAGTCTTGTTGTATTCGTTGTATTCGTTTTATTGCTATAACAATAATAACAATTGTCTTTTTAAAAAAAATCCAGCAGTCGATGCAGCTTATGCTCAGGTTTTGTGAACCCCCCCCCCCATGCAGCTGGAAGAAAGGCACTACTGATGTCAATTTTGGTCACTATTTAGCGAGAAACAGCGAGGTTGGGTCACCTTGGCTCTTCATGACGAAAATGCTAAAGATTTCTCTACAATATGACAGACATCGATAATATATATATATATATTTAATACATGCAAGTATATGTATACAATAGATTTTTAAGGAATAAAACTCTTCAAACACATAAAATAGATATATCTTTAGATTTGACATTTAATTTAAATAATGCTTAAAAATGATCTGTACAAAAAGAGTGAAGCGAATTGGTATCAAGCATCCGTTGACCTAAGGTTCGTTTTTTTGGATATTAGATCAGGTACAACTAGCTTTTCTCACTGGAGAAGAAATCTCTCGGGTCTAAGTCAGGTAAAGACGCAGACGATTCTCAGCGATCGTGCACAAACGCAGTTCACTGGAGTTCCGTTCGATTCGAGTTCGGTTTTTTGATTGCAATCCCGAAAGGATTCGGGTTCTTACCGATTCGATTAAGTATATGTTACCCATTGTCCAGGACATGTGCATTCGGTAAGCGTTTTTATGTCCGTCTGTCTGTTGAGCTTGTTTATTGCAGCGATTGAGTTTCTCCCAAGTTTTTAAGTCCATCGTAATAAAATAAAATTTCTTTGTTTTCTTTCAGTTTTTAAAATATGAATAAAAGAAGATATTCTATAGAATATAAATATATTGCATAGTGTTTGTTTTGTTGTTTTTTTCATTTAATATAAATACTTTCTGTTTGTTTATCACTTCTACGACAATGACTCCATTGAAGTGATTTTGATAAAAAATAGATTTGATTTAACAGATGATGGAGTTCACTTCTATCAAAAGTATCGATTAAATATAATTTTTTTTAATACTTTTCTCTCTTTAAATGAACAAAAAACAAATAAATGGCAGTCAATGGGGAAAAAAGAAAAACTTGAGTGTAAACTATGTCATATATCAGTTAAACTTTACTGGTCATACAAAATATTGACTAGGCAGTGAAACTTGGTATAAAATTTCATTCTCCAATTAACTGACTCGAACTTTGAGAGCTTCGTTCGTCAAAACAAATTCTACTCAGTCGCCATCTGGCGATCAAATAAACAATGAACAGCTGCAAGCCGAATAAAAATCTCTTTACATAATTTTCTTATCTCTCTATATAATATATATAATATATCTCTATATACTAAATTCAAATAGACTAAACGGAATTATTTACATATAAATATAAAAGTCTATAATCACGATTCTGATTGGCCAAAACACTTATGAGCAATCCAATTGAGGAAAAAAGAGTAGTGTACAATTATTGTTTATAAATGTGCTGACTCGTTTTTTATACAAATAAAAAATAACTGCAGAAACCTGATGACAGACAGTTGATGGAGTAATATTCATTACTTTGAATTATTGCCTGGTCTTATCACATGAAAAGGATCGTCAGTACGATACGACAGGGAAATTGCAGAGTCATGTACTTTGTATAAGGCATCGTTGTTCTAGGTCTTATTTAGAACAATTCGGTATCGTGTTCTAAACATATCTTTGAGATCCAAAATAGTTCAACAGTATAAATGAGCTGAATAACACGAATGAAAAACAAAATAATACGATAGAATTTGATATATATATATAAATAATGTCACTCATTTGTCGATAACAACGTGCAATTGAATTGCACTTCAGTTAATACAGGATTCATTAATATAAAGTCTTTTTTTTTGCTGCGCAGCACAGCGATAAAATGGTTCAAACACTTTCCATATTTCGAATGATTCACAATAATAAAATATCTATACACACACACAATGAGAAAAAATATAAATTAATTTATGACTCTGCCCGCGAAGGCAGCCTCTTGTCTTTAAATAATAATAATAATACAGATCCAAACCAAAATACCCCAGATTAAAAAAATCCAACAGAAGGAAAAAAAATGTAAAAATTCGACTCAAGGTCATTTGAGTATTCATGTAGTAAGTATTATAACGTCGTGTCTTTCTCCCCTTGTTGTTGTTTTTCAGATGTTCGACGGGGGGGGGTCTAAAAAAAGTCGTTTTCACAGCAGAGACGAACACTTCATCCCAATTCGTGAGCGTCCTACAGAAGAGCTATTCGAAAAAAGAGGAAACATCCCAAGGGTGGGGCGGTCGCTCAGTCGACGAATCGGGTGCAGGCCTTCTTCCACTTGCACTGCGTGCACCACATGTCCCTGTTCTCCATGCCGTAAACCTTGCGGCACTTGCGGCTCTCGGAGCGCGTCCTCCGGTGGAGGGGGGAGGAGGCTTTGCTGGGAGAGGAAGTGGATTTGATGCTGAGACGCATGCACTTCTGGGGGGAGCCCTGCGAAAGGAGGAAAAAATTCGATCAAAATCGACAGAAATAAACGATTTCAGAAAAAAATGTACCATCACTTAATATTCTTTTATATGAAGGTATCCGACTACGCTCGAAGGAATTTTTTTTAATTGAATTTTTCAAAAATTACTTAAAATGATGGTTTTTAGATGTATAATGTCTAATGTTAAATGTATAAAGTTTTAATACCAAATACCATTAATACGAAGGAATATTTTTTTAATTGGATTTTTCAAAAACTGTTTAAAACTAAGGTTTTTAGATGTATAATGTCGATCATAATACAAAATACCATAAATACAACACAATTATTTGAAAATATAATATATTGTTGTCGTTTTCTGTGGATAGTAAAAAAATTCAAATGTGTGATCAAAAAAAAATTCAACCTCAAAGCCCGAAGGCTTGCGCTATCCATAGTAGAAAATATTACATACTTTGAGAAACAGGAAAATGTGTAGTAAATTATAATAACATTCAATCAAAATGATTAACACTCTACCTAAAATGGTAATGAGACAATCCTATTTTTATTTGTACGCAACTTATCGGATGATGAATGAAATGAACCAAAATCTAAAAAACAGTTTGAGATGCAAAGAAGTGAAGGGTAAAAATTTATGTATGTATGCATTTTTTTCCATCACTTCTTAATTTAATTTTTACAACTTAATTTTTCTTTAAAAAGTCTATAAATGGAAAAGTGTTTCACCAACAATAAAAGTTTTGGTCAATTTCATTGTCCATATTATTTAAAACATACGATGATATTTTTAGGTAAATACCTCTATTAATTTTTGTGATATTATGTTAACGGTGGAGAATTCTTATGGAAAATTAAGAGAAAGAAAAGATTTTTTTAAAGTTTAAAGCGTGTGATGACATCTTAATAAGCCAGTAACAGCTACTAGACACTAGCGATCGCTTTTGCCGAATGGTTAAGTTACGCGACTTCAAAACCCAACTCCACAGGTTGACCCTCCACATTGGCACAATTCCAGCCAACACCATCACCACATTGGTGACCTCGGGCGATGAACCTTGAAACAGCTGTGGGAGCGCCATCTACCCGTAGCGTACGCAACCAAAGAAAAGTCGTCAAACTCGACGCAGCAGCAACAACAGCTTTCTCCATCAGCTATGCGAAAGTGTCAGATTCACTAGACGCAGCAACCAAAGTTGTCTGACTTATTTGACGCAAATATCACTCTCCTTGCTCACCATAACGCTTGGCAAATAAAATCGTTCGTCTCTCTACAGACTCACTGGTAGGGGGTGTATTGTGGCGATATCTTAATAAGCCAGAAACTGTCACTAAACATTGGTGATCACTTTTGTATAGAAGATATGTAACTCGGCTGGAAATCGGAAGATCGCGAGTTTGATCCTTGGCGGTTTAGTTTAGTTAAGTTAAGTTATATTAACGACCCGTTTTAAAGAAACACAAGGGTTATTTTGGGACGAACCTCGTCATTTTGAACCACGATCAGATGACGACACCTGAACTGGCACCCCCTCTCCACACCACGCCACACCAACGGGAGGATGTCGGATCAGACAGATTGAACGCGCAAGAAACCCCCCTCACAGGACGGTTCTTTTGTGGAATCGAGTCTCGAATCTGAAACACTCCGGTTCCAAAGCCAAGACCTCACCACCAGGGTACCGAGGCCCCTTAATCCTAGGCGGAATTCAGCCTCCACATTGGCACAATTCCCGCCAATATCATCACCCCAAGCTCATAGATAAGTGTGCCAAAAAGTAAACAAGCCCATCAGAGAGAAGTATCAGCCGGAAGAAATCGAATTCTTCAACCCTAATTCTTCATCAGCATTAGCATCGAAACCACACGCAAAATCGAAAGGCGAACTCGTATTCGATACGATCTAGAAAATCGCTGCAAAACCGAATATTCCCTCTCGTATTTTGAAGCGAATTATTTTCATCTTTTTCCCCGAAATAAGAGCACAGGCTGTTGGAAAAGAAAACCACATGTCTTCATTATTGAATCCCGAGTGCAAGGCTGACAGAAGATTAGCGTCGTGCCGCGGCCCTTAAAATAGAACGCAGCCTTCGGAGAAGCTGATCAAACACAGCACGAAACCCTCGATCTGCCCCGAAGGCATTATTATTCGGAGGTTGCCGAACAATCGAACGAACGATTCCTATTTTCCACGCGTGATAAGTGGACTTATCGTTCGCAGATTAGGGAGAGGAATTTTGGCAGGTGAATATATATATATGTATATATAGAAGGTTCATGTGGCATAAAAATAAACTTGTTCAATAAATAAGTAAAAATTAACTGCATGGTAAGAAAAGTATATATATGTATATGTTTGAAGAAGAAAACGAATTACTTTTGTAGGGAGTCAATATTGCTGTGAGCCGTCGACCACCAAATTCGAAATGTTAAGCAATTTCTCAACGATGCCCATGTTGAGAAATTCAATCAAATAAAAGTTGGTTCCGACTAGCTTATTTTTATGAGCTGTAGAAATTAATTAAAATTCATACAGCAAAAAAAGAAGTTTAACACCAGATGGATACAATATATGGGCAATTCAGATTTAGTTTACTTTAGTGATATTAACGTCCCGTTTTGAAGCAACACTAGGGCTATTTGGGGATGGACCTCGTCATTTTGAACCACAGTCAGATGACGAAGACGACACCTGAGCTAGCACCCCCTCTCCACAAAAGCGGGAGGTCGTTTGACCCCAACGGATTTAACATGCGCCAGACCCGCTAACACGGTGGTTCTTCGGTGGAATCGAGTCCCGAACCGGCAAACCTAAGATTGCGAAGCCGAGACCTTACTACCAGCCCACCGTGGTCCTTATATGAGCAAAAATATAAATAAAATTTAATTATATAGTTTCACAAATCATATTTCTTTTAATATAAAAACTAAGGTGTTTTTTTTTTTTGCGAAGATACAAACGAAATTTTCTTGCTTTCTTTCAGAGTCCGCGGTAGCCTGGTGGTAAGGCCTCGATTCCGCCCTTGTTCGAAACCCTATTCCACAAGACGAACCGTCGTATACGCGGGCCTGGCGTGCACTGAATACGTCGGGGCCAAAAGGTCTCCCACGGGTGTTGAAACTTGGAAAGGGGGTACCAGCTCTGGTATTATCCCCATCATCTGACCAGATTCAAAATGACGATATTCGTCCGTAAACAACCTTAATGTTGGTTTAAAACATTATATGGAGACGTTGCTGTTGTTTCCAATGGCACCTATCATTGACAAGCCCGCTGATAGCTGTCAGCGATTTCAAGCCTAATTTAGCATCCCTTGTTCTTATAGTAACGCCAATTAGGGTCAAGAGTATGGCTTAACTACTCCATGCTTCCCGATCGCTTGCACAACCCCTTTTTACAAGGGGGCACAACTCACAAGTAGAACACAGAAGAACTACCATGCCCGAAACGGGACGCTCAGAACACTAGAAAGACACTCTACCCTTAATCCAGGACGCTGGTTTATAGAAGAAGTTAATGTAATTAAACTTTTTTTCCTCTCCTTTAAGCATCTTCAAAACAAAAGGAAGAGGTAGGGGGGAAAAGAAAATTTAAAGGGGGGAATGCATACAGAATTGAAGTAAAAAAATTAATGAAAATCCAATTGTAATAACTGCACGTGCCAGACAGGAATACTCAGAACTCCTACAAATCCCGCGCACTCTTCTTAATAAACATCATGGCCCCGCGCAGCTGTTCCTCTACTCCCCACTTCTCATCCTTTTCAGGACGGACGGAACAGGCCCAAGGTGGCTAGAGACATGACACCAATTATGATACACACACACAAATCAGCCTATTTTGTATTGGGGATTTGAGTTAAAAAAAGGCATCGATCCAATCCACTCACCATGTTGCTGGGTGCGCTGGCCGCGTATCCGTGCAGATTCCAGGCGGTGGATTTCTGCAGCTGCGGGATCGAGATGGGAGCGGCCTGCGTGAAGGTGGGGCCGGTCGACTGAAACAGAACACTCTTCGTTACAAAATGAATCAAATGAACATATATTTTCATTAAAGAGAGAAAACAAAATGAATCAAATCAACTATAGTCCGTTAAAGAAAGTAAACGAAATGAATCAAATCAACTCTATGCCATTAAAGGAAGTAAACAAAATGAATCAAATCAACTCGTATCGATACGTAAATGCGAATCTTTATGATTTGTAAAATCAATGTATTCTTTAAGTTAATTAATGTTCATGATATATTCTAATTGAAAATAAATTTAAAAAATTTGAAGAAAATTATATAATATGATCTCATAAAGCGTTCAAACAGAAGCTATAATAATAATAATCTAAAACGATCTATTTGGTACACTTTATCGGGTAAGTCTTCCGAGATTCAGTAAGTTTCAGATGCAAATTAAAGTATGTTTTTGATGCAAATCAAAGTATGTTTTTGATGCAAATAAAAGTATTTTTGATGCAAATTAAAATATGTTTTCGATGCCAATTAAAGTATGTTTTCGATGCAAGTTAAAATATATTTTCGATGCAAGTTAAAATATATTTACGATGCAAAACAAAGTATGTTTTCGATGCAAATTTAAGTATGTTTTTGATGCAAATTAAAGTATGTTTTCGATGCAAATCAAAGTATGTTTTTGATGCAAATTAAAGTATGTTTTCGATGCAAATCAAAGTATGTTTTTGATGCAAATTAAAGTATGTTTTTGATGCAAATTACAGTATGTTTTCGATGCAAGTTAAAGCATGTTTTCGATGCCGATTCTGAGTGAGCTCACCTGCGCCTGCTTCCTGTACTCGGGGTCCTCGTGCGCGGGCCGCGCCATGTCCAGGTGGCTGAGGGTGGGCACCGAGGAGGAGTAGATGGAGCCCTGCAGGAAGGGGCTCGAGGGGCTCTCCACCTCCATCTCGGTGTAGTAGAACTCCTCCTCGTGGTCGCTGCCTTCCGAGTCCAGAGCATCCCCCGCGCGCCTGCAAGACAGTTTCATCACTATCACCATCACAAGTACCACAACAATCTTCTAGTAATATATGAATGAAAGTCCGCTCCGTAAAAAGGGTTGTAATGCATAAATGACAAAGTCGTACTCTTGGTCACGTAGCAAAAGATTTTTTTATGAAATTTGTTACAGGGGAATTCAAAATGAATATAATGATTACGAGCGCCTATAAGGCCGGGATTGCCTGGTTGGTAGGGCGTTAGACTCGTGTCCGAGAGGTTACGAGTTCGAATCCGCCATCCCGTGTGTGCTAATGACTGGGGGCACGTATAAATCTGACGTGGTCACACAGTCCTCAGGTGCAGGTGTAGAAAAAAACAGCTATTGACAACCCCGAAAGGAATGTTAGTCTGACTATTCGGTCCATGTAAGGTTGGACAATACTTATTCAGCAGTCGACCACAACAAATCCTGTAGACACCGCTGCGTCCAGTGGAAGCGGGGTGGTCGGCTGTATACAAGAAGTCCTCCATATCGAGAATCATACCACTGGGGTACTGAGGGGTCAGGGGGATCGTTCTCTGATCCAGGTCAAAATTACTCTCTGTTGTTGTGTGAGTTAAAAATGCATGAATGAAAGTCCGAAGTCAATTTTAATTCTTCAGATACAAATCTCCATTACATTGCTTAGCAATGAATACAGCACTTAGTTTCCACAGATTATCGATGCCATTCAAGATCTATATATGTTAACTCACCGCATAATCAACATATTGAGCAACTATTAATCAATCCTCGCCAAATAAATATACGGGAAACGACGCATTTCAAATTTGAACTTATAGCTGCAATGACTTGATTAACGTAGCTTATTAAATTATCTAATAAAGCTACTTATAAACAAACTAGCTTATAAAATCTACACTAGAACCAAAACTTGGGTAAAAATTCATAATTTAAGTACCCCTTGATTTTGTGGCGTTTTTTTTTTTAAATGCCAAGATTGATTGTCTCAATGGGATTTTCCGTTGGTAATCCAAGAGTAACGTTAGTGAAAACAAAACGTTGTAGAAAATCAGAAGTAGCGCTACACCTCTGAAATTTGTCGCCAATCGAAGGGGCACCCAAATCTACAGCAGAACCAAAACTCGATGAGAAGTAAACAATATATCGTCATTGTTTGCACAAAAGTACACAAATTAAAAATTTTGAAAATAAAAGACAATGTTTCAGCCGGGAAAGCAATTTTAAAGAAAATATATTCATTAAAAGGAAAAAATCTATAGATTTCGAACTTACTTGAGGTGCTGTGTCCTGACGTGTCTCTCTACTTGTTCGCATTCATCGTATTGCTGACCGCAACCTGGCCATGTACACTGAAAGACCACTTTGGTGCGGGAAGGACTCTGCAAAAGAGGAAACAAAAAAGTCTGAATGGTTTCCATTTCTATCTAAATTCAAAACATATTGAATTGGTAAATTTAAATTAAATTTTACCAGCGTCTGCTTTTCCATATGAATCTTAAATACCGGTCAAATCACTAACGCATCATTTTAAGAGATGATTCATAAATAGCATGTGGTTAGCGCGATGCGTGAAGATTAACGTGCTCTAATACTTCAAACTCATAAATGAATTTTTTCAGAAAATATAATTTACCACTATTTTTATCCGGTCAAAAGAAATGAATAGTAGATTTACTTCAAATGTAAAAATATGACTTTTTTTTTTTGAAGTACAATATTTTTTGGAACTAATCTAAACTATTTGGTTTTAGTTTTACATATGCATTTAAATCATACTGATTTGTAGCTGTTAGAGTTAAAATGCTTGAATTTTTTTAAATAACAATCCTATTTCTTTAATTAATGAAGAAATGTTAAAACCAAGTCACGAAGCAATATCGGATAGAGGATAATAACTTATCCTAAAGAAAAGTATCTATGCAGCGTTTTATGCGAGTTATAACGAAACAATCATCAAGACTTAAGCTTATTTTTTTTTTTTCCAGTTCAATTTGAAATCCTAATTCATGTAAAACAATATGAACAGCATAATAGGTTGCCGTTGTTGTTATTTAGATACTTTTGTGGTTATTTTAAAACCCCGTTTAATTTTAAATCTTCAAATAATATCTAACGGTGAAATCCAACAGTTTTTGTTGATTTCATTATATTAAAAAAATTATGCGCGATGAAACTGTTATTTCAGATTAATAATGATATTAGATCATGTTTATGGGGATTCATATTTAAGTGGTGCCAGGTATCTCACTTCCCGCCATTGAGGGACGCCCTTTGATGGAGAAAACGTGAGCAAAGTGCAGTTCATACCTAGATGAGGAAAGATGATTACGACATGCCAAAATAGGCGAAGACGTATGTGAAAAGACGAGGACGAAACGACGACGCATTTCTGAAGACAGTTCGATGATCCATTCCATCCTGTAAATTTATCATCACCATTTGTTCACCATTAACCTTTCATTGTCATCCATTCAATTCTGAAATATCATCTGGACAGTATTGCTCGGCCATCACCATATGTGTTTAGTAATTATATGAAAAATATACAAAAACCTATGATTAGATGTGTGATGAAAGAGAAATTATACTTCATAATTTTAAATTACGAAGTGGATATGAGTGAAAAAACATAACAAAGTGGTCATATTTCCAGTATTCTTGGCCCCCATTTAACGTTATGGTGCAGAGATTTTTCTCACACAGATATTCACGTGCACCTGTGATCGAGCTGGACTTTTGCACATCATCAGACGATAACGCAGGAATTATCGGCGCATTTTGTAAACAGAAATGATGTTTCGAATCTAGATCAGAGACTTGGGACGGTGCAATGACCGCAGCGCTGCTTCCAATAAGTTATCAATGGACAAACAAACTCCGGAAACTCTCACTGGAAATAAAGTGATACGCATGCGCACAAACTATTTTTCGGTGTGAAAAATTGATTTATAACTCAGAATTAGAAGAACCGCGATCACTTTATCTTAATATCTGTTCATAAGTGTTAAACGAGATATATAATGGCTTATGATTTAGCCGTTTGACGTTAGAATAACTACAGTATAGTTGGCGAAAAAGTCTCCAAAGATTGGATCCGACCAAAGGGAAAGTTTAAATGAAACACAATTTACTGAGGAAATAAAATGAAACGCATTATGAGCTATTGAAAGAAACATTTGCACAAGGACGGTTATTACAGGACGCGATATCACAACCGAATCATATGACAAACATAATGATACGCATTTACATCATATATTAATTCTTATGTTTGCATATTGGACCAAATAAATGTCAGACACAATATCAAAAAAAAACTTATATGTTTAATGCCAAGTGAAATGATCTACTTTAAATAAAGACGCACAATAGTAGGCACAAAATGCATGACATGTTTTTAGAATAAAGCACGAGAGACATACGAATTTAGAAATTAATACCTTAATGCAGAAATTTGTCCGTTTATTATTCGTTCTAAAACTATTTTGCTCGCTCGTTGCTAAGCATTTCTAATAGAAGGGCCAAGAGATTTAGATGAAATCAATAGCCAAAGGAGAAATGGAAAATTGTGTTTTAAACAAAAACCTACCATTTAATTTAAGAACGAGATTTAGAAAGGCAATTTAGAAATTAAATATCTGAGTCGGTAAGTATCTTTGAGACTTGGAACTGCGGTTCACCCAGGGAACTGATCATCAGAAATCTCAACTGAAGCCGTTTCTGGAGCAAATGGATATTCAACATTCCATGGATATTCTGGAATTAAGATCCTTCCAGAAAAGTTATTCTCTGAAAATCAGTATTTCAAAAAAAAAAAAAAAAAAAAAAAACCTACCATTCATTTGCAAGTCGAGTTGATCCAGATTTCTGCAAAGAGGATGATTCTTTATCCTCTTTATGCAGAATGGTGCCACGAAAGTAATTCGACGTTAAAATTCACAGCAGACTCTATTTATGGTTTTAAAATGGTATTATTTATGAGATGGACTCTAGGCATAATTTTGGGATGGGAGTATTTTCAGGTACACTGTGAAATTGCAGGAGCAAGAGTTATGTACGTGTCAATTCAAGTCTAATATAATTTAGTTATTATAATTTTATTATAATATAATTTAGACTTACTGTATACCCATTTGTTGAAGAATGTGTTTTAAATATTTCAGCAGATATTCGAAATTAAGGTGTTTTTTAATGTAAAAATTTTTTACACATT
>JAPMOQ010044143.1:610997-633532 GCA_026543055.1 Argiope trifasciata | reverse complement strand
TATATATATATATATATATATATATATATATATATATATATATATTAATCATAATAGGAAAGATAAATTTATATAAATCGACAAACATAGCATAAAATCTCATCCAAAAATAATGTGCCAAAACTTCTACAAATCATTCAGTTGTACAAGGATGGATGTTTGGATTTTTATAGCGCTCGGATCAAAGCTGCGATAAAACAAGTAGTGTTTGATTTATTGTCAAATGATCTATGAAAGAAAACGTTTCTCCAAGGGTAAAATACAAACAACGTTTCGTTTTCATAAAATCAAAGTACCATCAGTTTAAAGGACAAAGATATTAAAATTAAAACTCCAATCACAGAAAAGATTCCAAGAAAATGTTAAAAAACCCCAATGTATTCATCTATACTTATAATAAAGCTCAATGTGTGTGTGTGTGCGTGTGCGTGTGTGTGTGTTGGCGCTCTACAGGCCAGACCGTTGGACCTACAACAACCAAATTTGGTACATGCATACCTTGGAGGTTCGGAATGTGCACCTCGGAGCCCTTTTCTCGAATTTTTAATTAGAATTTGAATTAATTAAAATTTAAGCGAAATTTCGACGTTTTTCCGTTATAACTTCCGAAAATATCATTGGACAAACATGATTTTTACATCAATTTAAAGATAAAAAAATTAGCTTTCTAACGATATCAGTTTTTTTAATTTATAACGTACGCTTCTATATTTAACGAATTTTTAAAGAAATATTTTAACCATGTTTTTATCACGTGACTGGATAAAATAAAAGAATGCCGGAAGTTCAAATAAAAAAAAATTATCATCGCAAAATAAATCTACAGAAATGCAACTGTCAGCACGTGACAGGATAAAATAAAATAAATATAAAATGTGATATTTTCTTTAAAAAATAAATGCAAATGATTCTATGATCTTTTGCAATATCTGTATCATAATTCCATAAATTATCTTTATTTATAGTAAACCTGATTGAATTTAGACTGGATATGCATTGAAATCCCGATTTGATGGCATATTTATGTAATCGTTTGCAATATCTGTATCATTAATTCAATACTTTTTTCCCTTTCTCGCTTTCTTTGAAAAAAAAAACATATTTCATATTTTGGCAACATCATCGAAAAAAACATTTTTAATATTTTGGAAGCATAACCGATAGTTAAAACTGATTGATTTATAAAATTAAAGAATATTATTAGGAAAAGGTGTTCTTTTAGAACTTTTCGTCCATCATCTTAAAGAAAATATTGCTTTCAGGACAATCAATACCCGGAATTACTTCTAGGCTAATGAATATGTGATTTAATTGAAAATTTTAGAACACATTACTCATGGCGAACCAGCTGGTCGCCAAAGGCGGCTAGTATAAAATAAATAAAATTTGTGTATTGTACAAAAATCGACAACTATGTTAACAAATTAGATTTTTAAATTCACGCCAGAAATTGCTCAATCGTGTTAAGCATCATTTAGTCATGTAAATAAGGCCTGATCATAAAGCCAAACATTAATAATTCCTTAAACATAAACTTCCGAGTAATATTTCCCAAATGAATAGATGACGTGTGAAATACTTTCAGCGCTAAAAAGATCGACTTCTGGCATTCAAAACACACCATCATAATTTCCTTTCTCGACTTCCCTGTGCAAATGACGCAGCTGTTCAAAGCTGCTGCGTTTTCCTGCGAAAACACAAATCTGCGCATCGCAATCGAAGTTACCCCAAAAGAGTCCGAAAAAAATCGAGAATTCCTCTGCGCAACGAGGGGGAGTGAGGGAGCAAAATTATCGTTTGCCACGCGGAACAGAAATCGATCGAAAACATTCAAAAATACAAAAACGCCGGCCGGCGAGTTGAGTTGCGAACGGCATCGATCCGAGAATGACAACACTTCAGGTCCGTGACGTCACGGCCTTTGTTTATCGACAAAATGGTGCGAGATGCGCGCGCGCGGCTGCAGTGACGTCATCCACCGGCGTTTTCGCGTATGACGAACGTAAACATAGCAAAGTGAGCAGCAACATAAAAACTAAAAAGTATTTTTAAAAAAAACCCAGAAAAAAAGTCGATTTCTGCGTGCTGAAGGATAACGAAAGTTAACAAACGTTGTGGTTGTTTTTTTGTTTTTTTGCACTCCGCCTACCCGCCATTTTTTTTCCCTACCCAACTTGCTTTTTTTTGGTGGTAGCTCTTAAAGAATGCCAGGGTCGAGTCCATGCAGAGTGAAAGCCTCTCATTCTTCTACTCTTCCCCCCCCTTTGTATCCCCCCCGAAGAGTTCGTGCGATTCGCTCTTGAGGGTGTTATTCGTTGGATTTTGACTTTTTTTTCGACCAAATGAGCCGACTTGATTATGCTTTGGGGGATTGTTAAGAAGATCGCCAAGCCGTAACGGAAAGGGGGGGGGGGATAAATGAAAAAAAAAGTAAACGGCAAAATCATTTGAAATGCTCATAAAGTCTTTAAGCGAAGGTTCATAAAGTGAAACCACACTCTTTTTTCTTCGAATATATGAAGTTAATTGCAGTTTTGACAACATAATTTCCCACATTTTTCACCACACGGTAATTTTTTCCCCCATCAACCAAGGGAGGTTAGTAGTGCAATCCACACAAAATCTACATTAGGCAACTTTTTTTGGCGTAATGATAAATTAACTGCAAGTATTTGAAAAATGAAATACTGTAAGAATTCTTAATAAATTTTACAAGTTTAATTGATGATGAAATGTTATTAAAAAAAGAAAAAGTTCATTCTACATACACGCTGATGTTTGGAGACGATTTTGTGCGCCAGAAATGTTTTATGCCAATTTTTAATCAAATTTTTAACTAATTACAAACGTGCTATGTTGTTTTGAATGTAACTGTATATGAAATTATTATTGTTGTTATAGTTAATTAGAAAATGAGAGATTTTAAAAATACTTATTTTAATAAGTGTGCGATATTCAAAAGCTAGTATATCTGTTCTATATCCTTTTCGCGACGGGAATCGCTAACGCGCGCTTATCGCTGAGGCCGGCAGTTTCTTTTGCGAGTGTCTGTCCAGGGCCGGAGGATTTTTTGCTGTTAAGCCTAAATCCATGAATTTACCGAAGTATCGACGCATTGTTTAATAATGCTCTGCATAGAATTTGAACGGCATATGCTTTTTTTATACATTTATACATATTTTATTTACTTATGTCATTTCTTGTTTAAATATTTATTTTACACATTTTATTTTCAATACTTACTTTAATGACGTTTCGGCATTGCAACGGTAAAAACAGAAAGAATTCACGTCTACAAAATCTAATTATCCACTAAAAACTGGACTGCAAACCGAAGTAACCCACGCTCTAGCGAAAATAAAACTCCCTATTTACTATAAACAAATACCACGTGCGAATTTAAAGAGCCGTCATAAAGCATTCCATTCGGAAGCATTTATTTCCCCCTATGTTTATATAATCGAAAACCACGTGTATGTGAGTCATGCTTTTCTCATTTCGAGTAGAAGGTCAGATCTACATATATCTGAAACCATATGGACATACAATACCATCTTGTGCCGAAAATTATATTTTTTAAAACGTTCTAGGACACTGGCACAAATGTGTGACGGCCGGGGGTAAACGAGAAAAGGCTCTGTCACGCCGGTGTGTCGGCCGGGAAATGAGCGTGTTTCTTGCTGACACGTATATGTGCCAGTAGGCGCGAAAGGGATATACGTACTTGACGTTTCCTTTTTGAATGAAATCCAATAACCAAGCGCTCCATACTTTCTGTGGCGATAAATGTTACGCTGATTTTACAATACTAAAATATATGCATACTAAAATACAAAGCTTTAAAAGTGCGATTAGTAAATGTATAATCGCTTTAACAAAATATGAGACAGTATTCAGTATACAAATTTTTTAAAACAGCATAGTGATTTAATCAAGTCTATGTTGTGTATGTTGAGTAAAGTAATACCAATGATTACGAAAGATGTCGAATTTGCAACTTTTAAAAAGCGAACGCATTTACGAAATCCGAACCAGCATTTAATAATATCAGCATATAATGAAACAGCATTCAATATACACATTTCTAAAACAGCATATAGATTTAATCAAGTCTACGTTAAGTATGCTGTATAAAATAATACCAATGACAACAAAAGTTGCCGAATTTTCAACTTTTAAAAAAGTGAACGCATTTACGAAATCCAAATTAGTATTTAATATTAAAAAAAAACAAAAGAATCATTAAAAGAAACGAAGATGTCTCAATGAAAGTCAACGCAGGAATATTATACTAAAATGGAATATAAAATGTTTTATGAAAAGACAAAAAATACATGAAACAAACGTATATCTACTTTTCAATTTCGAGTAACAAACAAACGCCACTTTAATTACCAACGGCTTCTCGTTACGAGTTTGTTTCTGGTTTATTGATTCGTTCCTAATTGACAACAAGTGCCCATGATGTGCGGAATGGGCGGTACCTGGTGCCCAGAGGAAGGAAACGCACCCACACCCCACCTTTCCTTCTGATACCGAAAAAAAGCAGGCAAGCACAAAAGGCTGCATTGCTGTCACGTCCGAGTCGTCTGCGCATGCCCGAGTGATGGTTCCGCCGGTGCCACTTCCTCATCTCAACGTCAGCGAAGCGAGGGGCAGAAATCGGGGCCGTACCTGCCGAGGAAGGAATGCCGGAAAATCCAGGTCGAAACTTACAAACATCTTATTATGGAATCTGCCGAGCCCCGAGTGAATGATGGTTGAAGCAATCCCTTGACCCACTCGTTCAGCCTATTCAAAACTAGACCAAGAGTAGTTCTACATCTAGATCAGAACAAGTCATTGTACTAGATCAAGTGCAGTACCACATTATACGAAACAAGGAAGTCATATAGTAAACAGCACCAGAAGATCTGCATCTTCAGCAAGAAGAATGACAGGCGCGAAAAAATTTAGCAACAATGTACAAGATCAAGCAAAGTGTTACTAAATTTTGTACTAGATCAAGAGCAGTACCACGTCACATGTGACAATGAAGTCATATAGTAAGCAGCATTGGAAGATCTGCATATTAGCAAGAAGAATGACAGGTATGGAAAAATTTAGGTCGAAACAGAGAGATACTGATGTGGACACGATGGAATTTCAATAACACTGCTCACTTATTAAAATGAATGGTGGTTGATGAAGCAACTTGTTGATCCAATTATTCATTCTATCTTACATCCTATCTGACAATAAAGCGATCTGCTCTTGCTGAGAAAATTGAACCGAGGGGAAAAAATCAATAGCAATGACTCAATTACACTAAGCAGTTTGGTCAATCAATCCTTATTGGTTTGGGAAATATTCCAAAAGATTTGAGAATTGTCACATTCACGGCTGGTATTTTTCATGCATATCGAAGACATTCAGGTATGATAATAAAAAGTATCCAGACGTTTTCATCATCGCACATTTTTATTTTTTATATTTTGAATTCCCTCAAGAAGTTTGAACGATAGCCCTAAAACTAGTCATATAAAGAATTGGCTTCAGAGAACACTTTTCAATGAAGATCTAATCTCGTTGTCGTCGAAAAGAAAATAATTGAAGCCAATTGCCACCTCACATAAAGCTGATAGTGATTTTAAATATTGATTCTGTTTCTTTAGCTAATGCATTTTCTTAAAAATAAAAATTATAGTTGGAAAGTCACAATTTTTTTAAAAAAAAGAATCTGAATACAACCACATGTTTCTTATTTATAATTGCAGAATTTTCAACCAAATTATACGATACTTACAAAATGCAGATCAGTTTGTTAGCATAGCATTATATCAAAATGTGAAGTCATATTTTTGTGAGTGAATATTTAAGGAAATAATTTTTAACTATGTTGACTGCGTGGATAGTATATATTTCATAATTTTAAAACTATACATATATCCATTATATTCGCAAGGTTGTCGATATTTTTAAAGAACAACCATCAACTCCGTGCCCTATATTTTTAAAAATAACTCATTCTTTTAAGAACCAAGTAAAACACCGTTTCATGGATGTCCCTGACTCCAGGTCAAATTTCTCAACAAGCAGACAGAATTTTAAAAAAAACTAATTAAGAGTAAACTGCTTTGAAAGCATCATTATTTTATTCTTTTAGCTCAAGCAAAAACATTCTGAGACAATACTGAGTGTTAACTCGCTTCAGTGACCAATTAAATAAAGACCATAATGATCAGGGAAACTTGAATGGTTCTATAATAACTTTAAAAGGAAAATGGAATATTAGTAATGCACAAAACCTAATTTTCGAAGGCAGTGGCAACAGCAGTAAAACGTATACCACATTCCAAACCGATTATTAACGGGAGGGAGAGTAGGGTGGAGCAGAAGGACGAACCACCGAATACTTCACCAGTAACTCGCTATCGAAAGTTCGTGACCTCCCCGTTACACAAAACAGCGCCACACCTTAAAAAGGGCACTCGCTATAAATGCAACAGAAAGAAAGAAACGAAGGCAAGAAAGGGAAAGGACAAAGTTGCCAAGAAGGTAAGCGTGAATCAACCGTTCAATAACAAAGGCGTGCTTAAACTATGCAGCGCCTTTTCTTCAGGCGACCCTTAGAAGCGGGGTATTCGAGGTTAGGTTTGCTTTGTACCACCAAACGGTAAACTATTTGTCATTTTTTTGGGGTAAAGAATGCCAGGTTCACCCTGTACAGTGTTAAAGATGAAAAAAAGTTTTATTGCTGGCAGCATTATCCAGAGAAGAAATCTTCTTATCCCCCCCCCCCCAAAGAGGGAGGAACGTGTCGATAAATCTATAAGATGTATGCCGAGGACGGGCAATAATGTGATAAAATCGCTAGGTAAAGACGAGAGGGTTTACATTGGTTTCTAGGGAGAGAACAGCAGAGATTGCCAAGAAAATATTTCTTTTCTTCCTCTACCCCATACTGATTTAATTTTGGGGCTCGCTTAATGCAGAATAAAAGTAATTTTTTCGAATTATATCGAATTAATTTGCAAAAACAGATTACTATTTAATTGGAAATATTCACTACTTTTTTCTCATCTTCAATTATCCTAATACGCAATTAACAGGCAGAGAGTGCCATTTTGAGATAGACCTTGAACTGGCGACCTCCTACACTAGAAGGAGAGCATTTGCTTCTTTTTTTTTGTCAGACTGGCAAAATACGAGGCAAATATTTGGGCTTCAAACTTGGAACCACCATTTCTTATCCAAAAGAAGAGATGGAGTAAAGCAACTGCTACAGCATAGATAATATGAAGTCAAAGATACTTTAAATAATTAAGAAGATTACAATTAACCTGTTAACTGCCAACTACACGATAACTCGTAGATTGCGTTCTTTTCCAGGATCAAGCCATCTATGCTATTGACACCAAATTTGAGTGGCCTTGCTGATGAATGTGGAAACCAAAATGAAATAACATCGACATTTCTGCTTGGCGGCATTTGAGGTTCCATTAAAGGAGATATATATATAAAATACTTATCAATTTTATGATTGCTGTTTGCATTTCTATTTCTCGGTATTTTTGTTTAAATAAGCGTCAAAGTAAAGGCAACCAAAAACCAATAGAAACGACAAAGTGACTTTTTTCTAGAGAAAATTCTGATTTGCATTTATTAGAGTCGTGTTTCATCTGTTTACAAAGTTGATTTTTGGATTGTGCGAAATAGACAAAGAGTTTTCGTTAACCCATTCGCTGCCACTGACGAGCCTGTTCGTTACGCATAATATGTCATTGTACCAAACCATCCATGTTGTTAGATGACACCTTCTCTACTACAGTTGAAAGAGAGCAGAGAAGGGGTCATCTCATTGGATAGATGGTCCTGATATCAGCCGAGGGTAGTGGCAGTGAGCGTGTTTATTCAATCTTATTCAATCAAATACTTGCAATCAAAAATTTTATTCAATTTAAAAATTCGAAACAAGCGGCAAGAAATAATTTCCTTGGCCGTGAATAATCCTATAGCTATTCGTGAATAATCGCACGCAACTTCATTTAAACTAAGCCATCGTCAGAAAATAATTGTGAAAATTAATTAAATTTTTTTTGGTTATAAACACGGATAATTAGCAAACACTGAAGTCACGATTTCTCAGCATCCATTCGCACGAAACGTATCACGACCGCTGCTTGGTACGAAAGAAAAAAAAAAGGAGCCGCTTTTCACATTTCTTTGAGTTACGGTATGTAGACCAACTATCACCCCATTAGAGGCCCATTGAAAGAAAAACGGGAAATGGGGCCTAATCTTCTCGCAATTCGGCACCCCATTCATAACAATTGAGCGAGAAACAAAAGGGTTGGAAGTAGGTAGAGACAGTGAAACAATTCCGAACGTGACAGCCGCCCGATGACAATGGACAGTAAAAGTGAGCAGCCAGTGGGCATGCAGAGGATGAGGTTGTCTCTAGGCACTGGGGAGAAAGTAACGAGGGAACAATTGATTTCTTTTATGGCTCCGAAAACAATGTATTACAGAAACCGTTATGTTTCGGACGGGAAGTAGATGATTGATATCGCTTTAGCAAGGTTGTGTTTTCCGTTTTATCGGTAAAAATTTATAATATTCAACGGTCCAGCATTGGATAGATGTTTCCGGATATCACGTTAATAAATTTTTATGGCGCTTTTGTTATGCAAATTAGGAAAAAAAATTAAATATAAAGAATTTAATTTTCATCTCACTCGGATGAAACTCCGTTTTCTACGGATTAAATATTTTTGAAATGAAGCCGTTGATGCAGTTTGTTCGAAGAAATAATATGCTTTCTAGACAGTGTGTAAATAATTTATTAAGTTTTAAAATATACACAGATTAAATTACACTAAATTAAATTAAACTGTTATGTAAATTGATGATTCAAAGAATTTAATTTTTATGAAACTCTATGTTTGCTACAGAACGAAATATTTTTGAAATGGAAACATTGTTGTAGTTTGTTCGAAGAAATAATACGCGTTCCAGGCAATGTGTAAATAATGCATATCTTGGCGCGACAATCGCACGCTATAACACTTGGCGCAATAAAATCGTTCGTCTCTCTAAAGACTCACTGGTAGGGGAGTGTTGTGGTGACATCTTAATGACCCAGTAACATCCACTAAACAGCAATTACTTTTGTCGAACGGTTAAGTAACGCGACTTCACACCCAAACATCGCAGGTTCGATCCTTGGCGGAATTCAACCTCCACATCGGCACAATTCCAGCCAACGCCATCGCCACAACATTATCATCTTTCCATTGGCATTGCATGGGGCTAAAAAAAGGGACACTGTTAACTCATTTAGGCATAGTACCAAGTGTGAGGACTAAAAAGTTATCGTTCTTCTTCGTCGTTACGTTAATGATACTAAATGCCAGTTTAAGTTTAGGAATCTAAATTTTTGGAATATTTTTCTCAGTTTAGTTCAGTTATATTATTGTAAAGGAAAACTAGGGCTATTTTGGGGCAGATCTCGTCATTGTGAATCGTGGTCAGATTTCGTGGATGACACCTGAACTGGCAACCCTCTCTCCACACCACATAATCGGGAGGACGTTTGGCCTGACAGATATAACGTGCAAGAGAACCCCTCCCACGACGATTCTTCGGTGGAATCGAGTCTCGAACCTGAAAACCCTCCGAAGCCGAGATCTTACCACCAGGCCACCGCGGCCCCCATATTTTTCTCAGGAAATTCCAAAATATTTGGAAAATAAGTTAACTATAGATGTGAGCCTAAAATAAAAATAATGCCATTGCGAAAGTCTCATGGTTTTATGCAACCTATGTTTTGAAAAAGTTGTCTTTGCATTCAAAATATTTTGACTGTATGATATTTCTGAATATTTTCCTAATCAATCTTCGCATCAATAAAAAAAAATCAATCATGTGAGTGAACAACAGAGAAAAAGAGACAGGGAGGGAGATTCTTAAAATTAATTTCCAGAAGTTCTTATCTAGCAGAAGCAGGAAACAAGCAAATAACTTTCAACATACACGATGATGACAGAACAAAACAACTGCTACGTGATTTATTCAATTAGGTCGCTGTAATGGTGGCCACCACCAGTTTAATGGAAAAGCCAGCCTCATCGCGCAAGAAGTTGCATGAAAGAATGATAAACAATGAAACAATGTTTCCGTCTCGATATCCATAATGGGCACTGATTTCAGAAGGGGATTACTTTCATACAGCAAATTGCAATCTTTTTATCCTTTCTGATAAAGACAAGAATATTCGTTTCTCTTAGGAAAAAAGCGATAAAAAAACTAGGAAAAAAAATCTTTCTGGATGCTTTAAAGAATGGCATTAAAGACCACCCACCACGGCTTGTTTGAAATAAAACCACGTGACATGAATAACACAAAAGACAAGAAAAACATTGATGAATAATCCACTTCATAATGGGTTCTTAAAAAGATAGCTTTTATGTTCAAAATAGAAATTCTAAAAGTAAAACTCATCATAGAAGTAAAAAAAAATGTCTGTCTTTATAGTTTCTTAGACAAAAAAAAAAATCAATGTAAATAGTTCCCTAACTATGGCATAAATACTGGAAATAAAACATGTCAGAGAATTTTCTTATCTCTTAAATATTTGGGTTTTTTTAACTCCGACTCCCCCATGTGGAAGAAATGCCTTTACCTTGAAGAACTGAAATGCATTTTTATTATCTACCATTGTGGTCGAAGTTTTTATTCGCGTATACCTTGAGATAACTTCTTTATGGAAAACTTAAAGTTGAGTTAAAAGGTCAAAATGTGTCAGAGGCAAACCTCCGCATTCCGTTTTTGAAACGATTTATTTCATTCTTAAACAATTGATGAGGCAGAATTTGTAATATTTTAATTCTCAAACATTCTTATTGTTTCGATGAGTTTTTTAAAACTACTATTTTTATGATAGAATAATATCCTAGTCGGATAATTTTTAGTTAACACATGAAAGACGGGAGATCTTGACGAAAGTATGCTAGATAACGCGGATCAAATTGTAGTAATACGACTCCCGCCTTTAATGTTTTAATATATTCTAGTTAAAAGCTTAAGTTATAATAAAAAGGAATAATTCAATTTATAAAGATGTTGTACAATGTATACAAAGAAAAACAATTATAGATTTCTTACTTCTGCCGCCTTTTTTTTTTTATATTCATTTTTAGACCTACATTTTGTGGGAATTGCTTAAAACATCTTAACTCGGATCACGTCCTGTAAGGCGCCATGTTGGCCATGTCGCGGTATTAATCACGTTATTAATACCATTATCGAGATACTAGAGGTCGGCGCTGAGACTGTAAGATGTATAGTCGTACGCTCTGTACCTTTTTATGTGTTAAATGTTTGTTTAGTTCTGTTTTGTCCCCTTAAATATTAATAAATGCATTTTACATAAATGCTGGTCGTTGCCTTTCCTCTCATTCCCACATTTTTGGGGGCCGGCCTATGATTAATACTGCGACATGGTGCCATACAGGATGTGATCCGAGTTGGGAGATTTTAAGCAATTCCCACAATTTCATAATTTGAATTTTTGGATTAATCGAAACTTTTATTGCGATACATTCAGTAATCGTATTATCAAGCAAGTTTCCACGTAAGTTGCGTTTTGGTCTATAAGGATAATTTAGATCCAAATATGTTTAAATCTTATAATTACAAAAAATTAATCATTGACTTTTCGATAACTCAATGTCATAATGACTTTGTTTCACAACCGAGAAAGTGAAACAAGCCAGTACACCCCACAGAATTAGTTCACCCTCTTTCCTTCCCATTGAAATCCCGTTTTGATAAAGTCAGACACCGTGTGATTCAGGCTCACTCTAATAATAACCCGCAACAATTACAGAATATCTCCAACTTGATGGTTCAAGGTCAGCGTATTGAGCAAATCGAATTCTTCTCCCGCAGAACCGGAAACATGCATTTAAAACAGAGGCAGAACGGGTAGGATTGTTCGACGACAGTTCTAGTATGGGTATGGGGCAGAAGGGGTTAAAAATAGCAGTTGGAGCGACTCCAGGAGCGTGTAAATGGGTCACAGATACCTTTCTCTATTCATTCTTGCGAAGAAGAAACCCTGGCATTCAGATGCATCAGGGGTAACACCTGTTATCGAAATCTCCCCGTGTTAGTGACAGCCATCCTTTTATTTTCCATAGGAAGCATATCGGGCTCGTTCAGACACAATTTTGGGTTGAAGAGCGCTGTTTTCAAATTCCTCGTCGTGCGCATTTCACTGGGGATTCATCTAGACAAGTAGTTTCATGAATATGGCAACGTCAGTTGTTGGTTGGTTTGTTGTTTTAGCTAAACCGAGCCAACGTCAGAAAATGATGGATATTTTCATGTATATGTTATGGTCAATGCGATTAATAGCCGGCGTCCTGGCCTAGAGATAGCGTGTCTTCCCCATGATCTAGGCGTCCCGGTTCGGACATGATTGCTCTGTGTTCTATCTGCGAGATGTATGAATGTCCCCCCCCCTGTAAAAAAGGGTTGTGCAAGCGAATATGTGTGTCATCTTCATATGAACAAGATAGACTTCTGCCTTCTGGGTGATCAAGGGTGTTTCTCCTCAGAAGTTACTGCACCCTCTTTCCGTGGAAACACGGACACGACAACATCATCATAAATGCGAATAATCGCTTGTTATTAATACCAGTCAGTCATTAATAATAATAACCAAACAAGGCAATTAAAGTGAAAAATTAATGTTTTTAAGTGTTGGCAACGGCTAGACAATATAAGTTGACTGTTTATCTCATTATGGAAGGCGGTACACGACCATTATTACTCCAAAGAGCCATCACTACTCTTGGTGGTGGATTGTTTTATGTATATGTTATGGTCAATGCGAATAATTGGTTGTTATTCATACCAGCCTTTCATTATTAATAATTGTTGCCGGAAACTAGACGATAACAAGTTTTTTTAATGCAAAGAAACTTTATAAGCAATAAAAGTACAATACGTAGTAGTAATAATAAGTTACAACTAATGACAGACATTAGAAAATAAATCAAGACCAACACTTGGGTCATTTAGTGGAACGAAAAAAAATAACTAACACATAAGGAGATCATTATAATCTGTCTCTTTTCATTGGATATTATATTCTGTAACTCGTGTGCAAAGAAAAATAAGATTACTTCATTGCAATTTTGTGTAAAGTCTTAACCGTTTTGGTTAAATTTCATAAATACTCACTACACATTTTCCCATTTCACCAAATATGTTATATTTTCAAATATTTTTTTTTTGCGTTTATAGTTTTTCGTATTATAATTGAAAAAACATCTAAAAACCATAGCTTTAAATAGTTTTTTTTAAAAAAAATCCAATCTTTCAAAATATTTCCTTTGAACATTGTGGGATATCGGCTGTATGCAAGAAGAAGAAAGATAACTTAAATGTTTATGTTTTCTGGATTTAAGTTGGTCATTGTCGAATTTATATTGAAATGAGAACAGATCATCCTTTAATTTGCTTTCATATAAAAAAAAACACAGTTTTAAATAGTTTTTAAAAAATCCAATTTTTAAAATTTTTTCCTTCGAACATAGTTCGGATGCTTTAAAGTTTTTTTTCTGTTGTTTCCCAAACAGCATATGTATATTTTTAAATGTTAACATAACTTTTTTTGTTGCTGATAAATTTTTCAGTTACACATATCAAAGTTGAGTAAATTTTCAAATGTTAAAGTAATTTTTCTTTTCGCCATTGTTAAAATTTTCACTTCTATGTATTAAAATTAAGTAAATTTTTAAATGTTAACATTAAGGACGGCTTTTTTGTTGTTGTTGCTATTTTTGTTTTCAACAACAATCCGCAGAAAAATGAACTAGGCCAAATTCATCATGATCAGGAGAATCTTAAATTTCTCCTTTTCACAAGAAATTTACAATCATCATTTAGTTAAAGATTCCAGCTCCCTTCAGAACCATACATCACAATTACGAAAACAAAAGCACTAGGCAAAAAAGGCAAGAAAATGTTCTCGCTCGAGACTCTTCCAATAATTGCATGTGTTCGAAGCAACGTGGGGATTTCCAAGAAGTGGAAGTTCGCTGTCCACAATTAGGGGCTGTCGATTGCAGAGGGGGGGGGGCACTCATTTCCTTTCGGGGATCCTGGAATGATGGCTGATATGTCACTGCTGAGATGAGGCGTGTGCGAATCGAACGCTGACGTCACGGCCGGGGTGGATGGATGGGAAGGATGGCCGCTGCCTTGACATCCATCCGTGGCACGACTTTGACCCACTTTTCCGGGAGATTCTCTCTCTCGCAATAAAAATGTCACATCCGAGTACGAAGCGGAACTCTTTCAAAACGCTTTTCTTCATTTCAGATTCATCACAACACTCGGGTCAATTACAGCTAAGATTGCGAAAGGCAGTGAGATATTCCTAGCATAAATTATCAAATGAACCTGTCGAATTTGAATTCAGATGCTAAAAGTTGAAGTTAAAAAAAAATCTTTTAGGGGGAATTTTACAAAATTTTGCTTAATAAGTCAGTAAATACATCCGATTAATCAATGACTGTTGCAGAGAGTCATGGAATCGCCAATGACTCTGCCATAAGTCATATCTTCATGCAGATGATATCCCCTCCTCTTACAAATCCGTAAGTGCGTTTGATTGATCAATGACTGTTGCAGATAATCATGGAATGGCCGATGACTCTACCAAAAATCAAATCTTCATGCAAATGATATCCCGGCCTCTCTTATTTTTAAGTGCACGGGCTATCATATATGTCGTCATTTAGACCTGGATTAGAGAACGATCACCTCTGAACCAGTACTCCCAATGGTATGACTCACAATTTGGAAGACTTTGTGACCACGACAGATTTATACGTGCGTCAGTCACCATCAAACACTGGGAATTTTCGGTTAGAAGATTCGAATTCGTAACCTAACGGACTTCTCAAATCTGGTGTACACTTTTATGTCTCAGACGATATCTGATACACCTGTTTTCATCGAAAAAACTATTTACAGTAAAAGTACTTGAAGTAAAAAGAAAGAAATTAGCTTACATGGAATTAAAAAATTCGAAATTAGAACAAAAATTTGCTCCCGAACGAACGATTTCTCTTGTTTCGTAAAGGAAGGCGCTGCTTGGCATCGTGCATCAAGTGGGCGTCGGCGACTGAATCCCTCAAGGATAACCAGACCGCACCTTCCACTCCTTTGCCACCATGCCGGGCGATGACGGCACGTGCACTCGGACGGACATCGCACGCGCGATGCGCTTGAAGCGTCCAAGTTTGATACAGACACGTGCTTCCCATAGAAAACAGAAACATCGTTTGGGAAATCCATCCGAGATTCAACCGGTTCAATTAGTATAATTAAAGTTTGTATTTAAAGACACGAAAATAGCACCAGACAATACTAGGTCCTACTCCATTTGCAAGCATGGCAATGAAACCCAAAACACATCTTCAACTGCCCTGCCATTGCTGCTGCCATCTTCGGCCCTCTTTCGGGGGAAGATGTTTTGTAGGGCCTTCTGGCTCCGAGGCTTGCTGAGCTCGTTCAGATGACTTTTGGACGCTTTTGAATGGTTTACTATCCAATGGAAAACAACAACAAAGTTTTCATTTATATTTCACATGAAGTCTATTTTGAAATCAGACTCGGAATTTTGACTGGTCGTCAGGTAATGAGATGGACAACAGTTTACTAATTTTCACGTCACCTTAACAAGACTGCAGTTCATTTAATGTGTAACCAGAAGATCTTCGAAGAAATTCGTATGGAGATCATGCAAGAGACGGGTTATTCGATAAAGTTTAACACGTTGAATGTCACGGCAATTTTCAGAAATTTGACTTAAAATGACACTAGCTAATTGGAACTCATTTTTATAATTATATTTTTGGTTCATTTTTTAATACATTTTCTGCTCACGCAAGCCAGCATTGATTTTTTTATCTTTCCCCAGAAGCCATCTTACGATATGAGCACTAATATACCACGAGTTGATTCGTAGCTGCACAAAAACGGCAAGTAAGCACAGTAAGAGATAACTCGTCGTTGGCGAACTAGAAAAGAACGCCATCTAATAACAACAGATATATCAACAACAGTATTAATTGTTGTTGTTGCTTATCCTCAAAAGATCTGACATATGTCAGATCAGATCCAGTAGATTGCTGAGCACTTCCCAAAAGTATATGTAATAATAAAGGGATCGGATGTTACGTCTCCCTCAGAAAATCCGATGTAACTCAGAATGGGATCCGGTTAATCAGGATGGTCACAACATTTTTTTATTACATGTGGTGTTGATTTTTCTACCACTTTCAAAGGTAGCTACTTTTTAGTCTAGCGAAAACTAATGTTGTATCTGGGAGCTACGGTCACGGACAACATGAGTACGCTAATGAACCAATCAGTACAGTACAGATCAGAGAGTCAGAATTATCAATCCTTATCAGAGAGTTAACACAAAAGGCTTCAAAGTCAGTTTCCAAATACAATTAAAGATTCTTTTTTTGTGTCTCCAAATTGGAGTACTGCTGAGTTGGTACGCAACTCAAATGGTTAGGAGGCAATCAAGCATCTGCACTGATAATAAAGTATGCGAAACAAGCTTGAATACTAAACTTTCACTGTGCTTTTGAACTAAAAACAACAAATATACCGCCGACCGCATTAGTACGCTAAAGAATAAATCAGTACTGTACAGATGAGAGAGTTAGAATTATCAGTACAGGTCAGAGAGCCAACACAAAGAACTGCAAACTTAATTACCAATTGCAATGAAAGATTCTTTGTCTCAGATAAAAAGTATGGCATCGTACTTCTTCGTAGTACTTCTCATCTGAACTTAGTACTTCTCTAAGAAGAAGTACTAAGCAGTACTTCTTCTTAATATACTCTTTTTACACTTAGCTCAGTATTCCTCTTCTTTTTCTCAGATGAGAAGTACTGCTTAGTACTTCTTCTGAGTACACTAAAACATACTTCTCATCTGAACTCAATACTTCTCTAAGAAGTACTGTTAGAACTGTTTACTGTACTGAAGAAGAAGTACTGTTTAGTACTTCTTCTTAGTGTACTGAGTATATTCTTACTGTACTTAGCTTAGTGCTTCTCTTCTTTAGTTCAGATGAGAAGTACAGCTTAGTTCTTCTTCTTAGTACACTAAGTATATTCTTACTATACTTAGCTTAGTACTTCTCTTCTTCAGTTTAGATGAGAAGAACTGCTTAGTTCTTCTTCTTAGTATACTAAATATACTCTTATTATAAGATAACTCAAATTAACAGGAGCCAATCAGGCATCAGTACTAATAATCAAATAGTCGGAACATCCTTGAACAATTCGTTTTCACTGTGTTTTTGAATCGAAAACTTGAGTAAAATTAATTAAAGTACATCAAAAAAATTAAAATAATAATAAAAAAAATTTTAATAGAAAGAAACTCTCGTAAGTAGATTTTAAAATTTAATTTTTCAATTTCGCAGCCTATTTAACTTACTTCCTATTTTAATTACAATATTCATCCAGCAGTTAAACGAACAAATTCGTAATATAGATTCTTTCAGCACGCAGTCACACTTTTTTTCAGCTACTCATCACACCTGACCTAGAGAAAACATTAAAAAAAAAAAAGACAAGTGTCCAAGGGCAAGCGCCTCTGTTAT
Organism: Argiope trifasciata; assembly: GCA_026543055.1. Classification (NCBI taxonomy): domain Eukaryota; kingdom Metazoa; phylum Arthropoda; class Arachnida; order Araneae; family Araneidae; genus Argiope; species Argiope trifasciata. The sequence continues at coordinate 615,845 of JAPMOQ010044143.1, read as the reverse complement.
TCGCAACGCCCCTCGGCAAAGCAATATGTCAGCCATTTTTTTACCCTAGATTGAATAAAATAGGCCACATCTGACGGACAGTGTGAGATTTCTGACAGTAAAAATAACGGAGCAAACTGTGCTCTTGACACTCGGCGACCAAAGTGAGATGACAGCGAATGCCGGACGACGTGACAATGAACACGAGAGGTTTCCATGGTTTCGAAAAAATCACGGGCAGAAGAAAAAAAAATATTGAAGTCCTTTCATTTCTCTTTCTTGTTTTTGTAGGCTGCAGTGAATCATGGCTGGAAACCGCAGGAGCCAATGGCCTCCTTTCTAAAAGATTTGTAAAATAAAAGAGGAAAATACCCCAAATGCCAAACTAGGAGACCCCGCAATATTCTACTTCAAATATCGATTCCCCTGGAATTATTAACCTTCTATTTCACTTAATTAGCCTCCAATTAATAGTAAATAAACAACAAATATAAATCGTTCTCAAAAAACCAAAGTTAGTTTCAGGCAGCATACACCCACTCCCTCTCTCATACCGCAGCCAATCAGATTGAGTCCTTACACACGCCCCCCCACCCTCTGACCCAGCTCACTGATACTACTTCACCCAAGCATCCTAACTTCCCGCCATCTACACGTCTTTCGATTACTAACATTCTCTAAGCCAATCACAAAGCTAGCAGCATGAATGTTCGCTGAACGTTTTTCCACTTACTCAGCACAAAAGACCCATGTTATTTTACAGTTCATGTCATCATAATTTTTTTTTATTGAAACATTTATAAAATCCCCGTGCACCACAAAGTATCACACGGGACTTGCAGAAGTGTCCGACACATAACAAAAGAAAATAAGAACATTTAACAGTTATTAAGTATTAAAATAAGAATAAAATAAAATAAGAAAATATAAGTTAAGAATAAGAAAATTTAACGGGTGTCAATAATAAATCATGTCATCATATTAAAAGCAAATTTTTAGACAGTCACATCTTTAAGGAGATAGTCCTCTGCTCCAAGGGCGGGCGCTCCGAGAAACACCTCATTGAGCATTGAACTTCACTCCATCTCCAACTCCGACTCAACGAAGATGGACACGACATTTATTGATCGTTAGGCTGCTTTTCATACCACCATTACCGGGGATAAGCCCCTGCAGGGTTAGGCATATATATATATATATATATATATATATATATATATATATATATATATAATTTTCGTCAAAAAAATTAGGGGAAAAAAGTCTTTAATAATGCAGCAAAATGTTTCACAAATCTCTTCTTTCTTCCCAATTTAAAAAAAAATAATAATTATGAATATATATAAACCCTCAATTAAATGCGTCATAAATAAAGAAATCCATTTAGATGATGCTATAAACATCATTCTGAATAAATCAATAAGCATCAATGAGCTTGCCATATTACAACAAACTGCACTTATGTAATGATTACAAGGTGATATTATGTCTTTTTTTCCTGTTGAGAACTTAGAGTGGTTTCGAAAATGAAAGTGAGTTTGCAAATGTGGCAGCGCATGAATTGGCGTCATTATGTCATACAAATAGATTTTCTCATCAAAATTCCTTTAATAATAAAACAGTATTGGGAGACACTTTAAAGTTCCGCCATGTTTACCGAATATAAGAATGTAAGAGTGACGGGGATACTAAAAAAAAATTTCTGTTTCAAGTAAGGAAGATTTCTATCATTTCGTCTTAAAGCAAAAATGATTGAAATTTTGTAACAGAAAAGTGATCTTAAGTCAACGGAATCATGTTATTTACCTGAATTGTAAATGTAATTTTTTATCTTTATTTCGCACAAAATAATACGAATTTTAAAATTTTTGTTCCGGTATTAAAAGACAGCATAAGCTTCTCTAGAAACTAATAATGCATAAATTCAATTGTTACGTATTTTATTATATTATTTATATATACATTGTTTAAGATCGGGTGTCGCATCAGTCATCACAGAGCTTGGCGAAAAACCTAGCGATTATTTGGTGACTAGACGTCTGATTTGGCGCTAAAATAGAAATTATTTGGCTGGAATTGAAAATAAAAAGTGAAAATGATAATCAAAGAAAAATGTTTATATATCAATAACAATAGTTAGAGTTCGAGCATTTAGAAAAAAAAGAAAAAGTTGTTTTATAAATAGCACGCTACCATTTTTCATTTGTAAAAAAGGGGTGGACACCCGATCAACACTGCGCTGGATGCCGGCAAGAAAGAATTAAAAAAAAAAAAACTGCGAGGTGAAAAAAACAAACGATGCTTCATCAACTTGACAAAAGCGGGGGGGGGGTCTCTCTTTTGATGAATAAAGTGGGGTGTGATGGGGAGAAAGAACGAAATAAAACTTTAAAAACATCTTGTTTATCAGCCCGCAGGGAGGAAAATTCGCCACGCCCACCCATTTTTGGCGATGGCCCAGATGCTCGCAGTTCTAGTTTCATCCAAGTCGATGAAAAAGTGCCCTCTTGAAAAAATATACGATCGTGCAGAAAATCCTTTGTCAAAACTTGTTTGGATGCTCGAACAAGGCCGTAAAAAAGGCTTTTAGAAGGGCCCTTCCCCTGCTTTTGGCCCAAAATTCGAGACTCCTCCCTTCACGAGAGGAGTCTCTTTTCGAGCAGTTGCTTTCAAAAATGATCGGCAAAGATGAGCGTCATGCAGAACATTGAGTGAGAATTCTTATAATATATAATAAAAATCGATATTATGGTTTTGTTAGTAAAAATGATACCTGAAGTGTTCCCTCCCCCCTACTCTCTAACAGTAATGGTAGATATGGGGTGTATTAGGATCCCATAAAGAGAGGATCTCTCTAAAATTGGGTCCGTTATCAATAGAATTTTTTAAAAAAATTACCTATCAGAATAAAAAATTTATATATATATATATATATAAACAGCCTCAAAACACAGTATATTTCTCACTCGAAAGTCACATCTGTGTGAGCCTATGACAGCATTTCGAGGAGTCACATCAACTCAGCCTCACAAAAAAGAACATTTGTCACTCGAACGTCACCTCGTGTGAGCCTACGACGGCGTTTTGGGCAGTCACATCAACTCAGCCTCAAAAAACAGAACATTTCTTACTCGAATGTCACTTCGCGCGAGCCTACGACGGCGTTTTCAGCAGTCACATCAACTCAGCCTCAAAAAACAGAACATTTCTCACTCGAATGTCACCTCGTGCGAGCCCATGACAGCGTTTTGAGCAGTCACATCAACTCAGCCTCAAACAACAATACATTTCTCATTTGTATGTCATCTCTTGCGAGCCTATGACATCATTTCGAGCAGTCACATCACCTCAGCCTCAAAACACAGTACATTTCTCACTCGAATGTCACCTCTGTGTGAGCCTCCACTCTTCATTCAGAAACACCTCTTCGTCGCTCTTCCTCGTTTGTGCTGCTGGGGTGCTGAGGTCGCACTTCTCCCATCTCCCGAGACCTTCCTCCCGAAGGTCGTTCGGGTCTCCCCGCTGCGCTCCGAGGCTCTCACCTGCAGCCCAAAACAAGTCAGGAATGGAGGCAACAAGTGGGTCGCACCTCCTCAAACAGCATCACCTTCCCTCCGGTTGAAAAGAATGTTCAAAATTTTGAAATTCGTGCGGAATACCACGGCGTAATTTCCAGTTCTTTGCATTTAAAAATAATCATGACTTTTATTCCTTTTTTACAATTACTAACCGCCTTTGGCGACTAGTTTGTTCGCTTTGATTATTGAGTTTTTAAATGATTAGCATAGATTTGTTAAGTCATAGTGATTATGTATGAGGTGGAAGCTAAGCATATTTAAGCTGGTGTTAAAATGAGAGGAGCATTAAATCATGTGCAGCTGTTAAAAAATCATTGAAGAAGCAGTTTGCACTCAATCAGCTAAATCACTCACTAAAGCTGGTTGATTTATGAAAACTTCAACATCACTATTCCATTAAAATAGGCGATAATAGATCACTTCATCGACTGTCTCAATCTCTCAGCCAACCATTTCTCAGAATTTCTAAGAATACCCTTAGGTGTCGACCTAGTCATACAACCGAGGTTCAGAATGACAAAGTCCGTCCAACCCGAAATAGCCCAATGCGGCTTTGAAACGGGACATTAATGTGGTGCCAGGTGTATCACTTCCCGTCATTCAGCGTCGCCTGTGACCTCACTTCCCGCCATTCAGTGACGCCTGTGACCTCACTTCCCGCCACTAAGCAGCCCTCTGGTGGAGAAAACGTGAGCAAAGTGTAGTTCGTGTCTGGATGTGGCAAGATGATGACGACGTATTAAAACAACTGAAGACGTATGTGTAAAGACGGAAGACGAAATGATGACTTATTGCTAAAAGACGAACTTGATGATCCATTCCATTCTGTAAAATAGTCATCAGCATTTGTTCATCATTAACCTTTCATTGTCATTCATCCAATTCTAAAATATCAACTGGACTTATTATTGCTTGGCCATCCCGACCCTCCCCATTAATGTAACTAAATTTACAACACAACAAGGTGCACAGCTTTCTCGAAAAACAAAAATCTAAGCACCAGTAGTGTTCACAGCCGATGCTCCGCAAATTTCTGTATAAGAGGAGAGAAAGTGAGAAAGTTCCGGGGAAACCACCCTCAATATTTATATAAGAGGCAGCTGCAGTTATAACTCAATAATTTTCGACATTATGACCCAAATTCTTTAATTAAATCTCTGATCAAGTAACTTATTCAGGGTCCGACTTTAAAACGAAAAAATGTAACTTTAGAACGTGAAATAAACTTTCTATTATATATAAACTTTCTTTAGAACGTAAAATAAGCGTAAACTTTAGAAGGTAAAATAAT
>JAPMOQ010044143.1:551389-610987 GCA_026543055.1 Argiope trifasciata | reverse complement strand
ATTTATAAATAAAACTATATATAAATTTTCTTTAGAACGTAAAATAAACGTAAACTTTAGAAGGTAAAATAAACTCTGTATTTATATATAAAACTATATATAAACATTCTTTAGAACGTAAAATAAACTTTCTATTTATATCAAAAACTATACATAAAGTTTCTAAGTAGAAACTTTAGAATAAACGTAAACTTTATGGACGTAAAATAAAGTTTCTATTCCGTTTGTGGTCCCCCTATGTTGTTGGAGCCCGGAGGAACTGCCGCGTAAAAAACTTTAAAACGAAAAACGTAACTTTAGAACGTAAAATAAACTTTCTATTATGTATAAAACTATACATAAGCTTTCTTTAGAACATAAAATAAACGTAAACTTCAAACCGTAAAATAAACTTTCTATTCGATTTGTGGGCCCCCTCTGAGATTGGGACACTGCCGTGTATCCCACTGTCTTAATCAGGTTCTGAACTTATTTCATTTTGGGCAAATATCGGTAAAGCACTCTGAAAAACGCTTTCTGCCCAACACGTTCGTCTTCAAGCAAGTCCCACTTGACGGAAATTATTCTCCCCAGAAAGGAGGAAGAAAGTGCCACGCGAGGAAAACCGTCGGGTTCGTTAATTGCGAGTGTTAATGAGCAGTTCCTCGTTAGCAGGCAGACGGAAAATCGTGACGGTTTCGATTTGGGTCAGAGTATCGATGAGATCCATTTCGCATACACGAACTCATTTGTATCTCTTTCACAGCACATTTCGATAAGATCTGAGTGAATGAAAGATAACTCCGTTTATCTGTCTCATTTAGGGCTCTCCATCCAATGAAGGTATCCAATCACGTTGAAAACACTGGTTATCGACCACACTGGCTAATTTATTTTGTTGTTATTTCTGGTATTTCAGACTTTCCTCGTTCCAAAACAGTTTATATTCTCTAGGAAAAGGAAGGCCTGGCCTGTCATCTAGGGTCGCATAATTTTTCAGCTAAAATTTGTCTTTAGCTTCAATTTAAATTTTCATAAAAATTCTACACTGTTAACTTGGTATTTCAAAAACTAACAGAGCTTTCATAAAATAAATAATCTCTATAAATAAAAATGAATGTTTGTCTGTATGTCTCTTATGCTCTGCCGCACCGCTCATCCGATTGCAATGAAACTTCGATTACTTATTACTTGCACTTATTTGTTTCTGCTGAAGACGGAAAAACAAAAAGAAAAAAATATTGCCTACTCTAACGTCTTGAATGATAAAATTAAAAAAATAGTATTAATATTATTTACGCTTTTCCTTTATATATCACTCCATTTAAATGAATATATTCCTTTCCGATACGAAAATAAATATCCTTCTTTCTATCATTCCTAATTAAACAAACTAGTTATTTCACATTCCGAACAATGCCTCCAAGATTATTTCTTATGTTGCAACAACGCGTCCGGTACCGGCTAGTTCATGATAAGTAAAGAAAATAAAATAAAAATTCGTGGCCCATCAACGCGATGTCTCAGGACAGCATAGTTATTAAGAAATATTTCAAAGCTATATTGTAAGAAAATTTTTGTGTTGGCGGGATTTCGAAATGATAGTAGTAGCGACGTAAGTAAAATGACCTACTCGCATATCAAAAGGATTGCATACCGTACATTAATTAAAACACCGAATTAAAATGAACGTTTATATAATCAATATATTGATTTGAACTTCAAATATATGTTCAAGATTCAAAAAGTTAAAAATGTATCTTCTTTTCAAACTACCGCAATAAATTTCTAACGAGTTAAGGTTGCAGTCATTGCGTCATATCGCATCTAACCATTTCGAAACCGATACAAATCTGAGAGCGGCACACAAAAAAACGAGGACAGGACTCGAAACCTTGCCTGGAGGTACGCCCTATCTCGAAACGGAGACCACTTTCCTGCGACGAGACCGTTTTAGAAACAAACTCGCAAACATCCATCCTCCGAGGAGGAAAACGCGTTTCCAACAAGCGTGCCACGCGGAACCACATATCGGCAGAACGTGTTGCGGGTGGCGGAGAAATGAAAAGAATGCCTGCCGAAAGTGGGTCGCTTCCGAAAACCACCTTCCCCTCAGCTCATTGGTAAGCACGAAAAGTAGACCATATTGGTTTATTTGTTTATTTTTAACCGGCGAACGAGTCGTCCAAGCAATTGTTATCCCGATGTAGGTTGCAGTATTCAAATGAGTCCTCTCGATTTCTTTGCTTATTTATAGACAGTTTCTGAGAGTATTTTACCCTTTCAATTAATGTTGAGTCCTCTCAATGAGTTGAGTCAACGTTCAGTTATCTAATGTGTCTTACCGATTTCTATGTTTATTTATAGACGGTTTCTCAGCATTTTCCCCTTTCAATTAACGTTTTCTCGATGAATTGAGTCAATGTTGAGTTATCAAATGCAGTCCTCTCGATTTCTATGTTTCTTTACAGACAGTTTCTAAGAGTATTTTCCCCCTTCACTTAACGTTGAGTCCTCTCGATGAGTTGATTCAATGTTGAGTGATTAAATGAATCCTCTCTATTCATTTGTTTATTAATAGACAGTTTCTAAGCATACTTTAAAAATATTTTCCTCCCTTCATTTAACTAGAATTTTCTTACATTAGGAGAAATAAAGACACACTAAATAAGCAAGAAAGAGACTAAGTCTTCCAAATCCGACATGTTGTGAAGAATAGAATAAAATTAATAACAGAACTCGAAACGGCAATTCTGATTCTCTTTTTCTTTTAAAAGGATTGATAGCCACTCACCTTTCTCTTGGGTGCTGGGAAAGAATCGTCTGCCGTGAAAGAGGAAGAGGCGTCCGAGTCGATGCCTTCGTCCGTCTGTCCAGAGTCCATTATGGGGGGCGAGGGGGTCGCCCTCGTGGACCCTCCCCCTCCCGAGCAGTAGCTGGACGCACCTGAACTGCTGGCAATGGCCGGTGGAGACCATCCTGAAAGGAAGAAGAGCATTCGTTACACGACAGAAAAGCAATACTTATTCTGCACCACAGAACAGCAGCTATCGTCTTTAAATGTTGCTTTTCCTAACGCTCAAGTGGTGTGAAAAAAGATGCTATGATGCACACATAAGTAGCCTGCACCACAGAACATTCATATTAAAATGTTGTTTTTCTAAATGTTGAAGTTGTGGGAAAAAAGACGCTTTGATGCACACAGAAGTATGCATAAAAATTAAAATGCAAAACCAACTATATAAATGCTCAAGAATTTTTTTTTAAATATTATTTTTAATGGTATTGATTGTCTTGATTTCAAATGAGACTAAGTAAAGTTTAGTGATATATATATATATATATATATATATAATTTTTAGCTATACTAAAATCCTCTAGTTAAAATCTTTATTTACAAAGTTAAAAATTTATGTTGAAGTTCTAATAAATATTTCAGATCTAGATTCATTTCGTATCTACTGTCTATTAATCAGACATATTATCGAAGACAATTTATTTAATAAAAAAAAAGTCAAGATGTTTAATAAAGACAATTTTAAATACTAAGCAGCATAAAAGGTCAAGAAACAATTTGCTTGAAAATTTTCACTACGATCTATAAAACGAATTCGATATTTTAAAGGTATAAAAGGAATTAATTTTAATAATTCTTATAAACAAAAGAAATCAAATATTGCCAAAAAAAAAGAAGAAGAAAAAGCAGCAAGCTGTTCCCTCAAATCTTATAAATAATCAAATGTATATAAAAAATCTCTCACCAATTATTATTTTATACTTCATGATATATTCTTGATAAGTGGACTGTCACTTCAAATTCTAATATTTAGTAAAATGACAAAAATTACTTTAAATACTGATTTCTGTTGACAAAAAGTGACCTGTCAATGGCTCGAAAATTCACAAAATGTCGAATCATCCAAAACAGCACCGACAAAAAACACCGACTCGAACGTTTAAACAGATGTAGAAAGACACCTGGAAAAACTTTTGGAAATTCGAGACACAGTTAAGTCTCAACAAAATCGGTACTTGCTCGAAGAAAAGTTTCAATAAAAAGTCAGCTCCCTTTTATATATTTCAGTGGTATCTTTCAATTCAGACAGTCATGGTCAATTCTGCCATCAGACAAAACGTTGTCTCATTCGAAACAATCTACGGCGCGTTTTGAGATGTAATTGCTTTTTTCTTTTCTACATTCTGTGTGGTTCTAGATTAAAATACGCGTCGAAAAAGCTATATTTAGATGGAATTTCTATATTTGTGTAGCATGCCGTGTGTTTGCGACGCGCAAAAAGGAAAACATCGGACGAGAAATTTCCCTACAAGTCAGACAGAGACATCAAAATAAACTCAAGTGGCTGAAAAAAATATGCAATTCGGAAGTACTCAATAAATTATATTATTTATCTATTTACATTCGATTATTTCAGTGATTCTAAGATTCATTCAAGCTGTTTATGTATCCAACAACGTTAAAAGCACTGGGTATCGACCACATTGGGGAAGTCTTTAAAATTGCTATTTCTTGTAGTTCTCTTTCCAAAACAGTTTATCTTTTCTAAAAAAAGGAAGACATGACTTATCATTCACAGTCACATATTTCCTCAGCAATAATTTTTTTTATAATTTCAATTTTCTCAATGCTTTAATTTTTACGAAAACTCTCCACCGTTTACATGATATCTCAAAAACTAATAGAGGTATTCAGAAAACAAATTTCAGGGCGTTTGAAATAATAGGGGGAATGAAATGAACCAAAAGTTTTATTGTTCGTGAATGCTTTTACATTTATAGATGTTTTTAGAAAAATTAAGTTGTGAATTTATGGAAAAAATACGCATATGCGCATATGTTTACCCATCACTTCTTTGCATCTCAAAATGCTTCTTAGATGCTGGTTCATTTCGTCCATCGTTATATTCTATAACTTGTGTGCAAAGAAAAATAGCATTGCTGCATAAGAATATTGGGTAGAGTGTGAGCCGTTTTGGTTCAATTTCGTTAAAATTGACTACTCATTTTCCTATTTCTCAAAATATATAATATATTCAAATAATTGTGTTATATTTATAGTATTTTGTATTATAATTGACAATACATCTAAAAACCATGATATCCGGACAGTCTATCCAATGAGATGACCCCTTCTTCGCTTTCTTTTAACTGTTGTAATAGATGGTGTTATCTAATAACATAGATGGTTTGGTACAATCACATATTATTTGTCACGCACAGGCGCGTCAGTGGCAGCGAATGGGTTAACATGTTCACTGCACTATCCTAGCCTGATATCAGGACCATCTATCTAATGAGACGGCCCCCTTCTTAGCTATCTTCTAACTGTAGTAGAGAAGGTGTCATCTAATAACATAGACGGTTTGGTGGTCTTAGAAAAGAACGCAATCTATGAGTTACCTCATAGTTGGCAGTCAACGTGTTAATAACAGGTATGAGGTATGAAAAAGTGCAGACACAAACTACGTTGTATCATCTATACAGAGTGAAAAGTATTAAAAAATGATCTAGAAATATTTATAACCAACATTTATTAATCCTGCACACTATTTTCAGAAGAATTTCAACCAAAAACAACTCGTTTCTGATGTAACAAGATAAACAAAAGTATAAGAACAAAAAGACATTACTTCGAACAAAAAACAACAATAACCAAAGCTTCGCAACCATTACGCCCGTGTAACGTAAAGCGTTTTCATGAATAAAACATCGAACCTGGCACAATACACGCCAAGAACACACAAAAGGCTTCTCCTATTTGTTTTAGCTCAGAGGAACGTTCCTCATCTCCTATCGGATGAGCGAATCCAATAGATTACTTCATTACGAGACCTGAGTGAACAGGTGGTCGGACTGGGTCCGTCTGGGTCATAATTGACCATTTGGCTGTCTTGCTGGACACATACTAGACAATGGCGCATCATTAAATGGCGGTCGGATGACCTCTTTGATACGGCCCATTTCGTACCGTCTATTTGTAGACGAACACATTCATAGGCATTTTAAAAATGGCCTGACTGCGTTCGACTTCTTTGTTCTTGTACAATATGTATAACATGCCATCTACTTTGTACTTCTACTGCATTATCAACCCTAAATATTTATAAAATGCAAATTACCCTTTGAATGTATTATCTAAATAACAGAATAACTTATATATTTGTAAAATCGGAGTTAATATTTTCTATGTTAGACGAACACGCTCTGTTTACTTTAAGCAAATTGAAGAGGATGAACCTTAAAATAAATTTCGGCTGCTTTTTATGCAATTTTTTTATACAGAGAAATTTAAAAACAAATAAAAGAAATCTAATTATAAACTTGGAGTTAACCCTATTTTCAATATGTCATGTCCATATCTTATTTATATAAATAAAAATGAATGTTTGTCTGTATGTCTCTTATGCGGTGCCCGATTGGGATGAAACTTTGAATACTTATATCTTGCACTTATTTTTTTCTGTTGATGATGGAAAAAATATTGCCAACCTTAAAGTCTTGAATAGTAAATTTTAAAAATATATATATAATTAATATTATTTTCACTTTTTCTTTTATATATTACCCCAACTTCAATTAATGTATTCATTTCTGAATGAAATAAGTATCAATTCTTATTTAATTCGGAAATAAATATTATTCTTCTATCATTCCTAATCAAACAAGATATTTCAAGCTCCAAACGATATTTTCAAAATTATTTTTTTCTGCGGCAGCAACGCACCGGGACCAATTAGTTCATTATAAAAGAATATAATTGCATTTCTTCAATAAAACAATACTATGCAAAACTGATTTAATGACCATTACATTTTTATATTTAAGATTCTGTTCAGGTGAAATAAGGCTAAAGAACAGTTTGAATTGAAAACTGTGGTATAAAATAGAATTTATTTCTCATCTATGGCATTGCAATATTATATTTATTTCATTTTAAAATCCTCCTACCATACTGAAAAACTTGAAACTAAATCGAAACTTGGAAATGAGAAGTAAAGGTAATAAGAAATTACTTAATATTCTCAATCTTCTGAAAAAAATTAGGTCAAAATAATTAGAAACAGGATTTCCAGTGCTTTAAAATGCTAACAAACTTTGAAACAAAAGCCTCCTATAAGCATATATTTAATTCCATCCTGTAATGCCAGTGATTGTCATTAAAAAAATAGTTATATTCACCAGATAAAGCTAATGCCCATTCTCGTTACAGTTTGGATCAATTGGTGTGATAATTCTTTTACTTCAAATACACCAACCTGAACCTATTATTCTATTTCGACTTCAAAAGAACACCATCATTTCACGCGATGGATAATTTATTTCAGCAATTCATTCTCAAGAATGGTTTATACCAAAATTCGACAAAATCTTTTCCTTGTCACTATTGTGGAAACAGAATTACAATTTGATTTTTTTCACAAACAGTAACTCTGTTATTCCATTTCTTCTCAATCTGCTACAGAAGGACTTAATCATTCCGTGAGCTATTCTATACACTTTGAATAAATAGGCAACAATGTAGGAAATGCGAGCAGTAATCGAGGAAGAAAAAGGGCAGCACCATGTCAAAAAGGTCCACATAAAATGTCTCGACAGTTATTCGTTGAGTTTCTTTTGCGAACACAAAAAAGCAGCACTTCTCCGTGAAATTTCCGTGTGCAATCCACAATCAAATGCCTCCTTTTGTGCATCGAAGTGGACCTTTTTTGTTCCTTGGCGAAACAGTATTTTTTACTGCAAGAAAAACGAGTTGAGGTGTTGTTTTACAGTTACTGTCAGGAATAAGGGAAAATTTATCTTGGCGTGTCTTTTTCTGTAAAAGAAATGTTCCGCTTGCGGTTGTTTCTTTTTTGTAACTTCAGGAGAACGTGCCTCGGTTGCTGATTGCCGCGTTGGCTTTCAGTGAAATCCGGGACGACCACAACAAAAGCCAACTTGGCGCTGTATTCTTCGCTGACCGATTAGAAAAATGATAGAAAAGCAGTTCCCGATAATGGCTTGCTTGTATTCTTGTAAACGACTTCATTCTTCTCGATACATCGGACTCCGTATTGTACAATGTAATTGTAATGCAATTGTAATCAAATCTGCTTCAATAAAGCATTGAAGCAGATTTGAACGGATTCTAAAACAAACCTTAGGGCATCGCATGTAATAAATAAAAGACGACGTTATCTTAATTAGTTTAATGAAACAGGTAGATGCCTTTTACAGCAAAAGAACTACGTTTACAGAATAACTAATTTTTGCAATTTCTGGCATTTTTATTTTAACATTTAGCATTCTCTTGGGCCTTATTCAAGGCAGTGCGTCATTTTGTCGTTTTATTTCATCATTTTCTTAAATTTTGGCTAGCAAAAATACTTAAGAGTGGTAAAAATATGTAGATTAATTTTCCAGGAAAATTCAACTTTAAATAAATTTCATGTATATTAATTTTAGAGCAAAAAACAAGTCCTCTTATTCGGCAAATACTAATGCACCGAATTGCTTTTCGGAGCAATAAGTGTTATACAGAGGTATAATATAAATATCATCATTTGCAATATTTATCAAACACAGATATCATTCTCATGATTTCAATACGCTTAAGAGCTTTTACTGGCAATATTAATAGAAATCTGGTACTGCTGATAAATTAATAATCGATAAAATATCTAATATCGATTAATATCATTTAAAGATTATTTACCACTTTTTACTATGAAGAAATGTTTTACCACTTTTAGGGAATAACGTCCTCTATTGCCAAAAATTCCATTCTCAACCCATTTTACCACTTTTACAATGTCCACCACAAAATTTTATAATAAAAATTTAATTACTTTTCAGAAAATGAATATTATTTTAAAGCCAAAATTAAAGCTATTTCTCTGTTAACATGATGCAATTCATGATCTCAAATTTTTCAATACTTGATAATGACACGTTTGAGTGTTTTTTTTTTCCTCCAAGAAACAGCCAACGTTTTTCTACGTGTCAGATTATGCGAGAAAGTTTTGGGAGACCAACTCTTGAGATTTTTATATTTTAATTAAATATTGGCATTTTTCGCAATAACCACCAAAAATATTGTAGTACAAATCATTTTGCACCATCTTCATTTTCAAAAATTAACATTTGAACTATATGAGAGATTTTATGGTATAAATATATTTTCAATGTTAAATGAATTTTAAAAGAAAACATTTTAATCACTTTTTCTAAAATTAAATTTAAGAATTCTTAATGAATATTAAAAATGCAATAAATAATTTAATACAATAAACGAGATACACTAAATAGTTTCTTTCATCGCCATTCTGAAAGAACAGTAGCTATTACAATTCTAAGAGAATACGCAAATGTAATATTATAAAAAGTAATATTCGTTCGTTCGTATTTTATACACTCTCGTACCCTTCATCCTGTTTCGATAAAAAAAAAAAATCGCCAAATCATTGCCTAATTGCACTTAATATTATTTTTTTCGGGCAACAGCAACGTACCAGCTAGTCGTAAATAAATCCCAGCTTAATTTCTAAATCTTAAAATACACAAATCTAATACATAAAAATGAATATTTGTTCGTTCGTATTTTGTGTACTGTCGTATTCTTCATTCTGTTTCAATAAAATATCACCAAATCATTGTCTGATTTCACTTAATATTTATTTCAGCAACAGCAGCGTACTGGCTAGTGGTAAATAAATCCCAGCTTAATTTTCAAAAACTGCTTAAACATTATTGCTGATCCAGTAATCCGTTACTTAAATGCGATACGCCGGAAGCAATTACTCAGATGCTATCAGATATAAGCCAGAATGCCTCTTTCCAATGCCAGCTGGCACTGGCTAGCTTCATTACCATTATTACGTATTCACAGAATGCGGCAAACAAGAAACAATGCATGGCTTCTAAATGCATTTCATGTACGGGCTCTGGACAGTGAGTGGACAGAATCAGTAGCAATGCCGCGAGTATGCTGATTGGCTCTCCAGATAAGAAGCCGAAATCCACGGACACGCACACATTTTAACTGTGCCGCGGTATCACACAGTACAAATCAATATCCCCATCCATAATGCAAAAGGCACACAGACTCCCGTCTATATTAAGCCAGAGAGAGAAAGAAAAAAAATTAAATAGGTTCATCAGATAGAGGCTGGCAAATAAGATCACACACATAGCAAACGCTTTTCTTTTTTCTTCCACCTGTGAAATTGGCTTAGCAGCATAGAATAAGAGTTTTACAATCAGATCGAACACGGCTGTAAAAACGGTACACAATGGAACCGTTTTTATCAACCAGACGTGATCATTGCCTTTTATTTTCCGGTTCATTCGCTCTTAAAAGAGTTTTTTTCTCTTGAGATAATCATCTGCGATACCAAAGAACTGGAGTGTAAGAAAGGGAACATGAAATAAAACGGAGATATACACTTCTCCCCCCCCCTCTCAATCTCATCAAATCATTTTCTTCTTCTTTTCGTACACGATTTCGCACGGCACCACTGCTTGTGATTGCCGTAATTATTCGACTCGCATCGAATAATCGGCATTCATCCAGATGCCTAATCAGCTGGAAAAAAAGGTAAAAAAAAACAAAAAAACAGCGAATGTGGAACCGAAACGACCCCATTTTTCACTTTCCTTTCAGAAAGGAACAAAATATGTGCATCCACTTAAGTTGTTGGAGGTGGGGAATGTCAAGGGAAAAAAAATGTCGGTTTTTAGACGAAAAATAACAGCATTCATCATCCTGTGTTTTCCCTGTCCGCCAAGCGTAAGAAATGGGTTTTATGTTACACATCTCTGCAGTCGATGCTGAAGGTAGATAGTTCACGCCTCTAAATAGGTTGCATGTTAAAATAGGACCGAAAATAGGAGTAAGTTACGACCTTTTTCTGTCGAGAATGTTGTTGAAATAGGATTTCTAAAAGGCGAAAAGTGCAAATTAAGAAAACAAAACTTTGAGCTAAAACCTTTTTTTTTTAATCCTTTTTTTCTTTCTTTCTTCCATTCTTTAAAAAAATGTCTAGTTTTTGAACATTAATTTAAATTTTACTATCAAATCAGACATTTTCGAATATGAACTCAAATGCAAAATGAAAATACCTTTTTCGTTCCTTTATACATTTCCTTTAATTATTAATGCAATTAAAAGAAAAGGCGAAAAAAATGATACAAAGACCTATTAATAAATATTTTTCCTTTTACCATTTTTTATTTCAGCATTAAGTTTTTAATGTTCATATTTGAGCGATTTTGACAGAAAAAAATTAAATGCAATAATACTAATGATTGACAAAAATTATCACATGTACTTACTCACCGAAAAATATTTATATAATAAAATATATTTGCTAACATAGAGGATGTTCAGATTACGAATTATAATATATTAAAAAGCGGAATAATTATTTTTCTGCTTAAGAAAGAAACCTGTTAATATGTACCTGTAAAAGAAACCTGTAAAACTGATTAATATTTTTTTAAAAATTTAAATGTATAAGGAATATTTATCGCATATAGGGCAGTTGTTTTTTGTTATCTCTCGTTTTGAAATCTTGAGCAATTCACCTTTACATTTTACCACTCGTAGGCACAATTTTCAAGTACCTATTAAGTCAAAAGGATAGATCCGCATTTTTTATTTCATGTATTGAAAAATTAAGTCATCTTTTAAAGTGCGAAAATGTGATTAATATATTTTCTTTTAAAATTGATTAAACATCGAAAACATATATATACCATAAAATCTTTAATACAGTTGGCACTATAATTTTTTGAAAACTAAGAGGGTGCAAAATTATTGGTACTATAATATTTTCGGAAGTTGCTGCAAAAAACATCAAATGTTTGTTTTTAATGTTTAGTTAAAATTTCAAGCCTATAGGATTGGTTCCTCTAAAATTTTCTCACACTCTCTCTAATAAAACTATTACCTAGAGACATACAGACAAACATTCATTTTTATTTATGTAGATTTAGGCAATAAAATAATCCAAACTGCAATATAAACGAATAAAATCCACCAGAAAATACATGAAAAAAATAAAGGAATTTATAAACAAACGAAAACATCTGAAAGAAACAAACGACAACAACGAAACGAAGAAAGCAACAAAATTAACCACTTCAAAGGAAATCTCATAGATTATTAGTAATCAACTGCTAAACAAGGAAAACAAGAGTCAAATCTTTTTCCACCAACCAACCACTTTCAAAACATCTTCCCCTAATAGACCCTCGCTAATTTGCAAGTGAGAAAAACAAGGCCGAAATAAAATTCTCCTCTTCAAACAAAAACATCGAGTCTAGCAGCTGAGACAACACGACGGAGCGACATCGTAGACCATGTGAGGTAAAAATTTTTTCCTAGTGATTTGAGCAGCTGAGAGCCAAATTTAGTCAGAAATGCGCCAGCAAACAAGCCGACGTTTTTTTTTATTTACTGGCACTTTATTGACTCAAACACGAGTTACGCTCCTCTTTTGCACATTAAATCCCGTGTAATATGTTTTCAGACAGGCCTCTCGACAAAAGGGTTTTCCAGGTATAAGTACAAGGATTGTTGACAACTGCGTTGAACCGAGACATAAACAGGACAACAAAAGCAACTCCATTCTGGGGTGATTATGACTTCCTTTAATAAAAATTGGCTGCTCATTCTCTCAGTTAAATGGTTAGTTGCTTGTGTGACAGTTGTGAAAGCTTTCAAGGAATTGCAAAATGACAAGCCGATCGAAATTCGCTAATTTCACAACAAACAAGATTCTATTGAAATCGCCAAAAAGTTTTGGAAAGATTGGATTGGATTTAGAGCCGGCCTTCTCTATGAAATGGCCTGGGTGCAAGAAACTATTTGGAGCCCTAAATTTTATGCAAAGTAAAAAAAGCGAACATTTGCATATTTATTTAATAATGCGTCATTTTGTTTTTGCTATTCATTACTCCAGGAAAATGACAATTTTTTCAACTTCTTTTTCGTTACTTAGTACAGCAAAAGCGTTTAAGCATTACACTCATAGGCTTGACCGAAGATAATCGTTTATTTCATTTTAATTTGCTGAAAGAGGAACTTCATTTATTTTCATTTCATCATTTATTATATTCAGTAACTGGCGATTTGTACTGGCTGATTGGGTGAGAGGGTGAGGTAGTTTGCATCAGGATGCTTTGTGATTGGCTATTGTAACTGAATAGGTGCGAGGGTATGCTGCCTCGACTGAGTTTGTTTATCTATTAAGGGTTATGGCATTTTATGAGTTTAAAAGATAAATTAAAATATTTTTTAAGTTATGGGAGGGTACGATATTAGGGATAAAAGGTAACAGCAAAATATTTGGATGCATTCTCTTCAAATTAAGTTATACTTTTCTCTGAGGATAAAACACAATAACAAATGTATCAAGGATTCTAAGAATTTCTAAATTATAATTTCAAACAAATTCTTATTTTCTTAAGTAGGAAAAGAGAATAAGATTAATTTTAATTTTAAAAATATAAATTATTCACTGCCCTAATCCATGTATTTACTAGCAGAAGACATCGCATGTCTTTTAGACCATTGACTCTTCCTGTTTCTAACAATACACACTTTCATTCGAACTGAACTGCCAGAATTTTTTCAACCTTCGAGCGAGTGTCAGTTCGAAATCGAAATTCGCTGCCTAAAAAAGAAGCAAAACCGATGAGAAAGAATAATGACTCGTTCCAAGGAGTGCGCATGCGTCGAAACAGGATCAACGCTCCGTCGTTTGCATAATGAATGAAGAAAGGGACGGTGCCTGGGTGTCATTATCCTGTCCGTCCGGCATCACAGTGCAGAAAGTCGCCAGGATCAGATGCGTGGGACTGATAAAAGTGAAATGGGAACGGACACAATGCTGTAAACTGTTGAGACAGAGCCATTGAGAAGAAATCAAAACACGTGTCTTTATAAAAAACCATGCTGACAGATTTAATCATTCCTCTAAGTGAGAATTATTTTTATCAGATATTTGATACTGCTGCTTTCTTTAATTTCATTTAAATGTTATTCATAGCATTCGAGGAAATATTTTTGCGGGTTATGGCAATATGTACAGCTCTACTGATCACTTGAGTGATGAAAAATGGTTAATTAGGATGCTGCAACAGTAGTTTAGTTTTCTTGCAGAATAATCCCAGGGAACCCGAGAAAACAATGTAATTAACAGAAAGGTCATAATTACTTTAATTATTAAATTAAATATTTTTCATTCCTACTTTTATCTTATATTAACTTCATGTTATTTGGGTTGCATTCTCCATTTCTGTAGAATACCGTCAGCAAAAATAGTCATAGAGTAAAGGTATACACTAGATTTAAATGGTACTTCCAAGTAATAAACGGCTAAAGTAAATAAAGGGTTAAAACAGGTTCATGTAATTAAACTAAACTAAACTAGAATCTACTCTGCCACTTTTGCTCACGATGCCATCAAAATCATGAATCAAAATTCAACCAGTTATATATTTTTTTCAGCTGAAAATTAAAGCGTAAAATAGCAAGAGCAACAGATATCAATTTTTTTTTTTTCTTCTTTCGAGCGAGATATTCCGCAGAGCATGAACTTCAACTCATCTCCCCGTCTTCACTCTCTGGTGTTGCCAGACCCGAAAAGACGAATCATTATGTTGACCTGACCAAGAGAGCGGCGCGTTTACCTTTTTCTCAGTGGCGGGGCGCTTCTGGGCGGCAGGTCAAGAACAGGACAATGACTGACCTGCGACGCGAAATCGTCTCTCCGACAAGTGCAAAAGAGAAGCATTACCTGGGCTTTTCAAGGACATTTTATTTATCGATCTCGCGGGTCAGGGACACACTTTTCAGAAGATGGCAGAACGCGATATGTCGGACGGCGTCCAGTTGCATTCACCGACCGCGCTGGTAAAAATTCGGTGTTCTTAGCAGTGATGGATGAATATTTAATGAACGACGTCATCGTAGCTTTGGCAGGTGTTTCATTACCTATTAGTTCAATGTTAATTTTTTTCTGTTCTTTTGCGGCGTAGGTCGGTAAAGAGAGATATTGGAACATGCAGTAAGTAACAGCAGAGATGCAGTTTTTCGTAAAATATACTGTCACTATGATTTCTATTATTTGGTAAGTATTTTAATAGTGAAAAAGGTTTCTTTTATAAACCAAAACCGATATAAAGACATGATTTATGAAAATGTGCTTTAGCCTACAGATTACCGGGTTTTTTTACAAACTCTTTTTAACCTTTAAATGACGTGTTTTCTAAATTTAAGCTTGAGAATTCCGAACGAATATGAAACGAGTCACGAGATACAATCAATAGCTTCTTTCATCACCATTCTGAAAGAACACCAGTTTTACATTTCTAAAAGAATACACGATTCTAATATATAAAAATTAATATTTGCTTGTTCGTATTTCATATACCGTCTTACCGTTCATCTTATTTCGACAAAACCTTGCCAAATTATTGACTGATTGCACTCAATATTATTTCTTTCGGTGGCAGCAACCGGCTAGTATATATATTTCTTCAAAAACTATGTTTTATTGTTACGCGTGAAAAATAATTTACTCAACCATCATCACTTTTCATCAGGTACATAAAGTTATAATTCCAATGCTATTTATTAATTTGGATCCAAAGAGGCCTATATCGTGGGGATTCATAAAATTTCGAGAACGATTTTTTTGGGGGGGGGAAGGGTTACAATGCTTTCTCTTCGTATGTTCCGTTTACGAGACAGTAATAATCATCCGATCTCAGAGTTAAGGAAGGGCCTGAAGATTGCAAATAATGATTTAAGTCAGTGCTGATGGTACATGGTCATCTCAAAACCCTGAAAGATAGGATGTCAAAGATGGATAGTTTCATTCCAAATGTTTGAGAGTGTGCAGATGAGGAGAAAGACAACTATTGACTATACCGAAAGGAATGTTAGTTTGACGGATCGGCCATGCAAGGTTGGACAATGCTAAAGACAGCAGTCGACTCCGACAAATCCTGTCGTTACTGCAACGTTCAGTGATGGCGGGATTTTCAGCTGTATACAAGAAGAAGTACATTCCCGAGGGATACCAGTTCATCTCGAAACACTGAAGGATATGATGTCAAAGATGGACAGTTTTAATCCAACTGTTTGAGAGTGTGCAGGTGGGGAGAAAGACAATTTTAAACCACTTCGTAAGGAATTCTAGTTTGACAGATCGGTTCATGTAAGGTTGGAGAATACTTGTTCAGCAGTCAACCACAACCAATCCTGTCGATACTGCTACGTTCAGTGGTGGCGGGGTGGTCGGCTGTATGCAAGAGAAAGAAGTAACAATCATCCTGGGGAATGAGAAGCCATCTTCAGATGGGTGTCCTAATGGGTTCGTACCCGGTTGCACCGGCCCCGAACTAATCCCCGGCGTGGTTCATCCGGCTCGCTCGGATTCGCCTCCCTTAGCACGCGAGACGGATTAGAGCGGCGACAGTTCAGCCTTGAAGGTCAACGCCTGCGTTGGCGGGGGAGGATCGCCATCGCACCTTTCGAATGATGCTTGCAGGGTGGGTCGTTCCAAGTGCCCGATAATGAATGCGTCCCACTGATTTCGTTTCCATAAACGACGGTGAGGTCACTCATCCTTCCAGTAAGTGTCCTCGGAGTTCAAGCACATAACCAAGGATTCAAGTGGTATATATGCTTCTTTTTAAATTCTACATTATTTTTTTATTAACAACAACAACAACAACTAAAGCAACAATTATCTAGAATTTACTTTGCGATAACTTTAAAAGATTAAAACAAAATACGCCATTTTTTTGTGAATCATATTGTCAAAAAAAATAATTAAGATTCACTGAAAATCTGATTAACACGTTGATTGCCACGGCAATTTTCAGAAATCTGGCCACGTCCATTATTGTTCGTTTTTTAATAAGTTTTCTATTAATGCAAGCCAGCATTGATTTTCATCCAGCCGCCAATCACGTGGTCTCACTGTTGCTGCTTGTATATATTTTCCCACTAGAAGTGAACTGGACCCTTGTACAAGGGGGAGTGTGATCTTGGTTCTCTCTCCCCCTAGAAATTTCGTGTACAGTTCTCCAGGCCTACTACTCTATGGCGTATTGAATGAGGCTTTTGTTGTTGACGTCAACCAATGAACCCCATAAAAGACAACCTGCGTCTTCAAGTCATTTCATCAAAGCAACAACCTTCGCTATCACGTAAATTAGTGTGTAATCTAGAAAAGCAGCAATAATTAATTTGATCTTTTCATTAGACAGATAACTGTCGGCGGGCTTGTAAAGTGCCATAAGTCAGAATAATATGAACTACCTGTGCTTTTTCTTTCAAGCCAGAAGTTAGATTTGCAACAGCATTGCAGTTGTGATTCTTAATATTTAGTGTTTGGGGCCACTTTTCCATATACTGCACACGTAGTCTAAGGAATGTTGAAGCATTTTACCTCCTTCGTCTCAATTAATTTTGGAAAACCAATACATTGTATTAATCCTTTGCAGCCGATGCCGCCACAGTGATGGCAATTATATACATATATGATTTTTTTAAATTTTAAACTTGTCTGAATTCGAAATAATTTTTAGTTTTGATTCCTATTTTAGTTTCGTTTACTTAATTTTATTAATTATATTAATTCAGATTTGTTTCATTTATAGGATCTATTTCATTTACTTTTCATTTTGTGAACTTTTAGCATTTAATTCCGAATTAAATTTTAATTTTGATTTCGACCTAATTTGTTTCGTTTTAATTTTTGTTGACTCAGAAAATGGGCTTTAATTATTTTAATGCTTTTATGATTTTATATATATATATATATATATATATCGCTTTGAAACACCCCAGTTCGGCGCAATATATATAGTTGCAAAATATCGCACTTTGGAAAATGACAGAAATAAAAATTTTATGTTTTTATGTATTATGAGCACTATTAAACAAAATAAGTCACTTCAACGAATTCAGTGTTTTCTGATATTTGCTTTCAATCACTCAGGGAGAAATAACTCCGAAAAGCTCAATTTGCTCCCACTAGCTGCTACTCCCATCAGAGAAATTGGCCGATTGCAAAGAGTTAAAGAATAATCATTGCAAACGAAACCTGTGTTTTCAAGTCATTTCACCAGGACAACAATCTTCACCATCACGTAAATTATTGTGTAATCTAGGAAAAGCAACAATAATTAATTAAATTTTTTTAACACCATTCTAATTCTGGTACACTACCTCTGGTCGTAGATGCCGAGGGTGGTACACGAAGTATTTATTCTCAGGGTTTGCACTCGGCTTTCTACACCGAGCGCGGCTAATCTCCCTCCGGTAACGTGACCCACAGATTGTCAGCGAGAACCGCATGTAGCAGGTCACCTGACGTCACGGGTGACGCAACCGCCGCATGACAGCTGGGCGGATGTGACGACACACACCTTCGCACACCTTTTGCATTCCTCTATGTGCAGTGGAAAAAGCATCGTTCGAAATTCGAGAGACGTCAAAAGATTTCCGCACAGCGTCACACGAAGGGTGGAGATGAGGACGGTGTGTGAACAGCCAGCAGCCGCGTCTTTACGCACAACAGAAATGAGAGATTTTAATATCTAAATGGTACAATAATAGTTAGTAATTAACTGAAGGCGCATTATTGATGGATCTAAAGTGAGTACGTAAAGTAAGGCCAAGTCCAGCCCAGAAAAAATGAATCCAAACTTCAAAACAATACTTCAAACTCACCCCAACCTAGCCCCAAAAGTCAAAATTTTCTACTTCAAATGAATACGAACTTCAAAACAATACTTCAAACAATATTTCAAACTTCAAACTCACCCCAAACCAGCCTCCAAACTCAAAACTTTCAACTTCAAATGAATGCAAACTTAAAAACAATTCAAACAATATTTGAAACAATCTATTCAATAATATAATAAAATCAAATATTCATCTATTAAATGACGAATTGAATAGCTTTCTCAATGGAATATTTACTATTGTTTCAATTCCTTTAATAATAATACGTTTCGAGTGACTTTTTTCATTTTAAATCATTTAATACTTTTCACTTAATTGCGGATTAACAATTAAAAATCCAATAATTCGATGCGCGTCTCAGACACGTCATTGCATGGAAGTGGTTAACTCAATTCCACCAGATATATTAATTCAAGGATGAAAAATAAAAAGGTTACATCAAAGAAGTACCTCAAAAAACAGATATTAATCGTCCCCCAAATAATGAAAATGCGAAACAATCTGAGAATTTAAATACACTTTAATAAAGTGAATTTAAATAAATTAATCTCAAATTTATTTGGTGGGAATCTATTCTATCATTTCTAAGTTCCCGAACCTTTTTGGTCGAGATCTTGGTCATTACTTCGAATGGAGTCGAGCGTCCAGATCCACGCCAGTCATTTCATCGCAACATAAACACGAGCAAGAAGGGATCGTCACTTGACCAAAGAAATGGCCCCCAACCCTTTCGCCGCGATCACCCCCTCTCCCCAGAGCGTGGAACAATGCCGAGAGTCGTCCTCCGATGACCTCTGCGGTGGGCGTGTCGGGAGCGTCCGGCCAATGGGAGCGGGCCGCCGCAGTCACGTGGTCCCGAACAGGAAGTCGCCCTCGTGTTGCCAAACAAACTGGTCACACGCGCCGCTGGTCAACGGCCCAAACGAGGGATCGATACCGAGCGCTCGGGAAATGGTCCGGAGTTCCATTCAGGGAAATGGCGCAAATTGACAATAAAAATATTGAAATTTAATCTCTATTCCAATGCATTTATAAGTTCACAATGTATCAGTCATTTGAAACACAACTTTTCCCACTATCGACTGACTTGAGGAAAAAAAATTACAAGGCTTTTGAAATAAATTAAACATAAAATAAAATGTTCAATTTAAAATACACTTTCCACTCATTTAACTGATAGAGTGACGGTTTGGTTACTCTTTTCGATCACGCCAGCTTCTCAACATTGGGCTATTCTGAAAAAAATGAGCCTCGAAGCTATAGTTATTAAAATACTATTTGTTTCTTCGTTTAAGCATTCTGATTATACATATTTCAGAGGAAGATAATCTGTCAATAATATTTTTTAAAATGTCTTTGCACAGATTACACACACACACACTTATATATTTATATATATATATAAATATTATCAATTATTTTCTAGTATAACTTGTACATCAAAATATTTGTATTATCTTAGAAATTAAAAGAACGAAAGGTAAATGCATTTTAATTATCAATATTTAATTAGTTTTTTTTTGAAATTATTTTCTTTCCATTTGTATATTACAAGCTATAATTAGTAACCCTATTTCAAAATTAACATGCAGTTACGATATCTCTTTTCCATTGAAATTTGAATGCTTTTTTCTGTTAGTGAGGCTTCGAATTATAATTCAGAATAAATAAGAAAACATATTACTGCAGAAACGTATTTTTTTTTAAAGTCACTCAAATGAATTATTGGGCACGACGGCAAAAGATTCACTAAAGATTTAAGAATCGAGACAGTTATGGGGGAAAAAAGTAAATAAAATGTAAGTAAGTAGTAAAAGAAAGAAAACAAGCAAAGTAAAAAGTATGATACTTTTCACATTTTATCCTCAATCTTCGTTCCCCACCCATATTAATAATTGTTGTTCCCAGAGGTATTTGTCATTGTCAAGCCCGCTGATCGGTGTCAGCCATTTTAAGCCTAAATGAGCATCCCTTGTTCTTCAGTTGCGCCAACTAGGACAAGAGTACGACTTAGCTGCTTAAAACCTCCCATTCGCTTGCACAACTCCTTTTTATAGGGGGGCGCATTGACACTACTCACAGAGAGAACAACCATGCCCGAACCGGGACGCCCAGAACAGTAGGAAGACACGCTGCCCCTATGCCAAGACGAAGGCTTCTTAATAATTCACTATGCAGTTAAAAATGCGGATATCTAATCCGGAAGGGTTATTCGCAAAAGAAGTCCAATAACAACAACCGGCACAATTAAATGAGTCAGAAGAATCCTTGAACGAGTTGATGCCAAGTGCATTCAAAACGTATAAATAACGTGCTGGTAAGTGTCTCGATCACCCTTCCTCCCCCCCCCCCTCTCCTGGTGGGTGGGAAAACCGCCAAATTCCGCGGAAACTACAGAAACGCAGGCGAGATTGAAAGAAATTGCATAATCGGAAATGAAGTGACGGCAGACTCTTTTTTTCCCAAAGAAGAGGAAATGAGGAATTTCGGTCGTCTTTTCATCTATTACAAAATGACTCAAACTATTGAATTTTATTCTAAGAAATCTCACAGAAGTGCACGTTTTTCTCGTTTTGGTGTATACTCAAATATTGGTATGACAAGAATAATTTAGATTATTGATTTCGGAACATTATTTAAAAAATGAATCATTTAGGAAGTGTATTTAATTATATCTTTGCTTGCCCGCATTACAGATAGAAATTCATTGGAATAATTTTTTTTTCTTCATTTTAAATTAAGAGTGTTTAAATTTTAATAATGTTTTTTATATCGTATTTTGTCTATAATGATTACAAATAGATGAAATTTTTCAGGATACATTTCTTAGAGCACATTTTTTTAAACTTATTTATTTATTTTTGGGTCAAATACAATGAAGCAATTTGTCCCAGAATATTGTTATTACAGTTAGGTTCCAATTCAGAAATGAATAATTATTTAATTAATTAAAATATTTTACATTAACTTTTTTTATCGTTGAATTAGTAGCGATGAATGACCCAATCATCGTTCAAAAACACAAAACCGAATTACAAATTTTACAATATTGACAGAATTGTGCATGGCGTTAAAAAAAATAATGCTTGGACAAATAAAAAATAATTCCGTTAATAAGAAATGCGGTCAACATGAAATCCGTTTCAATAAAATCCTTTCCGCATCGCCTCCAACACACCTTACCGCGGTTTGTTCAACTACTTGACACGCGAATTTATTTTCTTATTCTTACCCAGCACTTCTTAGCATCGCAATATATTTTGGTTCGTTTCTTTCATCCTTCTATTCTACAACTTGTGTTCAAAGAAAAAGAGGATTTCTGCATTACCATTTTGTGTAGAGTGTGAACCGTGCCGTTCAATTTCATTCCAATTCACTTCTAGTTTTCTTATTTCTTAAAACATATTATATTTTCATATAATTTTGTTGCATTTATAGTATTTTGTATTATAATTGGTTATACATTTGACCATTTGACATACGAATTAAATAAATGACGAATTGAATAGCTTCTTCGTTGGAATATTTACTATCATTTTAATTCCTTTAATAACAATACGTTTCAAGTAACAATTGAAATTATTTAATACTTTTCATTGAATTGCAGATTAAAAATGAACAATTCAATCATTCTCGTCTCAGACACGGCATTGTCTGCGAAGTGGTTAACCCTCTCGCGCGATGTTCGGGCCCCGGAGTTGTCGTGCTATGACCCCGAAGGGCCTAGATGTCCACAAGGGCCGCAGCAGAAAAAGAGTGCCAGTCCATCTTCGAATTCTCGGTACCCAGTCCAGACTCATTAAACAAGCGAGCGAGACAATAACAGACAGCGATTAAGACACCGGGGCTTGTGGTTCGCAGACGAGGCGCGTGTCCGTCTCTATCGAGGCGGTTGTTGATCTCACGAACTCGTTCGCAAATGAGTTCCTCGCGAACCTTTTTTTTCAATATTGAACAGAAGGGCCCCTAAAAAGAAAATGTGGCGGCGTAAGAAAGTAAATGGCGCCAGGGAAAAAACGTTTATCGTCTACAATTTCTGCTATTAAAAAGGGAAGAAACATATTGGAAATACAAACACATCATACATATTGGCGATTTTTTTTAATTATTATTTCAGACTTTCCTCTTTCCAAAACGGTTTATCTTTACTGGGAAAAAGAAGGCCTGAGCTATCTTCCAGGGTCACCTATTTTTCAGCTACAGTTTGTCTTTCACTTATATTTTCTTAAAACTTTCATTTTCATAAAAATTCTACACCCTTCACACGGTATGCTAAAAATTAATAGAGATATTTACGTAAAAATATCAGCGTGTGTTTTAACTAATATGAGCAATGAAATGGACCAAAAGTTTTATTGTGGGTGAAATACTTTTTCATTTATAAGTGTTTTTAGAAAAGTTAAATTGTAATATTATAGAAAAACTGCATAGATACGTTTCTTTTTTAACCTATGACTTCTCTGCATCTCAAAACGCTTCTTAGATTTTGGTTCATTTCCTTCATTATCATATTCCATAACTTGTGTAGAAAGAAAAACAGGATTGATGCGTCACATTTTTGCTTAAAGTGTTAACCGTTTTAGTTCAATTTCATCAAAATGTACAGCAAATTTTCCCATTTCTCGAAATATATTCTATTTTCGAATAATTTTGTTGTATTTATAGTATTTCGTATTATATTTGGTAATACATTTAAAAACCTTAGTTTTAAATAGTTTAAAAAAATTCCAACTAAAGAAATATTTCTCCGCACTTAGTGGTATGCCTTAATAAAAGGATTTCTCACATTCACTGCAAATCCAAGGCTTCATCTGCAAGATTTCACCTTTAAAGAGCCGATCCACCCTCTAAAAGTATAAAGGTCGGGCGGTCGAGAAATCGTAAATGTGTTGACAGCGATCTGACGCCCGTCGTGTGACGTCGCATCGATCGGCTCGTGGCCTGTTGGCTGCAGGAATGCGGCGGAAAGTAAACAGAGTGGCGAAATAAAACGTGGAGTTGGCGAAATTATTTTCACAAACACTCGCCACGACGCAGTGCGAAGAGTTTTTTACGACCCGCATCTCAGAACGTAGTGGATTTATATTCCAATCATTTTTTTTCCGACTTTTTTTTCTTCCTTAATAAACTTGAAAAAGATAATAATAAGCCATTTTTCTTTATTTCTTTTTTTGTGTTGATCTTTTTTCTCCCTTTTCTTTTTTTTTCTTTTATTCTTGAGAGCTAGCTGCAACTAAAAAAGTTGGCTTCGTTTATAAAAAACTTTCGGTTCAATGAACTGTTTCATTCGTGCTGTTGTAAACAACAGTTTCATTACAGAATTTTCGCTTTTATCGCTTTAGTAATTAAAAAAAAAACATACAACACTATTAACGATATGTTGTTTATTATAGTAGGATATTTTAAAATGTTATATGATATCCCGAACTCTTTTGGTATTCGGAGTTTCAAAATAAACAAAGTCTTACATTAAGCTCAATAAAATGTTTCGTTTTGTTTTCGTTCATTCTTCACTAATAAAAAATGCTCAAATACATTAGTATCGTACTATATTTCCAATACGATAAATTATAACATTTGACATAATATAATATATATAATGATATTATACTGTGACACAATATAATATATACAATAATATTATATTATGACACAATATAGTATTTTTATTTGTTAATAATTCGGAACTTTAAGCACATGAAAAATTTAATTTCATTATTTATTAGAATCGTACGAAAACTTTTTCATTTTACACAACACAAAAAAAGATAATCTGTATTTTTTTCTTAAAATCTCAAGAGTGTTTAATAAATTCACAGATCTACACAGGAATATGTTGTAACGGATATTTAACCTAAGTAATTGAACATTTTATTAAAAAAATACTTAATTCAACACATTAATAGCTACGCTGAAAGTTTGAAATTTTCGGACACCAAAATTTACCACAATGTCTAAAAAAATTGCAGTTTTCTGAAAAACAACAGAACATTTCTATGTCATAAATAAAACTAAAAGTTTATTTAATATCATTAAGTATTAAATATAGAATTTTGTAAGCTATAATGTTCCCCTAACACAAATAATCAAAAAAAAAAAAAAAATGAATGACATAATAATACAGATGTTTCGCAAGTATTGTAAATCACATTTGCTGCCCAAGTGGTATTCTAAATTTGTCATCACCCGTCAAAAACTTCAACAAACTGACTGTATACGTTGTTCGTATACCCTTCAAGTGTGCATTCGTAGTTGGTAGGGAAGCGTATAATGGCTTATTTTACAAATTTTATTGGGCTTTATTGTGTCGATACAGGCTGAGTAGCTTCTTTCAATTTATCCAGCTTAATGTATACTGATCCAATCTTCGTAGCTTCTTTGATTTTATTCAGCTTAAAATCTGTCCATGCAAGCTGAGTTACTTTTTTCGTTTTATTCAGCGTAATGTATACTGGTACAATCTTAGTAGCTTCTTTGATTTTATTGAACTTGATGTATGTCCATACAAGCTGAGTTGCTTCTTTGATTCATTGAGCTTAATGTATGTCGTCTTTGATTCATCGAGCTTAATGTATGTCGATACAAGCTGAGTTGCTTTTTAAAATTTTATTCATCCTAATGTGTGTAGATGCAAGCCGAGTTGCTTCTTGATTTTTGACCTTAATGTGTGTCGATACATGCTAAGTTGCTTCTTGATTTTTGAGCTTAATGTGTGTCGATACAATGTGAGTTGATTTCTTTGATTTCATTCAGCTCAATGTGTGTCGATACAAGCTTCTTCGATTTTATCGAGCTCAATGTGTGTCGATACAAGCTTCTTCGATTTTATCGAGCTCAATGTGTGTCGATACAAGAAGCGAAACAGAAATAAACAGCTACCACCCGTAGTGCGATCGCTTCTGTTTGTTTCCTGAAATTATGCGCGGAGGCGAATGACGCACTCGGTATTATGTCACCCGACGGTGGAGGTAGTCACCTTGGCGACCGAACGGATTTGGCAGAGGGCCAGCAGATCGGGCCCGGGGACCTTGAGCCACCTGAGCTCCTCCCGATTTTTTTCTGCAACCACCCCGGATTGAATGTCGGTCGCAACGGAAGTGGGAGAGAAACAGGCATTCCCTTACTTATTTCCACAGTTGTTTTCAGGTGGAAATTAAAAAGTGACCCCTCGGTTTTGTTTGTTTTGGTTAGATGAGGACTTAAGTTTTGGGGACAACGTAGAAATGAAAAAGAATGTTTTTTTTAAGTTTTTTTTAATGATGGGTTAATTAGATTAACGCCATGTTTGGATACAGGTCTCAGAAATTGGCGCGATTTTGGACTTCTTGAATACATCCGACCACCCCGCCACCATTGAGAGTAGCAGTATCGACAGGATTTGTTGGGGTCGACTACTGAATAAAATGCTTAAAATTGTCAGTAGGAAATTGAACTGTTGAAAATTGCCCAACCTTACATGGACCGATCAGTCAAGCTAACATTTCTTTCAGAGTAGTCGATAGCTGCCTTCCTCCCTACCTGCACACTCTCCAGTAGTTGGAATGAAACTATCCATCTCCGACATCATATCCACCAGGGTTTTGTGATGATCTGGTCCGCAGCGAGAATATACTTCTTCTCCTTGCATACAGCCGACCACCATGCCACAATTGTACAATATCGACAGGATTGGTCGTGGTCGACTGCTGAATAAGAAGTGTCCAACCTTGCATGGACCAAACAGTCAAACTAACATTGGTCAGATGGCGACGGAAGACCAATTGATCCCATGAACTTGATCACATCGGATCCTAAACACTGCCTCTTAATTCCGAAATCCAAACCGGCATCGATAGGCTTATAATGAAGTGAATGATAGAAGCCTTTGTCCTTTAAATAAACAGCGATCAATTCACAAATTTATCAAAGTACATGGAGGAACATTTTTAATGGAATTCTTTTAAGTCTTCTGTTTACTTTCATGTCGCGGTGGCCTGGTGGTAAAGTCTCGGCTTCGGAACCAAAAGGTTTCAGGTTTGAGACTCGATTCCACAGAAAAATCATCGTGTAATCGGGTCTCTTGCACGTTAAATCCGTCTTGCCAAATGTTCTCCGGCTGGTGTGGAGAGGGGAGTGCCAGCTCAGGTGTCGTCCTCGTCATCTGACCATGGTTCAAAATGACGAGATCCGTCCCAAAAGAGCCCGAAATGAGATGTTAATATAGCTAAACTCCGTTTATTTTCTTTTTTAATTTTTCTCCTTAAATGTAAGAAAGCAAAGAAAAGTGCTTATCTTATTATTTCAACGACTACTTTTTAAATCGTTGTAATTAATACAATAAAAATTTAATAGTTAATTTACCATAGTAATATAATAATAAATAAATAACACTGAATTGGTTTTTTAACTTTGTATTGTGATTTAAGCTAAATAGATAGCTCTGACAAAAAGGGGAGGGAAGACGTTTGGGAAAAATTCAAAAATATCAATGAAACTCATAATTTTCATTGAATATTAACACATTAAAGAAAGCATTAATTAGTAGCAATGCTATAAAAGTCAATTGAAACGAATGCGAACCATATGAAAGTAATATAAAATAAGAATTAAAGTAATTGATTTAAACTTAATTATGACTTTTTTTGCAAAGTAAGATTTCTTTAACTTAACATTTATTTATAGTTAAAATGTTAAGTTAAAGCAATCTTATTATAACTAAAATGTTAAGTTAAAGCAATTTTTTATAATTAAAATGTTAAGTTATTTATAATTAAAATGTTAAGTTAAAGCAAATATTTAGTTAAAGCATAATTAAAATGCCAAGTTAAAACAATCTTATTGTAATAAAAGTGTTAAGTTATTTATAGTTAAAATGTTAAGTTAAGCATTTGTAATTAAACAGTAACGAAATATATTTTTAATTGCCTTTTTCAAACTAGCAAATTAAAAAATTGCCAACATGACGAAAATTCATATTAGTGAATCTTTCTAATCCCATTCAATAGGGACCGGAAATTAAATTTCTTAGAAAATCTGTTAACTTGTTACCCATTAAAAAAATATCTATGGCTATACTAAGATAGACATCTTCAAAGTCTGCAACGCATAACTAGCTTAAACAAATTTTTTAATTAAAAAACACTTTCACACGCTAATTATGCTTCTTATATAGGCATTCGATAGGCATCAGTAACTTTTCCGTGGGTATTTAATGTTTCTGAATCAAACGCACAAACAAATATTAGAGGAAATAGATAAAATTCAGAGATAAATTCTAATAACGTACCATTCATGCATTAAACAGTTTTTTTAAAAAAACAGAAACACACGAAAAACTGCAAAGTTGAACGCACTTACGAGCCGCGCAGTATGCGGCACTCAAGGAAAGAGGGCACAAAAACAAAATCCACCTTTTTTTGAGAAATAATTTGAGCTGCAAGTAGGTCGGAATGCTCAATGCATGAAGAGCCTGAATGGAATAAAGGTTCCTAACAGTATTTATTCAAATTAAATGCCGAATTCCGGCATCGAGTTTTGTGTGCCGCGGAAGTTATTTTACAATTCCGTACTAAAAATAGCGCAATCAAACAATACTTAATATTACAGGGAAGCTGAATTGATTAAACAGTTTGTGATTTGAATTCTTTAAAAATAGCAATTTTTCATTGATATCATATATAATCTATATAAATAAAAATAAATGTTTGTCTGTATGTCTCATACGGGCTGCCGTACCGCTCATCCGATTGCGATGAAGCTTCAACACCATATTGCTTGCTCTTAGCGAAGGTAATAGGCATAATGCAATCATCTGAAGGATAAAAACCTTTTCGAATCTATTTACCGCATCTGTTAACCAAGGATTAACCGCCAAATAACTCGCCAAGAAGACACAACAGATTCAGTATCGATGCTAAATTCCAGTAGAAGTTCATATTTCGCTGCTATTGTAAGCAAATGCAATGTAAGACTTTCTCTGAGGTGATAGTTTCATTAGAGAGTGGGCGAGAAAGTTTTAGGAGAAACAATCCTATTGGTTTGAAATTTGAACGAAACATAGAATGTTAGTGTTTTTCTCAGTAACAATCAAAAGTATAATAGCACAAATCATTTTGCACCATCTTAGTTTTCAAAATTTATCTTTTCAACTATATTAACTATTTTATGGTATATGTCTATGTTTAATCAATTTAGAAAGAAAATATTCTGATATTAAACTTGAGAATTCAAAACCATTTATTCTAATTGGAAATGGTTAAATCGAAGTTAAAGCAAAATTTTTAAACATTATTTCATGTTTAAAACAGAGATTTTTAAAGCCCTCGAGGTTATTACAATGTATTCAATCATAAAATGAACAACAAATAAATAAATAAAATAAAGCTTTACTTATGAAGGGTGCATTTTATTTAGAAGCTTTATTTCAGACTGTCTCACTCAAAAATTCTTACATAATTTATTTCAAAAAATACTTATTTATTGAAATTACTACTAATAAAATTAGTAACTATCCACTGCAATTACCGTAGGCAGCAGTAACCTGGTTGGTAAGAGCGTCAGGTAGTGAGTTATGTCCTCATCTCGTCCAAAGACCGCCTTGTTGGCTCATGGCAGTTGGAGCACGTTCAATAGGTCGCGACTGCAAAGTCCTAAAAGTTCACATCACAAACGATACCTCTGGGGGTAGTAAATCAGGGATAAGTCGGTCTCTGATTCGGATTTCAATTCTGATTTGCAGATGTATGAATGTGTTCGACCACCCCCTCAAAAGGGTCGTGTCATGTGTGTTCGACCAAAGCCGTCCTTTCACCTGAACGGTGCTCGTTCGCAACGAATGGCTAATTAGGCTATTTCGAAAGAGCTTGAATCTCATTCGGGTTTGGTTGACCAAGTGGCATTAGACCCACCACAATTATTGTAAATATAATATTATATTTATTTATTAAACAAGTTAAATGTTAAACTTTTTAATTACTATTTTTAACATAAAAATTTCACTTGCTAAACCCGTTTTTCTTGATTTTGAACTTTTTTTGAGTGTATCGAATTCGCTGCCCTTCGCCTCTCTATCGAATAACAAAAGTAACATTGAATGAGTATATTTATTTCGGAAAGCTTTCTTCACATCCCTAACTTTCCACTTGTTGAAGAGGGCGTTTCTCCGCCCAGATAAACTCGATCCAGGTGTCAGGTAAACAAGACAATAAACACGGGGGAAAATCGGAGCTCGAGCCTGAGCAGACAGCTGGGCGTCCTTGTCCTGTCCTTGGCGCAGAAATGATATTCGCCAAGCAAAAAAACATAAATATCGAGTAAATGTAAAGAATCGGGTGGGCGTTTCCGGAAGTTTTTGGCAACCTGTTTGCTTCATCGATCTTGGAAAGGGCTGGAAAAAGTAAAAGCAGGTTGTCGTAAGGACACGAAAAGATGCGTGCTTTCAATATTGCAACGATGAGCTATTAGCGACTCGCTTGCTTTTATGGCGGGTTTATATTGTGGTGTCTCGCCAAAGCGGATATTGAATTACGCCAAGAAACGAACTACGATTTGCAGCCGCGTAACATATCCGCTGCACTAAAGTGATCAATTTCTAGAAGCTGTTATTGACTTATTAAGATATCATAACGATACTCCCCCACCAGTGAGTCTACAGGGAGACGAACGAATTTCATAGCGATAAACATTGTGGCGAGCGATAGAGCGTGTTTTGGTTGCGCCAAGGGTTATGACGAGCAAAAAGAGTTTTCATTTTCCAAAGTTAACTTAATTTTTGATGATTCTAAAAAAAAGGTTTTAATTAGTTTATACTTTTTCGATTGATTATTCATTTACATTTAAATGTGTAGTGGCTTGATAAGGGATGCGCACAGATGTAGGTACAAATATAGAAATGAGTATGTGTTCTAAAATGTTGGTATATAAGAAGCAAGAAGCCGAAAATCAGTCAGATAGAAGCCATGATGGAGAAAGAAATAAGAGTTAATGTTTTTGGGGAAGAATAGACAGTCTTGAAGACCTAAATTTAAAAATAACGTTTTTTTTTCAGTAAATAAACACGGAAGATCTATCTCTTCATCAAACCCCACTGATGATGATGTCGAGTCCGTGTTTCCACGAAAAGGGGTTACTGCAGCTTATGACGTTAAAGACTTCTGAGCACCCAGAGGGCAGAAGTCTCACTTCAAGCTCATAGGAAGGTACACACACATTCTCTCCCCTTTTTACAGGAGGGCACGTTCATACATCTCACAGAGAAAACACAAAACCGGGACTCGAACCCTGGATGCCCAGATCACGTGGAAGGCACGCTACCCCTGTGCCAGGACGCCGCATTAAATCAAACTTCCACAAATATATAGTAAACATATATATTTTTCCTACTTTATTATAAATAGGTCAATTTATATATATATATATTCTAATTAAATACTTAAACGGATCATTTTGACTTTGACCGCTTTGGTAGAAATTGGCATATGCCAACCCGTGGTAAATTTAGTGCTAAGTCAAAGCACATGAAAACTTTTGTAAATATTATTAGCCTATTAAAACCTCGACAATATTATCAATTTGATGATGTGGATTTTAGCATTTCTCCCAATGTATCATCCAAAAGTAAGAATATTATTTATTAAAAAAATATCAAAGCCATCTATTTCGGTAACCTTTTATTCTGTTCGATATCATGAAAAAACTATATTTTTTCGCCCCAAAATAATATTTTTCGCAGGGTATCATTCAAGGAATGGGAATGACCGGCGGAATGCAGGAAACGACGGGTTTCCTGTCCGCTTATCTACTGATTCTGCCACTGGAAATCGGTCACATGTCACCTTGCGATGGATGGTGGATTCTTTTGATAAAAATCTATTCCACACATTTCCATCAAAAATCGACGTTCCGTCTTCCTAGAAGAGTAAAAACCTGGCGACTACAGAAAATCTAATGCATAGCGTTTAAATAAGCTTCAAACTAAATTCATGGAATTATATTTAAAAAAAGTTATCTTTTTCAATAAAAAGTCACTAAGATTAGCTAATAATATTTACAAACCTTTTCATATGCTTTAACTTAGCACTAAATTTATCACAGGTTGGCATATGCCTATTTCTTCCAAAGCGGTCAAAGTCAAAATGACCCCTTTCGGTATTTAATTAGAAAAAAATGTATAAATTGACCTATGTATTATAAAGTAGGAAAAAAAAAACCATATATTTACTATATATTTGTTGAAGTGCGGTTTAATTCCGGCGTCCAGGCATAGGAGTAGCGTGTCTTCCCCGTGATCTGGGCGTCACGGGTTAGAGTCCCGGTTCGGGCAGGGTTGTTATTCTGTGAGATGTATGAATGTGCTCCCCTGTAAAAAAGGGTTGTGCAAGCGAATGTGTGTGTCATCTTCTTACGAGCTAGAAGTGAGACTTCTGCCCTCTGGGTGCTCAGGGGTCGTTACCCTCAGAAGCGACTGCATCCCCTTTCCGTGGAAACACTGACACGACATCATCAGAAATCAGTTGTGACAATTTAATATCGTATTTATGATTTTAATTTAATATTTATAGCAATTGAATAATACAATGTTTAAATAATTTTGTAGTCTTTTAATAAAAAAAAAACATCGATTCCAAAAAGCCAAAGTATTTAATTGTATCTTTTTATATGACTACTGTCTTTAATCTACTGAAGCATAGAACACATTTTTAGGGCATGGATAGCCTAGTTGGTAGGACGTTGGACTCGCGTACGTTATGTTCCAAGTTCGAATCCGGCAGCCGAAGATACACAGTGTATGGTGGTGACTGGGCGCACATATAATTCTGTCGTGGTCACAAAGTCTTCCTGTCGAGAGCTTTGACTCCACCAGATAAATATTAATTGTAATTGTGTTTTCCATCTGAATATGGAATAAGATAATATAGCTAATAAACAAATCTCGAATAACTGGAATGAAAATATTTTAACCCCCATTTTAAAAAAAAATTAAACCCTGTCTAACTCTTTTAATGTTGCCGACGAGATACCTCGTCTTTCAGGTACTTCCAATTTTCTGAAACAGGTTTCTGTGGGCTAAAATTTGAAAAAAAAAATTGACTCTGAATTAAATCTTCAGATATGTATTAGTTCAATCTATCAAATTGGCATAAAAGATAAATTTTAGCACACAGAAAAATGTAATTGGAAGTATCTGAAAGACGAGATATCTCGTCGGTAGGATTGAAAGTGTTAAGGACTGAATATCTTAATTTGAGTGAGGATTCATCATATCAGCTATATCGTTCAGAATCTTCAGCTTTTTTTTTCATTAAATAATTCTGTATTCTAAAACAAGTTTCTGTGGGGTAAAATTTGAAAAAAAATTGACTGTGTACTAAATCTTCAGATATGTATTAGAAAGTTCGACCTATCTAAGCTAACATATAAGACACATTTTAGCACACAGAAAAATGAAATTGGAAGTATCTGAGAGACGAGATATCTCGACGGTAGCATTGTATATAAATGGATCTATAATGCAAAGTTTTGAAGACGAGATTTTTTTTTCTTTTCTGCTTGAAAATCAAAACTATCTGATAAAAAATAAAACAATGATCCAAAACTGAAGTTGCTCATTTTTTTCTTGGGTTCAATATGGCGATCGTTCATATATAATCTGTTAATTAACAGACAGATCATAAACATAATAATAAATAAAATAGAATGAGAATACTTTTTTCATAATGGATAATCAATAGGAGAAAAGCAATTGCGCAGAAACACAATAAATCGCCATCAAATGAAGTGGAACTAAAGTGTTCCGATTAGTTTTTCTGTAGGAAGTTCATTTACTTTGCGGCGATTAAGCGCAGTAAAAACCAAACATAAACACAATGGTGAGAAGCTCATTAATCAACAACCTTCCATTCAATGATTTGACCTAAATGATAGAAGTACGGGCCAATAAGTAAAAAATTTAATTTCCAACGTGATTGTTCAATAAAAACACCATTAGATAATTTCAACAAAAAAAATTATGAAGAACAGAGTTACTGACTTAATACATTATTTGTGTGATGATTTAGGAATTTTTTTAAAAAATGAGTAGGATGGAAATTTATAACTCTTTTTTTATAAATTACTGTAAATAATTGGAATAGCGGTACTTTGCATTAAAATAAGACAAATCAAAAGCCTGGCTTAGGGAGAGCGCGTCTTCCCCGTGATCTGGGTGTCCCGGGTTCGAGTATTCTCTTTTGTGTTCTGTGTGTGCCCCCTTGTAAAAAGGAGTTGTGCAAGCGAATGTGATGCACGAAGTAATCAAATCGTACTCTTGGTCCTAGATGGCGTTACTAAAAAAACAAGAGACGCTCCCCCGCTTAAATCACTGCCAGATCTGTCAGCGGGTTTGTAAAGTGCCATGAGTAACAGCAGCAACAAATGTAGGGACAACGCTAACATATCAATAATTCCTCTTGAAAGCCCTTACGGCGAAATTTTCATTATTATGGATACTGGCGTGTTCTTGGTGAAAATGTAGATTCGAGGCTATACATTTATTTAATCAGGTAATCATTCCAATTATCAGAACGGAAAAAGCAAAGAAACGTATTGATATGACTAAATAAAGAATTATAAATAGCTTCTTAATGAATATAAGTATTCAAAGGAGCTTGATATGCTAAAAATATAAAAAATTATAAAAATAAGTTATCCTTTTTATTAAAAAAAGTCAGGAAGAATTATTTGTGACAATTTAATATCGTATTTATAATTTCAATTTAATATTTATGTTAAAGAATTCTAAATAGCTTCTTAATATAAGTATAAAAATATAAGTATAATGAATATAAGTATTCAAAAGAGCTCGATACGCAGGGAAATAATTTCGTTTTAGACAAGTAATCAAGACTATTTAAAAATCAGTTAGTAGTTCAAAAGCTTCTCGTAGATTTATGACTCACAGACATACGTATGACGTCATTTATCAGTGATTGAGTCACTCCTATCTTTTTTTGCACATAGCCAACTCGAATTATGAATGGTTATAATAGAAATCGGAAGCATTATTTTCGCCACTAAATGTTATAAAAAGGACAAACCAACTACACGTCACCGTTACTATTCTGACATATTTCGGTTATCTCTTTTAGCTCGACAATCTGTCAATCACATCGCCGCGCACGCCAATAAAGCGTTTCGGTTTACAAAATCGGAGTGTGTGTCATTGCTGGCTATAAATACGGCGCATCAGATAATGAAAGGGGTCGCTCGAGCTAATGACAGGAATCGAACAATCAGGTCAGCTGATTGACACGAAAGAAATAGAACTCTGATAGCTGGTCAACTAGGGCTCGGGTCGGAGTGAAGTGACGCTTTTTCTTTCCCTGGACTCGCAGGAAATGTCGCCGCTTCCTCGGCAGCTTGGCTTCGAAGTTGATTATTTGGCGAAAAGAATGGCCAAAAATAATGTACTGTTTCGGTTTAATATTCCAAGACAAATTTTTAAAAGTAAAAATATGTTCGTGCGTTGATATATCCAACACTTATATTAAGAGTGAAAAGAGTATACCGTTTTTTGTAATATGTGGCTTTTAAAAGTAAAAGTATGCTCGTACGTTAATATATCCAACACTTATATTAAAAATGACAAGAGCATACTGTTTTTTGTAATATATAGCTTTTAAAAGTAAAAATATATTCTTACGTTAATATATTCAAAAGTTATATTAAAAGTAAAAACAGCATACCTTTTTTTTAATATATGGTAAAAGTATTGTAATATATCTAAAATTTATATTAATAATGAAAAGAGCCTATTTGATAACAATCAAAATTCTAAGAAACGCATTAAAATTTCTTTGGAAGAATCTGTGTTGTAGAATTTAAGAAAGTGAAAAATATCGAGGAGATCCCAATTCAATGGCAAATCTTTGGCAAGCTCCATGAAGGGAGGACTGCATCGACTTTATTTACAACTTTAAAAAAAAAAATGGGACCATTACGCATTTACATGGCACATGCACGGCACACTAAACTTATTCTTCGGCCAAAATAAATGATCTCGAAGTCTGATCGAACGATAAGTCGGCCCGGACTGGCGATCTCTTCCTTGTTGTGTGCGAGGCACAAAGCGGGCTTTCATCGAATCAAGCAGATGCAAGTACATAAACACAAGCACGGAATACGCGTGCCTGCTCGATCGACGATATTGCATTCAATATCAGTTAAACAACAATATTTTTCTCTTTCAAAGTGGAATAGACTTTTTTTGCACAGTGTCATCAGCAGTCAAATCGTATCATCTCAATGATTTTCTTTTTCAAACCATTATTAACGAGCTGAATTGACTTGACCAGCTGACTGAGTAAGCGAACAGTAAGAAAGTGCTGCAAAAAATGAAGTACTTTTAAGCACGTTTTAAGCACCATAGCTAAAAAAAAAAAAAAAAAAAAAAAAAAAAAATAGCACCTTTTGCATGCGTAAACCTGCACATTTTCTAATCCTAATCTCTGTATTTCCTAGAAAAATATATACTATCTTATGACAAGTTCATCATTTATAATCGAGAGGTATGCAATTTTAGATAAAGTAACATATTTTCGTTGCTAAACAAAATAAATTGCAGCGATGTCTTTCTTGCGATTATTTTACAATGCCGCAATATTTGAACGGGGTGCATAGTGAGAAAGTGTTGCAAAAATGAAGTACTTTTAAGCA
Source organism: Argiope trifasciata (assembly GCA_026543055.1). Taxonomy (NCBI): domain Eukaryota; kingdom Metazoa; phylum Arthropoda; class Arachnida; order Araneae; family Araneidae; genus Argiope; species Argiope trifasciata. Next base: position 574,575 of record JAPMOQ010044143.1, on the reverse strand, counting down.
TCATAGACAAAAAAAAAAATGAAGCACCTTTGTGCATGTACCCATACATAAACCTGCGTATTTTCTAATCCGAGGTTATTTATTATCTGTTTTATTATACACTGAAGTGACAAAAGTCATGGGATAACAATATGCAAATATACAGATGGCAGTAGTATAGCAGCGAGAAAGTATAAATGCGCAGTTCGTTTTCCAGAGCTTTCATTTGTGTTCAAGTTATTCATGTGAACAGGTTTTTCGTGATTTATGGCGGCACGACGAGAATTAACAGACTTTGAACGTAGAATGTTAGTTGGAGCTAGACGCATGGGTCCTTCCATTGCGGATATCGTTAGTGAATTCAACATTCCGAGATCCACAGTATCAAGAGTGTGCCGAGAGTATGAAATTTCAGGCATCCCATCCCATCATGGACAGCGCAGTGGGCGACCACCTGCACTTAACGACCGAGACCGCCGACGTCTGTGTAGAATGGTCAATGTTAATAGACACGCAACACTTCGTCAAATAACTGCAGGAATCAATGTGGGACGTACGAGGGACGTGTCCGATAGGACTGTGCGGCGAAATTTGTCTTCCTTGGGCTATGACAGCAGAAGACCGACTTGAGTGCCTTTACTGACAGCACGACATCGCCTGCAGCGACTCTCCTGGGCTCGTGAGCATATCGACTGGTCCCTAGACCAGTGGAAAACCGTGACGTGGTCAGATGAGTCACGATTTCATTTGTTACGAACTGATGGTAGAGTTCGAGTGTGGCGCAGACCCCACGAAGCCAAGGACCCAAACTGTCAGCAAGGCACTGTTCAAGCTGGTGGTGGCTGCATAATGGTGTGGGCTGTTTTTACATGGCATGGACTCGGTCCTCTGGTGTAACTGAACCGATCATTGACTGGAAATGGTTATGTTCAGCTGCTTGCAGATCACTTGCAGCCATTCATGGACTTCACGTACCCACACAACGATGGGATTTTTATGGATGACAATGCACCATGTCACCGGGCCAGAACTGTTCGCGATTGGTTTGAAGAACATTCCGGACAATTCCAGCGCATGATCTGGCCACCTAGATCGCTCGATATGAATCCCATCGAGCATTTATGGGACATCATCGAAAGTACATCATCGTTCGTACCCAAACTCCAGCACCATCCACACTTTCACAATTATGGACGTCTATACAGACAGCATGGCTCAATATTCCTGCAGAGGACTTCCAACGACTTGTGGACTCCATCACACGTCGAGTTGTTGCACTTCGCCGGGCAAAAGGAGGACAGGCACGATATTAACAGTCATCCCATGACTTTTGTCACTTCAGTGTAATGCTTGATTTTCATTTAATTTTTAAAAATTAATTTTAAATATTCCTTTTTTAAATTTTAAGATTTATTAATGTATTTTTATAATATTTGCTCAATGTCTTCTATTGTAAAACAAATCGGTGTCTTTTGGGTTTTGACAAAAACAGAAAAGGGAAAAAAAAACTATCATTGCCAAATATTTAAGTCCACTTTTATAAGAGAACTATTTAAAACGCTACCTGTAAAAGAAGTTGAAACGTTTTTGAGTTGAAACAAGTTGGGCATAATTTGCATTTCTCTCTTTCGGAATAACCCTTCCAATATTTCAGTACGGTGCCCAATGTTGTGAAAATGAGTTAAAAAAAAAGTTCATTAACCATAATCTTAATATGGTTACAAGTCTTGTATCCCTTTACCGAATGCTTCCCTTTCGTCGGTTTGCTTTTTTGCCACACATAGCAAACTGATATTTATGACTGTTATCAATTTAGCGCATTAATGTATACGGAAACAAAAGGGAATATCCAATGTTGAAACAAAAAAATATATATTCTTTGCACTTCTCGAGAAAATAAAGCTGATTTTTTTCCACTGTTGAAAGCTACCGAAAGATTCTGTTTGGTAACCTGTGTAGGTTATAAGGCAAAATAAAAGATAAAAAAAATGAAGCTGCAATATAAGAAAAAATTGTTATGGCGTTGTCTCCATAAGAAAGATTCACAGATACAATAAGTACAGCTTAGCTAAGACAATTAAAATGAAATGTCTTAAACCCTTTAAACATCATGCTCATGATTTCGTCAAACATGAAACTTTTGAATTTAAAAAAACCCCGATGTATCATAGATCTAAATACAACAATTATTCTCAGCCAATCAGCTGAATGCCTGAGACGACCAGAAATGTGAATAAAATAATTATAAACAAAAAATGTGTTCATTTATTTATTTACTAGCTGGAACGCGGAGCGTTGCTGCCGCAGAAGAAATAATCTTGGAAACATCGTTTGAAATCTGAAATAGTTATCTTGTTTCATTAAGAAGGATAGACAGAAAGATATTTATTTTCTTGCCGGATACATTCATTGAAATGGAAGGATATATAAAAAAGAAGCATAAATAATATTCATTCTTTTTTTTAACTTTATGATTCAAGACTTTAGGCTTGGGAATTTTTTTTTTCTGTCTTCAGCAGAAACAAATAAGTGCAAGTAATAAGTATTCAAAGTTTCATCGTATTTGGATGAGTGGTGCGGCAGCACATAAGAGACAAACATTCGTTTTTATTTTTAAACATTAGATTATTGTATTATGCCTATAACCCTCCCGTAAGTGCTAGTAATGAGTATTCTTTCATCGCAATCGGATGAGCTGTATAAGACACATACAGACAAACATTCATTTTTATTTATATATGTGACATAGTTTTACCACGACCATAACCATCCCATAAGTGCAAGTAATAAGCAGTCGGACGGCAGATAAACAGACTAAGCTTCATTTTTGTTTATATAGATGACATAATTTTACCATGCCCGTAACCATCCCGAAAGTGCAAGTAATAAGTAGTCGGAAGTTTAATCTCAATCGGATGAGTGGTACGGCAGCGCATAAGAGACATACAGAACAAACATCCATTTTAATCTATATATTTATTTATTTTGCAGTCGCAAGTGTGGAGGTCGTGAATCGTATCGAAGACATTTACAGTCAACTCGTACTGTCCTTACTTTCTCATTTTTTTTTACTTTTTATTATATGAAAAAAAAGAGAAAGTGCTCCATGTATACATAATGCTCATTTAACGCGCATTTTGTCAACAGGAGATGCGCATGCGCAGCAAGGGAAATCCAACCGGCGTTCAAGGGCATGCATGATAAAAAGTCAACAAGAGAAGAAAAAAACCTGAGAAGGATTTTGAGACGCGGAAGTTGGAGGAGAATAAAAACCAAAACAGAATAATTTTTCGGTGAGCGCCAGCATTCGACACTGTTCGTTGAGTAAGCGGAAGACACTCACAGCTGAAGTGTCAATGCCGTCGACCACCCACACCTACCCCTTCAGTCCCAAATGGAAAGGGCTCTTTGTTTATTCTCCCCCCCCCCTTTTTTTCTATTAGATAAGAAAGTAATTGAAAAGAACCACAGAGTGGCAATGGATGCCGTTGATTTGCTAATCCAGGCTGGAGGACGCCGTGGTGCAGGGTCACGTGATAAGTAGTAAACAAGATAAAAATAGAGCCATCACATGACTCGGAGTCAGCCCGTAAAATGATCTCGCAGTTTTTAAAATAGGAAGAATAGGAAATGTGCCGTATGACTCAAAACCATCTGCATGGTCTTGATAAAAAGCTGAGTGCCTACCCGAAGATAGTTGTTGTGGTTTCTACTCCCAGCTATACCACCTCCATGAAATCCAAGATTTCTATAGAGTCCAAAAACCATAGCGGATCTCTTAAAATCTCAAAAATAGTAAAATGTAAGCAGTTATGATTGAGGGAGGTTTGATCTGCTTTGCACCAAGGACATTCAACAAAGATCTTACGGCCATGTTGGAAGGGGAGGGATTTGGTGTATCCACTCCAGAAACGAGCGAGAGACTTTGCTATTTTGAAGACCTATCCAAACACCGATCAGAACTTTCAACAAAGAACCAAGGGTGAATAGATAGGAGCCTCCAACCTAAAGTGTCATACATGGCACTAGTTGTGGCATGTGTAACATACCGAGAACATTCAGCAAAGATCCTCCGTTCTTGTTGGAAGGTGAGAAAACGGGAGAACCATTTGCTGTTTTCTAGAGATATCCTGACGGTGACACCAACTAAGACTAAACAAAGTGCCGAATGTGAGCAGGTGGTACTCTACAAAGAGCACTCGACTCCACTTTTCGATAGAGGAGATTTAGAGCTGCATCACCAAGTAAAATACCCTAAGATTGTTAAGCCTGTAAGTAAAACTCTATCGACAGAAATTCTACTTTAAACAGTTAAAGGAAGGGAAAGCACTGCTTTGGAAATATGTATGCATAGCATAAAACACAGAGTATAAATGAAATAGTATAAAAAATACGCATAATATAAAAAATTGCATCATATGTAGAGCCACGACGATTAAATGTAATTTGCAACGTTCAATATCTTCCGTGGCCTCATATTAAAGGATGTCAAAATATTGCTTTTATGTTAATTTAAGAGTTTCTTTCCCAAGTGGGAAATGATTTAAAGTCTATTTTTTTCCCCCAATATAGAACTGCATGCATAAATTTGAAAATCCTTCAAATATACTTAACAACAGTCCATTAAAGTACGAAAAGAGTATTCACAAACAGTTCGGAAAAGGTAAAGAGTCATAAATTATTCCTGCCAAATATTAAGTATAGAAATCAAGGGACCAAAGCTTTTCCTGAAGGTTTTTTGCCAAATATTCTCACCTCAAAAATATATCTCTTATTCAAAGTTGATAATCACTTGGATATATTTTTTATTTCTTATTTTTTGCGAATTGCAATTGCGAATGAGTAAAGTATGTACATAGGATAAAATGTATCCCCTTTTAAAACAATTTTTTTTTTTTGAGAAATTCCATTTGGACAGCTACGTCTTCAGAAAATGCATAAACAAAAATATGTATTCGCACAACAATGTGCCACCGATTTAATAGAGAAATCGTAGGCAAACAAACCTACAAAATAGTTTTCCACGAGGTAGTTATATTTCCACGAGACCTTTTTTAACATCCAAACCTGACAAAATTAAAACAAACAAGAGATCTCTTTATTCTAAGTTCCGAGAGGCGTTTTATAAATTTCATTTAATACAAATTCCATCGCTTCGAAAACTGTTGTTGTTTTTGCAGGCGAAAAAAGCGTATTTCTCTCTTCCAGTGAAAGAAGAAGCAAAAAATCCTTCGAAGCTCCGCGTCCTTCGTCAGCCATTGCTCGTTAATCCCAGCATAAAAATAACTGAATAAAACAAAAGCGAAACGAACCGGCTGAAAGCTCAAGGTCGTCGCCAAGGTTTCGGGCTCGGGGGGGAAGAAAACAATGACGGAATAGTCAAAGAGACTCGGATCTGGAAACTATTAGTTCCGCAGGTCTCTTCGCGCGTTTCCGGGAAACACTTCACTCCAAAATAAACACGCCGGACGACGACGAGGTGGAAGTTCGAACGTTCGATTTCCAAGGGACAGACAGTCTGCGTTTCAGTATTTGGATGTAAAGATTTAAAAACAGAGTCGTTTTGTCTTTATTTAAGGTATCCGACTACCGTTTAAAACACCGGTTATCCACCACATTGGTGATTTTTTAAAAATTCTCATTATTTCCTGTAGTTCACAGTTTATTCTCCCCAAAACAGTTTATTTATTCTAAGAAAAAGAACGCCTGACTCAGCAAGAATTTGTCTTTAGCTTCCATTTTCTCAAAGCTTTCATTTTCATAAACATTCTCCACAGTTGACATAATATCTCAAAAACTAATCGAGGAATTTACATAAACATTTCAGAGTGTGTTTTAAACGATATGGACAGTGAAAGGAGCCAAACGTTTTATTGTTGGGGAAATACTTTTTCCTTTATAGGTGTTTTTAAAAGAATTAAAGGATGAATTGATGGAAAAAATGCATATATACGTATATTTTTGCCCCTAATTTCTTTACATCTCAACATTTTTCTCAGATTTTTTTTTTCATTTCATTCATCATTGTATTCTACAACTTATGTACAAAGAGAAATAGGATTGCTGCATGACCATTTTGTGTAGAGTGTGAATCGTTGTAGTTCAATTTCGTTAAAATGCACAACAAATTTTCCCATTTTTGAAAATATATCGTATTTTTAAATATTTCCTTTTGTATTCATGGTGTTTATTATTAGCAATACATCAAAAAATCATAAATGGTTTCTAAAAATTCCAAATTTTCAAAATTTTTCTTTTGAACGTGGTTGGATACCTTAAATAAATTGATTTCAAAGAAATAATATGCATACTGTCCAAGAAGTACTACCTCCTTCCCTCCTTTATTGGCTAAATTTAAAACTGAGCATAAATGCTCACCACTGTATTGGCTGTCTTTAAAATAGAAACCATTAAAATGGAAAGGTCTGATAGCGTTTCGTGATGCCTACTTCAATGCAATACTTTTTCGTAAGTAGCTATTTGTTTCATAAGCAAACGTGAAAATTAATACGAGTTTCAATTTTACAAGGGACAGGTTGTCTACGTTCAGTGCTTGGATGTAAAGACTTAAAATAGGATCGTTTTTCTTTATTCAAATAAAATTATACAGAGTGATTTCAAAGAAATAATATGCAATTCTCTCCTAGAAGTACTAACTCCTAGGAACTAACACAATTTTAGCGTTTTTTGCAGTCACTTTCGAAAATATTAAAGTACAAATCATTTTGCACCATCTAAGTTATCAATATGCACCATATTATACATCTATATATATATATATATATATATATATATATATATATATATATATATCTTTTTAAATTTATTATTATATTAACTATTTTATGTGATAAATATATTTTCTGTGTTTAATCAGTTTTAAATAAAAATATTTTGATCCCATTTTCTAATATTAAACTTGAGAATTCTGAAGGGCATATGAAACTAATCATGACATACAATCAATAGTTTCTTTTATTACCGTTCTGAAAGAACACCAAGAGTTACAATACTAAGAGCATACACGAATATAATATATAAAAATGAATATTTGCTTGTAGAACAGAGTAATAAAAATAGAATCAATACTATTTATGCTTCACCCTTACATATCCTTCCATTTCAATGAATGTATTCATTGGCGACAAGAAAATAAATATCATTCTTCCTATACTTCATAATGAAACAAGAGAACTATTTCAAATTCCCAACGATATTTCCAACAGTAGTCGACCCCAACCAATCCTGTCGATACTGCTACGTTCAGTGGTGGCGGGGAGGTCGGCTGTATACAAGAAGAAGATATTTCCAACATTATTTCTTCTACGACAGCAAGGCGCCGGGTACCAGATAAATGAAGGAATCTTAATTAAGATTCAACTCCTGAAATCACTGACACGACCCCACGCTTATTACATTTTATGATACGATTCGTTTCAGTGTACAACATTGTGCTTCTGAGGACGGAGGACCGGTTTCGGGGAGGAAGCGAAACCGCAGAAGTCCCTCGTGACGGAATCAATCCCATTACTTTCGAATTAACCCTTTCTTCTTTGTCTCTCGTTAAGCTGCCCGTGCAATGGAACGGCTCGGGGCCTGGAGATGCTTATCGTTCGCAGAAGTGATACGCAAACAGCCTGTATTTGGGACGCCAAATGAGGGGCAATTTTCCAATTGACGAACTTATGAAGAACAGGATTTAACATCGCAGCATTGGAAGCCTGTCGAAGACTTCTATTCAAAAGAATAGTAATCTTCGATTGGCTTCCAATTCAGCGATGTTAAAGCTGCATGTATAACCTGCATTTCCCATTTTTTCGATTTTAACTTCTTTTTAACAAGCAAAGAAGAATGGATAGTAATCCATCTACGTAATTATCGCGTTGGAAAAGCTTTAAACATGGGAAAATCAATTTGCATACTATAACACTTTATTCCAACTAATCTCAACATCAGTTAACTGAAAATGTAATGAAACAACAATCAAAGCAATTTGAAGATATACCAAAAGCAATTGAATACTAATAGCGCATATTAATATTAGAGAAATCGTTGTGGCACCTTCCATCAAGCTTTTCTCTTTTAACGCAGCGCACTATATACGCCGAATTCCATCGACAAATTTAGAGGAGTGATAGTAGGCATCAGGTGGATAAAGAATCACCATACAACATGGGGTATGCGTTGCGTTGATTTTAGAGAAGGGACAATAAAAATTTAGGCGAATCGATAATTTACTTATGCTTCCTCCACCCTCTTCCTTTCTGCCTTTTGCTGGACCTCAATAGGAATCGGCTATCCTGACATACGGTCACGTGATGAGTTTTCTGTTCCGACCAGCGACTATCGAAATAGAAAATGCACCTTAACATCAATATCATCATATATTCCGAAAATATTTATGTCAAGGTGCATCCGAGATATATCAAAAGAATTACATAAAAAGAAAAACTGGATGTATAAAAAGAATTTCTACAACCACCATGTATTTGAAAGCTGTTACTAAGTTTCTCTACAACAACCACCACGTACTTGAAAGCTGTTTATTACTTAGTTTTTCAACAACAACCGCCCAGCACTTGAAAACTCTTACTTAGTTTTTGTTGCGTTCGATAGAATTATTTCACAAGATTTAAAAAGAAAGAAGTGCTCGGTGTCACTCCCCTGCGAACAGTACTCGCATCCGCGGAGAGAGGAAGACGTCGGTCAGGGACCCGCGAGTTGTCGAACCCGATGCCACACTAACTCTTCTCGGCAGACGAGAGGCGAACGCCCCTGTGGACGTCCCTAACGGATGGCTTTCGTGCACCAACGCACGTACGCCCCGAATAACCCGGGGCGGTTCCTCGCCGGAACGGAACAATAAGCGAAGGAAACTCGTTCTTCTTCGCAGAAGGGAGACTGCCTTTTTTTCTTCTCCGCAAAGGTCAACCGTTCGCAACAATGAAAACACCTTCGGGGGAGGTGATTCGATCACTAACTTGACATGCTCGTCCTGTGCGAATGCACGTAACAATTTTCACACGTTTAACTCATTTTAATTCTCCCACCTAAGGAGGTTTCTTTAATTGACAAATTTATTAACTGAACTTCTTCACGGGTGTCCATCAAAAGTGGAAAGATAGGCTAATACCGTTGCTAAGACAGCCATGACGGTTGACCCGTTGCTAAGGACGCTATGAAAGTAGATACCGTTATTAAGGACGCCATGAAGCTAGATACGGATACTAAGAACGCCATGAAGGAAGACACGGCTGCTAAGGACGCCATGAAGGTAGATACCATAGCTAAGGACGTCATGTAGATACCGTAGCTAAGGATGCCATGATAGTAGATACCGTTGCTAAGGACGCCATGAAGGTAGATACGGTTACCATGAAAGTCGATACTGTTCTAGGAAGGCCATGAAGGTAGCGTTGCTAAGAACTCCATGAAGGTAGATACAGTTGCTAAGATCGCCTTGAGATACCGTTGCTAAGGGTACCATAAAGATAGATACTGTTGCTAAGGGCGTCATGAAGATAGACATCGTTGCTAAGGATGTCAGTCTTTAGGGACATCACGAATATATGATAATATTGATGTTAAGGTGCATTTTCTCCAGGGATAGTCGCTGGTCGCAACAGAAATCTCGTCACGTGACCATATGTCAGGATAGTCGATTCCAATTGAGGTCCAGTAAAAGGCAGAAAGGAAAGGGGTGTCGGAAACGAAACAGTAAATTATTGATTCGATAAAATTTCTATAACAGCAATAATAGCAAATTTAATACTTCGCAAATCAGCTGTCTTTTATTGTTACGCACATGGAAGTGTGTGTCTATGCCCTCATGTCGATGAATCTCAACAGGTGACTTCCTAATCGAATTTCAATTTAAAATCCATTCTGAGTAAGAAAAAAAAAAACGGTATAATTATTTATAATCAGAATATGCTTGTTTTATTCAAGTAAAAGTTCATTCTAGGTTCAAAATACTTATGGTGATTGATTTGGCAGGAAATCGAACCCACTACGTTTGGGTTCGAAGCCACGTAACATAACCACTAGACATCACTACCCAATGGTTGTTACTGGCTGATTAAGATATCATCCCATACCATACATTAAAAGATTTTTTTTTTTTTTTGCATTATTACTAAAATGCGGTAAACTTAAAGAACTTATAACATTATTTTTTTGAAGCATTACATATTTCCTTTATATTCCAACAAGAATGCATATATTAATGCATATGTGTTGTCTTAAAATACTGAAAGCGTTCCTTAGTCAGAAGTAAAGAACGGGCTTACTCAAAGGAGGAAGGATTCATCTTTTGCCTAGCAACAAAGGTCGTTTCACTGCGACCGAAGGCATTACTCATACCTCCCAACTCTCCCCACTGGAAACGAAGAGGGGCCTCAAAAGGAATTGCAAATCATTCTCGATTACGGGACTTCCATTTTACTTTTTCTTTCTTTCTTAACTTTAAAAAAAAAGATCGCAGTGAAAAGAAATCTTCAGAGAAAAAAAGGTTAATTTTTTTTAAAGACTTCCAAGTTTTTTTTCTAGAGTGTAAAAAGTTGTCCAAACTCTCGGCTATTGCAAAAGAATCCATTTCATTAAAAGGAAGTATCTGAGCAAGATTTTAACGCGTTGAATGTCACGGCAATTTTCTGAAAGCTGGCCTAAAAGGACACAACTTTATTTGAACTTATTTTTATAAGCATATTTTTAGTTCGTTTTTGAATGAATTTTCTGTTCAAGCAAGCCAGCATTGATTTTTTTGTTCATTTCCCAGCAGCCATCTATCGATAGGAGCACTGATACACAACGAGTTGATTCGTGGCTGCACAAAAATGGCAAGTACACGAGATAACTCGTAGTTACTTACCATTTCGGTGCAGATAATATAACTCGTAGTTGGCGTCCTAAAAAAAGAACGACATCTCGTGGTTGACAGTCAACATGTTAACCAGTGACGAAAGAAAAATAAAAGCAAATATTAATGTCCAAATGAGTAGACGGCTTTCAAGTTTTGAGAAATAATTACTTGGCAGAAGCTACGTTTTTTTATTCAACCACAAGTTTTTTTAAGATCAACAAATATTCTATAAATAACACCCTTCCATTTTTTTCATTAATGAAATATATTAGAATTAAATATAAATAATCATAAATATGAAACACTATTTGCACCATGTAAATAAGTTTTTAGATAGAAAATTTTACATATTAAAAATTTACAGATGAATTTTTTTGAATTTGCAATGATAGTAGATATATACAGAAATTTATTATTTCATTTCAATTTCTCCCTTTGGTTTCTCATTTAGTTTAGTTGCATTAACGCTCCGTTTTAAAGCAACACCAGAATACAATATATTGGAGAATGACCTTTCTTTTTGAACAGAGGTCAGATGACGAGGGCGGCACCTGAGATGGCACCCCTTTTCCCAAACTTCTAAATCACTCCAGCAGGAGGACGTCTGATCGCGACGAATTTAACGTGCACTACACCCTCTGACTCGACTGCTCTTCGGTGGAATCCGGTCTCGAACTTGTGTCCTTCCGGTTCCGAAGCCGAGACATCATCACCTCCACAGCTCGGTCCTTTGATTCATTTTATTTTTTTAAGCCTTACTTTGTTTTTACTTTTTAACGTTATGGAAAATAAAGCACCCAGCTTAGTTATGTAATATCTACTAATTCCTTAGTGCATGTATTTTTTTTTTCGGTACTTGAATTTTTTTAATTTCATAATTAATTTAAAAGGCTGCAATTTTGAGGGGGAAAAAACCACCGAAAACAATTTTTTCAAACTCATACAAAAACATTTATCGGGAAACGAAACGAAACCGAACAAACGAAATCCCGTTGTTCGGTGCAACAGCGGTAATTTCCCGAACGGGTGGCTTTTCATGAATGAAATCCGTTGCCATGGCGACGCTCTCCTCTCGGAACTAAGCATTCAATAACACACGGAGCGGATGTCAAATGGCCCGTTTCGGGGACGCACTGCAATCCGATGCAATCGAAAAAGGCAACTCTATTTCCGACTAACTTTTAGCAATCTCAATTAGTTTCATTTAGCAGCCATTTATTGCCAGAACATATTATAACTTAATTATCTCCCAAAGTTATACTATTTCAGTTGACAGCCAATTTTTAGGCATTCATTTAAAATAAATAAAATAAAATAAAAATTTGAAATGAAACGCCAGCACACCGAACCTAGCCATGACTGTAAACTAATACAAACTAAATTGATTCACGCAATGCTTTTAGCATGGGATAAATTCATACCAAATTCATTCTACCATTCTGAAAGCGAACTCTATCGTCAGATTTCTTGCATGGAAATCTGTATAAATAAAAATGAATGTTAGTCTGCATGTCTCTTATGCCTTCCTAAACCATCCCGTGGCGACGGAACTGGGTCAGCTTATTCCTTATACCTAAGGGATGCTTATAGGGATAGTACAATTAACTAAAATTAAAAAATGAAATTAGAATCCCAACCGCATCCATTGACCAAGGATTCATCTCCAAATCACTCGCCGAGGAGACCATAGATTTTGTAGGAATGCTAAATCCATCATATTCTGAAGCTATAGGACGCAAATGTCATGCAACTCTAAGAAGAAAGAAAGTTTTGGAGAGACCAACCCTGGGGATTTCATATTTTAATTTAATTTTAGCGTTTTTCGCAGTAACTTCCGAAAATATTGCAATACAAATAATTTTGCACCATCTTTATTTTCAAAAATTATCTTTTCAACTACATTAAAGATTTTATGGTATAAATACATTTTCTATGTTTAATCCCTTTTCAAAGAAAATGTTTTAATCCATTTTCTAACATGAAACTTGAGAATTCTGAACGAATAGGAAACGAATCACGAGATGCAGTCAATAGTTTCTCCCATAACCATTCTGAAAGAGCATCAAGTTTTACAATTCTGAAAGAATGCAGGAATCTAATATATAAAAATGCATATTTGTTTGTTCGTATTTTGTATACTGTCGCACCGTTCATCCTGTTTCGATGAAAAATTGTCAAATTATTGACTGATTGCAATTAATAATACTTTTTTCGGTGGCAGCAAAACGCCGGGTACCAGCTAGTTACATAAATGTTTCTAATTTCCAGTATAACAACACGAAACAGCAGACAATAATAACTCTCGGTTTTGAACATGACGGCACCTGCCGGCTCATTTCCAAAACAAGTTTACGCGACAGGAACGTGACGACTAAGGTTTAAAGACGTAAAAGTAAACCACGGCGATAACCATTAAAACATGCCACCTTCACAAGAAACATGCAAATGAGATCCCTGAAATTTGAAATATCTGGGTTTCCAGGGCGGATGGATAAACAATGACAAATTTATGGACCATGATTTCTCCCTTGCGCAATTTTATAAACCCACAATCAAAAACATCACGCGATGAATGGCTAAAAAAACAACACACGGAGAAAGTTTGTGCGTGGAAAAGCGGATCAAGAGCGAAGTGCAACCACAAACGAGGCCGGGATGAATGGCGAAAGAGGCTGGCGTGTCCGTCAGAAGGGATCTTCTGTTTTTGCTCCTCTGCAGTGTAAACATCGCCGTAGAAGGAGGTTACCCGATGCGAGAACACGTGGCCAGCCTTTTGACAGGGAGGACCTTCCCTGTGGTAGCCATGGCAACAAAGAAAAGGAAGGAAGGGGTGAGAGATCGCAGAGCTCGGAAGAAAAAAAAGTTTCTTGTCCCCTCATTCCAAGCATCGTTTGTTTATTTCTTTATTCTTCCGCGTTTGGTTACCTAATGATTTCGTGTGGCAGACGTGGTACAGGATTTGCTGACATAAAGGACATACAGGATTTGCCACTCGCGAACACGGTTGCGATTGGGAATTGATATCCTGTTTCTTTTATAAGTTTTCTTTTATAAGCCAATATCCTGTTTCTGTTCCACATTCCGGTTATTCATCATTTCATTTGTAGCGATAGAGTGGATTTGTTGGAAGGAATCCTATGAAATTCATCTTCTTAGTAATTTAGAAGATGTATTAGACTTCCAGCACCACTCTATCGCTCTACCAATATCCTATTTTGGTTCCACATTCTGGTTATTCATCCTTTTATTTGTAGCACTACTTTATCTTTTATTTGTAGCATCACTCTAAGCTCTACCAATATCCTATTTCTGACCCACATTCTAATTATTCAGCATGATAAGCGTATCGATAGAGTGGATTTGTTGGAAGATATCGTAAGAAATTCATCTTCTTAGTTATGTAGCTTAGAAGCTGAATTTGAATTCCGTATGAGAAATTTCATACGATTCCTTCCAGCATCACTCTATCTCTACATAAAATTCATCTTCTTAGTTATTTAACTGCCGGCGTCCTGGCACAGGGGCAGAACGTCTTCCCCTTGATCTGGACGTATTTGAGTTCGAGTCCCGATTCGGGCATGGTAGTTCTTCCTCTGTTTTATCTGTGAGATGTGTGAATGCGCCCTCTTGTAAAAAGGGGTTGTGTAAGCGAAAGAGATGAGTGAGTAGCTGAAGCCGAGTTCCAAAGACCTGTACATCCTACAGACGAGCCATGCGTTTCCCCTTCAACCCTTCTAGTGGTTTTCGGGGTTCATTTGATGCCATTCCCTTTTTACCCATAAATTTGTCGGTAGAATTGACTTCGACACTTTTTACGATTTTCTGCTTTTCTTTGATGCCCATCAAAGAACGACCACTTGTCGGTAAACTGTACAGGCATCAAAGGCGCTCAGAAAACCGGAAGAAGGGTCTGAAGGGGGAAAGCGTGGCCCATCTGAAGCTTCTCTCGTCGTGTAACCGCTGCTTTAGGGATCGGTAAGGTCCGGTTTCACGGCCTGCACCCGTCTGCAGACGAGCCCCCCCCCATAGAAAACCTGAAGAGGGGCCCACTACGACCCCTCTTCCGGTTTTCTTTGATGCCCGTTGATTCTACGCACCATTTGTCGGTGAACTACCCAGGCGTCAAAGGTGCAGAGGAAACTGCTAGAGGGGTTGAAGGGGAAACGCATTCTCGTGGCTATGGGGAGTGTGGTCCCCCAGTGGGTCAAATGTCTGATTTATGACCAAATCAATGAGGGGGCAGGTCGTGTGCAGACGAGGGGGCGTTTCCCCTTCGATTCCTCTTGCGGTTTTCTCTGCACCTTTGACGCTTGGGCAATTCACCGACAAATGGACGGTAGAGTCGATAGGCATCAAGGAAAACCAGAAAACCGCAAGAGGGGTCGAAGGGGGAACGTGTGACTCGTCTGCAGAAGGGTGCAGGTCGTGTAACCGGCCCTTTTAGACAGAATCTACTCTCCACCCTTTCATCAGAACACTGGAATAACCAATTGTAAATTAGTTCGAATAAAACATCTCCCACAGCTTTGATGACCTGTCTTGAGATACATCCGTGATGTTCAAACGACACAGACAGGCAGGCAGGCCTTTCCTTTGTCCCACACATAAATCACCGATGTACCGTTAAGGCGGTCAAGTCGCGCGATTTCCTCAATAAAACGAAGAGTTCATTCGTTCCGAGCGGGCTGAAAGTGAAGCGCGGAAGACGCTCCAGTTAGCGGGGCAAAGAGAGAAGGGCCCTGAGAGAAATGGGGCGTGACATCTTTCCTCCGCCCCGGGCGGGCAGGTAAACAGCCCGAAGTGGAGCGCAGGAGATGTCCCAGCGGTCACCGGGATCGTAAATCAGGGAAAGGAGGCCTCCATTCGCATTCGGTACGAAATGGAGGAAAGACGCAGGTAAAGCAATAACGGGAATGTGTGATGCAGTAACCGTTTCTACCCAGATATCACAGACTGCTACTCAATATTGTGTGATATTATTTGATTGTATTGCTACTATGTCGATATATTGTGACAATATATATTATATTATCGACAATACTGCCAATATTGATCAATTTCATACAAAGTTGTAAAATATTTGTGTTCTACTGGAGCATGGAAGTTGCGAGAATATTTAAAATAGTTGCTCTTTTTTGAAGACGGATTTTTAGCATCCTTACCTCTCACATGTGAAAGATGAGGACATGCTGAGCGATACTCCTATCTAGCCATTGGACCAATTTTGTTCAATATTTACATTAATGATATTCATAGCCCCAGGAACTGCCAGATCCAATTATGTTCATTCGCTGACGACACTGCCATCATGAGTACTGGTGAATACAATCATGTTAAAAACACTGGTTATCGACCACATTGGAAAATTTTTGTTATATTGTTATTTCTTGTAGTTCAGACGTTACTCTTCCCAAAACAGTTTATCTTTTCTAAGAAAAGGAAGGCCCGATCTACCATTCAGGGGTACATTTTTTTGTCCTCAATTTTCTGAAAACTTTAATTTTCCTAAAAATTCTCCACCGTTAAAGTGACATCTCAAAAACTAATAGAGGTATTCACATAAACATTTCAGGGTGTGTTTTAAATAATCTGGGCAATGAAAAGAACCACAAGTTTTAGTGTTAGAGAAATACTTTTTCATTTTATAGGTGTTTTTAGGAAAATTAAATTGTGAATTTATGCGAAAAAAGGCATATATATATACGTATATTTGTACCCATCACTTTTTCGCATCTCAATATTATTCTTAGATTTTGGTTCCTTTCATTCATTATTATATCCTATAACTTGTGTACAAAGAAAAATAGAATTGTTGCATTACAATTTTGTGTAGAATGATAACCGTTTTGGTTAAATTTCCCTAAAATTTACTACACATACTCCTATTTCTCAAACTATAAAACGTTTTCAAATAATTTTGTTGTATTTATAGTATAGATTGATAATATATCTAAAACCCATTGACAAAACACAAACTAACTAATTTTTTTAAAGATTTTTCCCTTCTAACGTAGTCAGATACTTTAAATGTTAAACTAAAAATAAATCCCAAATGAATGGACTCACCATTGATGGGCAGGCAAGGTGATTTGGGACTACAGGACAGACTCATGAGCACCATGGCTGCCATGCAATCGTCCATGACGCCGTCATCCGCACTCGACCGTCGCTTGCGGCCACTGCAAAAAACAAAACAAAAATTATAAAATAAGTACTCGCAGTTTTCTCCCATCATTCAATATTAGTATATTTTTTTTTTCTTTCTGAAAAAATAATTCAATTCAAAACAATTGATTCCATAAACTTAATTCTTCAACGATAATTTCTTAAAAAAGTAATATTTAGAGTTAATTTCTAAAAAGAGTAATATTTAGAGTTTATTTCTAAAAAGAGTAATATTTAGAGTTTATTTCTAAAAAGAGTAATATTTAGAGTTAATTTCTCAAAAAGAATAATATTTAGAGTCAATTTCTAAAAATGAATTAATCAAAACCCACTCGGTTTAATTAAAGTGTAAAAGTAAAAATTTACCCTAATTTTTAATTGAATCACCGTATATTCCCTCGTGAAAATGTAGTAGGAAGATTGTCTGTATATTAGAGTCAAACTAAATACATTTTCTTACACTTCTTTAATATTTTTTAATGTGACACACAAAATGACATAAAAATTTCAGGTCCTCAAAAAATAAAATAACAGAATTATTAAAAATATTTTACTAACCATGGATTAAAAATCTGAAATCCCCTCGAAGTTTGTTGTTTTCAGAAAAAAGCATGCTTTTTGTGAGAAATTTTCCTTCCTTCGCACATTTTGCCGGTTCGAACAACCACTGATTGCTGATAGCGAGAGATTATCTCCCAATATAGTTTCTTATCGAAATACCGTAAATGTTATCGTATTTTGAGTGGGAGTACACTGTGTGTACAGATTCAATTGCAAGCCCAAAAATGTTATAGTTAAGACGAGTACGTCTGATTGTACAGCTAAAAAATGCTAATATGTCCTATCAAAGTTGACAGAATTCAACACATTATTTATTTCAAATCACTAGCATCCCGCAAGTATGATTTTCATTAAAAAAAGAGCACGAAAGAAATGAAAGCTGAAACACCTCTAACATCTCATGTACGCATCCAATATGGTTATTTTACATTAAACGTCTCTGTACAATGAATTAAACCATGCATGCGTTTGGATCTGTTTCTTTAGACGGTGTCTAATATTTTCTCATAATTTTAGAGTGAAACCAACACACCTAATTTCTTCGCTGTGTGCAACTAATTTTATTAAAAATGATTTTCATATTTTCCATCCATGGTGTGAAACAATATATTCCATCTATATAAGTAAAAATAAATGTTTGTCTGTATGTTTCTTATGCCTTCCTAAACCGTACAACCGTCTGAAATGAAATTTGGTCAGCTTATTGTTCACACCTACGGGATGGTTATAGGAATGGTACAGTGATCGAAAATTTTAAAAAAATCTAATCTGAATCGCATTTATCTACCAAGGATAAATCTCCAAATCACTCGCCGAGGAGACAATAGATTCTGTAGAAACGCTAAATCTAAGTGAAAAGTTAATACTGTATAGCTATTAAATATAAATGCCATGCCAGTCATTCTCAGAGCTAACAACATTATTACAGATGATGCGAGAAAATTTATGCAGACAAATCCTGGGGCTTTTAAATTTTCACTAAATGTTAAAATTTTTCGCAATAAATTCCATGAATATTATAGTACAGAAAGTTTTGCACTATCTTAATGTTCAAAAAATTATCTTTTCAACTCTAATAACGATTTAATGGTATAAATATATTTTCTGTGTTTAAGAAAATATTTTAATCCCATTTTCTAAAATGAAACTTGAGAATTCTGAACGAATACTTAACGAGTCACGAGATACAATAAATAGTTTCTTTCATCACCATTCTGAAAGAGCACAAAGTTTCATAATTCTAAGAGAATACATAAAACTAATACATAAAAATGAATGTTTGTTAGTTCGTATTTTACATACTGTCGTACCGTTCATCCTATTTCGATAAAACATTGTAAAATGAGTGATTGATTGTACTTAATATTATTTTTTGGTGGCAGCAACGCGTCGGGTACCAGCTAGTATTTTATAATTAAATCACCGAGCTGTAACAGCCGATATTAACCTACATTCGAGCGCTAATATCTCAACTTATGAAAGCAATCTCATATTTAAAAAACTATTTACCTAAATTTAGTTTAAAGAATCACACGACTAAAGCCATAATGATCCTTCATTTAAAACGTCTCTCACCATTTCTTCCAAAAACCACTGCCACCGCCAATAAAAGCATGTTACAAAAAAACCACGCACGAAGAGAATGTTTCAACAATCGAATGGAATTAGGTTTCATCCAAGCATTAGTGGAGGAAGATAAGCGCATGAAAGCAGCGAAGCTTAAAAAAGAAAGGCACATAAAGAAAACCAGGAGAAGAGCACTGCACCCAGAAATCCCCAAAGGGTGCAAGAAGAAGTGCTCGTACCCGGAAGAACCACCCGAGGCGTTTTTCCGACCTCGCGCATCCACCCCTTCGGGCACTGGTTGCCCTACATCAGAATCTTTCCGCGTTCAGTGCGGCACAGCAGGCAAAAATTCAGGTGGATTAATGCGGAGAGCGAAATAGCAAAAGCTTAGCTTTTGCTATTTCGATAAACAAAGCTTTTGAACTCGAGTTGGGTCTCAGGAAAGTGAGCACAACGTTTTCTGCATTTTTAGCGAGGTGACTTGAGGAGGAATTCTAATATTCCATTCATAAAACATACGCAAATCGAAAACGGAAGTGCCAGAACTAATATATGCACATGGGAGATTTTTCTGCATTCTCCACAAATGTGCAGGAATAAATGTGGAGAAATGGGAGCTATTTAATGGAATGTATTGAAATCTCAGAGTTAAGGAAAACACCTGAAGATTGTAATTAATTTAAGCACAGTACTGATGGTATCAAATAATTTCAAAATCCTGAAAGATATGATGTTAAAGATGGACAGTTTCATTCCAACTGTTGGAGAGTGTGCGGGTGGGGAGACAGACAGTTTATAACTACTCCGAAAGGAATGTTAGTTTGACTGTTCGGTCCATGTAAGGTTGGACAATGCTAAAGACAGCAGTCGACCACAACACATCCTGTCAATACTATTACGTTCAGTGGTGGTGGGGTGGTCGGCTGTACACAAGAAGAAGTACATTCCCAAGGGTACGAGGTAATCTCAAAACCCTAAAGGATATGATGTCAAAGATAGACAGTTTCATTCCAAACTGTTTGAGAGGGTGCAGGTGGGGGGAAAGACAATTTTTAACTATCTTGTAAGGAATGTTGGTTTGACGGATCGATCAATGTAAAGTTGGACAATACTTATGCACAGTAAATCCTACCAATTCTGCGACGTTCAGTGGCGGCGGGGTGGTCGGATATACACAAGAAGGGGGAGCCAGAACGAAATTTTAATATTTTCAAACATGTTGCTTGTTATTGGCCTCAAAAACTACCGAAATAAATTTTAATCATTTTTACCGAGCATTGCTTTTGTAAATTTATATTAAACTTCTGCATTAGTGCAATATTAGAAGTTTTTTGGACGTACCTCGGCGTCATAAGACTCTCCTCTACAGCTCCTCATCACTAGAATCGGAAGCAATTTATTTCTTAACGTCAGGTTCATGTTCACAACATGGACAACATGTTCACATACATTGCATCGTGTATGTGAACATGGTTGAATGGTACATCGTGTATGTAAAGATGACAGATTAGTGGCATAGCGTAAGGGAACATGGTAGATTGATGTCATCGTGTATTTGAAAATGACAGATTGGTGTCATCGTGTATGTGAACATGGTAGATTGCGGCATCGCGTAAGGGAACATGGTACATTGGGGCATCGTGTTTCATTGCCACCAATCTGCTATACTTAACACGCATGGCGCTATGCATGGCGCACTTAGTACGTATGGCACATTGGTGACCTACGCGCTAAGTATAGGATAAATATGCCATCAAAGTTTTTTATCCTTGTGGTTTTCAATTGACGTCTGGGGTATCTGAAACATTTGTTACTATGTCATTGGTTACAAATGCCTAGTAACTGTCAGTGCTAATAACATTATAGATAATAAAGTATCTTCGAAGCGAGCAGTGATATGTCCTCATTGAAATTAAAATCAGCAACGGTGCCCATCCAACTTTTCAAATTTCAATAGGAAAACAACATAAGAATAACAACTTATAAATTACGAGACGGAAAAAAAATCACATTTTTAAATACCTGTTTCCATACGAAATTTTGACGAAGAAAATAGCATTTCTTTCATTGCAGGATATTCTCAAATCTGTCTTTCCCTTTTATTGTCCCTATTGTATAATGGGTTTTCCCCAAAAACAACAAATAATCCCAGCCCATCCAGGGTGATACAAAAGAAATGAAAATCTAATCATTAGTGGTAAAATATCTATATCAACAACAAATAATCCCAAAAGCAACAAATAATCCCAGCCCAACCAGGGTGATACAAAAGAAATTAAAATATAATCGTTAGTGGTAAAAGATTCATATCAGCCTCACAACCAGGAAAATTGTCTGTTACTGCATCATTTGTACTGTCAGGATAAAGTTCAGTTAATTAAATTAAGCATTAAAGTACCAATTCGCACAGTCGCTGACATTATTTAGCCCATTACAAATGTGGACCATTTCGCCTCAAATGAACAAATTCTTCTGCATAGTGTCCACGTTGTTTGGAGATTCTCAGATCTCTAGCTGGCTGCTTGACCCTCGGGCCCATTTCGATCTTAAGCGGTGGTTACACGACCTGCACCCGTCTACAGACAAGCCACGAGTACCCACTTCAACCCCTCTTGTGGCTTTTGGGGCTCCTTTGATGCCCACGCAGTTTACCAAAAAATTGTCGGTAAACTGCTCAGGCATCAAAGGGCTCCCAGTAAACCGTAAAGAGGGGTTGAAGGGGGAGCACGTGGCTCGTCTGAAGGATGGACGTACCGTAGGAGCGGCCGTTTTGGCGGGTATTAAATGCCTCCCTTAAACAATTGAGAGTGGGTAAGGCCTCATTTGTCGTCTTCACCACCAGAAGACCTTCTGGTTATATTTCACTGGAAATATAACCAATAGAGAAAAGACCTGGACTATTGTTAAAACCTTTAGGGCCGGTTAAATGCCTGCAGATGAGGCATGCATTCCTCCTTCAATCCTATTTTGCAATTTTCTGGGCTCCTTTGATGCCTGTTGACTCTACCGACCATGTGTCGACCCTTTTTACCGACAAATGGTCGGTAGAGTCGACAGGCATCAAAGAGCCCCAGAAAACCGCAAGAAGGGTCTGAAAGGGGAGAGCGTGGCTGGTCTGCAGACGGGGTATAGGCCGTGTAAACAGCCCTTTAAGGCTCGGCTTTAGTACAACAACGGCAACCACCAATTCCATGAAGCTCACTGTCTTCCACCTATCTCGTTCCAGGTGTGGTTTCAGAACGCCCGTGCCAAGTGGCGCAGGAACAATCTAAGGCAGGTGGACCATCCGCAAGGCAGCCAGAACTCCCAGAACCAGCAGCAGTCCTCAGCGCAAGCCCACAGTCCACAGAAGAACCACGTACTCCAACATCGACCCCTCTTGCGGTTTTCTTTGATGCCAGTCGATTCGACGGACAATGCGTCGGTAAACTGCCCCGGCGTCAAAGGACTCCCAAACAACCGCAAGAAGGGTCTGTAAGGGGAAAAGCGTGGCCCGTCTGAAGAAACTCGGGTCGTGTAACCACGGCTTCAGACCTTCAGCCGGCTACTTGATCCTTGGCTCCAATAGTCTTCGGTCTTACTAGTAAATAAGAGGGGAAAACTTGGAGAAGCGGGTCATGAGAAATGTTTCGATCTTGATACTCCGCTCGAGATTGGAATTCGGCACGCGTTGCGACCCTTTCAACACCATCGGCATGCCCCCAATAAGCGGGCGTAAGCGGGCCATTAGCGAGGGAAGATAAGGTTCGAAGGCTGCGACATTGGGGGAGTGGGTCAGTGGGGCGACTCTTTCCGGTGGTCACGCCCGCTTCCCCTCCCCCTCTCCTCCGCACTGAAGTGGCCTTTGCAGGGACACACACAGGCAGATGAAAGGAATAATAATATTTTAAAATATATATTTAATGATTGAAATTTAAATAAATGCTCTCGCTTCACAAACTCAAGGGGATGGAAAAGTTATCGATAACATCATTCTCACGAAACATTTATGGTTTCCGATGACATTAAAAACACTGGTTATCGACCACACTGGCGAATTATTACTATTATTAGA
>JAPMOQ010044143.1:502647-548567 GCA_026543055.1 Argiope trifasciata | reverse complement strand
AGAAACTGTCCATCTTTGACATCCTATCCTTCAGGGTTTCGAGATGACCCAGTACCATCAGTACTGCACTCAAATCATTATTGACCATCTTCAGATCCTTCCTTCACTCTGAGATCTCCATACATTCCATTAAATAGTGGTAAACCGTACCCATTTCTCCACGAATGCATTTATTTTCCCGCGTTCTTCCAAATCTTAGGAAATAGGCAGGAAATACATGTCCAGATATTATTTGGATTATCAGTGGATGGTATCTTCTTATTTTTTATTTCCGGATTAGGAATAAAGGAAAGTGACTCTTCCTTTTTTGGATTTATACCATCTGCCAAACCATTGTAGTTTTATTTCATCTCTCGATTCCCTTTTTAAGACACCATTTGATTTGAGGACAATTATACTCTCTGATTTTAGATTGTCTCGAAAAGGTAAAGCAGCACGAAACATGATACACTTTCTCTCTCAAAAAAAAAAGAGAGAGGCTTAGGAAATGACTTAATTGTTTGTTGGGAAATGAGCAGCGCAGGAAATCAGATCGCTGACAAAACAAGATAAACGCAATAAAGCGCTCTTTGCATAAGCAGACTGCTCCGAGTGGAGTTGCGACACATCCTCCTCGACAAATCGTTTGGCGTAAACAAGCCGGCCGGCTAGGAAGGCTCGATAGAGCGCGCGTTGACGATACGAATTGAGAATGATGTCAGAGCCGCTGGAAAGATTCCAGAGCGCATTTTGGAACACTTCTAATCAACACTTTTTACCTTAAGGTTCCCAAACGAACGAACAAAAAATAAATAATGATTTGCTACTGCGCACGAGAGAGATAAGCTAGAAGTGGTGTCGGTTTATTTAGAATATTTATCCTAGAAGAATTGGGGTTGAAAGATGAGACACCGAGGATTTTTTACTATTCGGAGAGTAGAGGTCATCTGTATTTCGATAAAAGAGACAATTTTTTTCTCATCACAGGTATTCTGATGATGATTAGGTGTGTGCCGAAAGTGGCTTTACAACGGTGAAAAGCTTATGATAAATTTAAAAAAAAAATAGAATTTAAATAGCTGTCAAAAGACTCGCTATTCAAACATAACTTTATATTATCTATCTATCTATCTATCTATCTATCTATCTATCTATCTATCTATCTATCTATCTATCTATCTATCTATCTATCTATCTATCTATATATATATATTTCTAATTCTTATGTGTGTTTATAAAGATTAAGAATTATTGGTTGCAGATGGCAGGTTCGAAGACATTGGTGAGACTTTTAATGCTGTTGTGTCGTTTCATTTGATCACAGAGAAGCAAGCATGTCTACATACAGGCTGGGAGTATGTACAAGAGCTCTGTACAAATACACACACACTACACAAAACGTAAGTCATGAAGGAAAGCTCTCGAACATTTTATCCCGGGTCTTAAATAGCTTCATTTGATAGGGAAAATCTTGTTTATGGTGCCAATATATTATAAAGATTCTCATAAGGATTTCTGAACAGGTGACTCTCAAAGTAGGGGAAACACAGGGATCTTTTTATAAAACAATTTGTTCAAGTCAGCCACTTTTATCCGTCACTGGGAATCGCTGACTAAACATGTTTACAAAGCATTTCTTGAATGAATTCAGTAGATAACGTGGAGTCGGATCAGGAAATAAGTGAATATTTTAAAATGACTTTCGTATGGCTAAAAATTAAGCTGAAACTTTAGAAATTAATGTGGATTTAAATGTTAATATTGTGTGTGTGTGTGTGAATTGCTTAAAATCTCTCAACTCGGATCACATCCTGTATGGCTAAATGTTGGCCATGTCACCGGATTAATCACGTGATGATTCGCGGCCATTATCGAGAGACGAAAGTTCGGCGATGAGACTGTAAGACGTACAGCTCACGCTCTGTATCTTTTTATGTGTTAAATGTTTGTTTGGTTCCGGTTTGTCCCCTTAAATATGAATAAATACGTTTTACATAAATGCTAGACGTTGCCACATATATAATTGCTAACGAAATTTAAAAACTATAATTACCAAAAGAGAAAAATAAAATTTATAAAATCTGTTATTTCACTGAATTCAATTTATTAAAAAAATACTTCAAGTTGTTATTACATCAGAACCTAGTTTTCTCGCTTTTAAAAAAAGACTTTCCCAATGTGTTACTTCCTTCGTCACGAATAACTCATTCCATACACTCCATTCTGCGTCCATAACTGACAATTCGCACGAAAAATATTTTAATGACAGGTTTGAAAAAAAATGTAGGCTCCCCAACAGGTTGTTTTCATTCTTCGCAGCAGGGTCGGCGCGAGTCACCCCTTTCTCCGACCCAGAATGCGCCCCTATGTGGGTCGAGCTCTCTTTCGAGCGCCTCACGTTCGATCCGAACTCGCTCTCTCTCGCCTCGGAACGAAGAAGGCATTGAAATGGCTCTTTTTCCTCCCTCCCTATGAGAAGGAAACGAAGTATTGTATACTAGCCATTACCCGCGACTCTGTTCGCGTTCATGTACATGTACGAAAAACTATCAAATTGTGACAAATGAATAAAATAAAAAAATACCCTAGAAACGTTTAAAAGTGTAAGCAGATACGAAAAATATATTGCTGCATAGAGAACAGTTACCACGAACTCAGTGACCGTATGGTTAAAGCACATGATCCAAACCCAGAGTTAGCGGGTTCGATGCTAGCCATGGCTGTTATAACCAAAGCGTGGGTTTTTAGTATGTTTCCTTCTGCTCTCTAACCTTCTAGACTTTTCTTTGTTATGCAAATTAATTGTTTTTTTCGAATATTCTGTTTTTGTATAAACGCTGATACCCGCTCGTCGTGGGCCACCTTGTAAAGTGGCAAGTCGCTTCCATTAACTTGTCTGCTAGTTTAAAGCTGACAGTGTGTTTATTTAAATCTTTGTGACAATATAACATAAATACAACTTAATTACAAAAACACACGACGAATGTAAAAACAATTTATTTACAGTGTATACCCGATGTAAAAAGAAACAGCAAATTAAGTCCCGTCAAATCCATTTTATTTATGGATCGAGATGGAGATAACTACAACAGTATTATACAAATCATTTTTAAACTTTTCATTTAAATGATAACACAGTTGTCACCAATAGCGCGCGAACTTTCAACGCCAGTGGGCATAACGCACATGCCTGATTTTCAGTTGGGGTAAAGCAGTGCAGATTAGAAATGTTTTATTTCCTTTATTCTGTTTTCTTTTCATTTAAAAGTATTTCAGAATGAATGCGAAAGATGGATTCATTAACGACGTTTGATTTTGAATACATCAAACACAAAGAAAATAAATAAAATCTTTTGAAATAATCGGTCGAAATGCTCCTAAGCCTAACCTCAAGTCTGTTGGGAAAAAAAATGAAGTCTTATTAATCTTTGGCAGGATTGGATTTGGCCACAGCTTTTTAGCGCGAAAGTTAACCCGTCAGACTTTCTTAGAGATCTATATTTTCAGTACTTCTGAAGGGGGGTGGAAGCTCAGGGCAGCACTCGTCATCTGACCGCGGTTCAAAATGAAGAGGTACGTTCCAAAAGATAGCTCTAGTGCTGCTTTAAAAACGGGCCGTTAATATCATTGAACCAAACCGAATTTCTGAATAATTAATAATTCAGCATTATAGATAATTAATGAGATCAATATAAAAAAATGAATAATTACTGAAAGATTATAAAATGGGAATTGTAAATTAATGAAAAAATCCCCTTTTACGGTTGTTGATGCTGTTCGGCTAGCAGTTACTTTTTAATTTGTAGTATTTCATATGCAATATATTTTGCCACTAGCAGTTAGCTACTTATGGAATTTTTTGAGGGACTTAAAGAGAAAATAAAGAGAATCTTTTGAAATAAACTAATAATAACTAATTACTCAATAAATAATTACTTTCAACTTATGATATCTAAAAACTAGCATATGAAAGAAAAAACATTATAGGATTTTAATTCATGCAAAATATTACTTGTTCAGTAATGATAACATTGCCATTCCGAAACATACAGTAGTTTTTTTATAAATCGAAATTAATTTTAATAAGAGTTTTTTTTTAAAGCAACACTACTAAGAAAGAATTTTTTTTTTAAAAAAAACCGAAGCATAGAGTTTGTTACTTTAATCCCACAATTCCGAAAGATTTGTGCGATTGAGAAATCAATTTCTGCATCATCTATCACCAACTATCATAAACAGCTCACGCGTGACTATAATCTTCCCTATTTTATTCAAATGATTTCCCTTTTATATTATGAATAAAGTACAATTACACAACTAAAAGAAACTAAGCATATCACAGAAAATCTCTATTCGTGGAACGAAACATGCGACTTTTTCGGAACACTCATCCGCTGACGAGAGAAATTTCCAAACGGCTGCCACTCAGCGTTACAAAATACTCCTCTGCTTAGCATAATAACGAGAGATGTGGCAACGCGACCTCAGTCGTCTCGTTTACATGGTTCAAGATAAACAGCAAAAGAAAAGTGTGGAGGTTTTACAAAAGAAAATTATTCCGAATCTTTGTCTTCTCAAGAATAAGACGCTGTTTATTAGTACAAAAAGATCTTTTTTCGAATCAGCGAATGATGCTTGAAGGATACATACTGCTGCGCTGTTGCATCATCGATACTATTCGAAAGACAATGATGCAGCAGCGGAAGGGTAAACAGGGTTTTGACCTAGCAGAGATGCGGCAATTTTAACGAACGACCTCGAGTTGTTAACCTTAAGCCTCTCGCTGGTGGGGAAGGACACCAGAATGTCATCCAGCCAGCAAAGAATACGGCCGTAATGAATAATCGGACAGGGGAAACAGCAACACGCTACTGTATTACACACTGGCTGCAATGCACAGAGGAAAAAGGATGATGGATTTGTTCCTTATTTTCCTGTGGGATCAAGAATATTGGTTTCGTTCAAGGAGTTGATTTAAGTATCCGACTACATTTGAAAGCAAATTTTTGAAAAATTGATTTTTTTTAAACTATGATTTTTAATGTATTGTTAATTACAATACAAAATTCTATAAATACAACAATTTAAATCGATGTTTTATAAATGTATTGTCAATTATAATGCGAAATGCAACAAATACAACAAACAATTTAAATCTATGGTTTATAGATGTATTATCAATTATAATGCGAAATGCAACAAATACAACACAATTATTTAAAAAATATGTTTTGAAGAATGGGAATATTTGTTGTAAATTTTATAAACAAAAATGATTTACAATCTACACAAAATGGTAATGTAGCAATCCTATTTTTCTTTGTACACAAGTTATAGCACATAATAATGAACGAAATGAACAAAAATCAAAGAAAAATCTCCAGATGCAAAGAAGGGATGAGCAAAAATATACATATATATGTATTTTTGCTATAAATTTACAATTTAATTTTTCTAAAAACACTTATAAATGGAAAAGTATTTCACCAACAATAAAACTTTTGGTTCATTTCATTGCCCAATATTATGGAACGAATGGAGAAAATGGAACAAATTAAAATGTCTATAAAACATTTACTTAGCTTGGAATCCAAGACTTTAGTTTAGTTATATTAACGTCCCGTTGTAAAGCAACACTTTAGAATTCAAGAAGTTTTAAAAGCTGGATTTTCAACAACATCGATGTATACCTTCTTTTTACTGATCACTTTTATTATTGCATTTTAAAGAGGATAAAGAGTTTTTCTTACTTTTTAAAATCAAATAACTATTACTTTTTAAAAATTTTTAAACACTTTCTCCTTTCTGCTATCATCTACAGTAAATGAAGAAGGAAAAATTCGCTTGAATTTAAAGGCATCAACAAAAACAAATTTGAGGCTCAGCTAAAACTGATATCTTAGGCGAAGTGGATGCAGAAAATGGAACAAATTAAAATTTCAACAAAATATTTACTTAGCTTGGAATTCAAGCAGTTTTGCAGAGTGCATTTTCAACAACATCGATGTGCAATTTCTTTCTATCGACAACTTTTATTATCTCATTTTAAAGGAGATTTTTCTTTCTTTCTTTTAATCAACTAACTGATACTTTTTATACATGTTTTAACACTTTCTCCTTTCTTCTATCATCTGCAGTAAATGAAGAAGGAAAAATTCACTTGAATATAAAATCATCAACAAAAACAAATTTGAGGTTCAGCTAAAACTGATATATCGGGCCCATGTTTACCGCATTTAATTTTTAACTGATATATTTGGCCCATGTTTGTCACACTTAATTTTTATCTATCAATACGTAAAACATATCTAACGGTTTATTTTTTATTTTATCTAAATAAATAAAGCCATCCACATTGAAATTCTCGAATGGTCTGTGATATAATTCCTGATCACAACGCGGCAAAAATGAAAAAGAGACTGGTGATAACAAAGTGTTTGGAAGGGACAGGGGAGAAAAAAAATCGCCTGCAGATGCGGAATAAGGGTTGAGGGGTTTTTGCTGCAGACAGAAATCAAAAGTGATAAGACAACAGCAACGCGTGATTATTTTGTGCGCGTAAATCACGTTGTATTTACTTCATACATAACCGTGCTCCTTTTTTTCCCCCTCGACGAGTCTAAACAGGGGCAGTTGTCGGCTGGATTCACAGATTACACAGAAAAGTGTTGCGCAAAATGTCTACAGCGATGCAATTCATCTTGATGGTCCATTATCGTGGAACTGAAATTCAGCAGAATCGAGCAGGACGGTCTCTTTCTCCATGATCTGCTCAAATAGCATTTGTATGAAGAGGGGAATTAGGGCTGTCCTTTCATATCGGTGTTGTCATTGATCAGGAGAAAAAAATAAAATCAGTTTGAATCTATTTTCTTTAAGAATTAGATCCAAGACTCGACTAAGTTAAAAACACTAGTTATCGACCACATTGGCGAATTTTAAAAATTTTTTATAGTTATTTCTGGTAGTTCAGACTTTATTCTTTCCAAAACAGTTTATCTCTTCTAGGAAAAGGAAGGTCTGATCTATCATCCATCCAAGGTTCACATATTTCTTAGCTATTGTTTGTCTTTCATTTCAATTTTCTCAAAACTTTTCCATAAACATTCACCACCGTTAAAGTGATATCTCAAAAACTAATTGAGATATTTAGATAGAAATTTCAGCGCGTATTTTAAATGATAAGGGCAGTGAAGTGAACTAAATGTTTTAGAGTTGGTGAAATACTTTTTCATTTATAGGTGCTTTTAGAAAAATTAAGTTGGGAATCGATGTAAAAAATGCATATATGCGCATATATTTCCCCGTCACTTATTTGTATATCAAAACTCTTCTTTGATTTTGATTCATTTCATTCACCAATATATTCTATAATTTGTGTCGTATAATAGGTTTTCTGCATTACTATTTTGTGTAGAGTGCTAACCGTTTCGGATACTTTCCTTAAAATTTACTACCAATTTTCCTATTTCTCAAAATATATATTTTCGAATCCTTGCATGTTAAATCTGTCAGGTCACTTGTCCTCCAGCTGGTGTGGTGTGGTGAGGGGGGCGCCAGTTGAGGTGTCGCCCTCGTCATCTGACCGCGGTTCAACATGACGAGGTTCGTCTTAAAATAGCCCTAGTGTGGCTTCAAAAGGCGACGTTAATATAACTAAAGTTAATATACTCAAATTTGCTATAGATTGAGTTTACAAAAATTTAAATTGATGATGATGTCGTCGTGTCAGTGTTTCCACGGAAAGGGGATGCAGTCGCTTCTGAGGGTAAAGACCCCTGAGCACCCAGAGGGAAGAAGTCTCACTTCTAGCTCAGATGAAGATGACACACACATTTGCTTGCGCTACCCCTTTTTAGAGGAAGGCACATTCCTACATCTCACAGATAGAACACAGAACAGCCATGCCCGAACCCGGGATGCCCAGATCACGGGGAAGACACAACTCCTATGCTAGGAACCCGGCAAAATTTAAATTAGAAGCATCATTTCTTTTCGAAATGAAAATTTAAATTAGTAGCATCATTTCTTTAAAAAGCGAATGAGAAATTGGGATTTAGAGATGTATCTTTGATGGCAAAGAGACAATAGCTGTGATTATTCAATATAAGAAAATGCAGAAAAACACGTTATTTGAAAGGCATAAAGCCATTCAGTCTCAAAATAGCCCCAGGGTCGCTTTATAACGGGACGTTCATGTAACTAAACCGAATAAACAGATGATTTTACTTTAATAAAAATTTTTTGGGGTATTATGGATAAAACATGGCATTTAAAAGACACTGATCCAAAACAACGATGATGTTCAAAGCCAATTCGCGCAGCGGTGGCAGTTCCGTTATGCTATGTTATTCAATTCCTAGGTTATTTAGCTATTAACATTGGAAGGTTAATAATCTCAAAACATTAAAGGCGGGGGATCTTGACGAAAATATACTAGGTAACGCGGATCTAATCGTAGTACGACTCCCGAGTTTCATGTGTTAATTGAAATAGTAGGATTGTTTGTTTGTTTAGTTATATTAACGACCCGTTTAAAGCAACACGAGGGCTATTTTGGGACGGACCTCGTCCTTTTGAACCACAGTCAGAGGACGAGGGAGACACTTGAAGTGGCACCCCCCTCTCCACATCAGCAGGAGGACGTTTGGCCTGACAGATGTAGCGTGCAAGCGATCCCCTCACGCGATGGATCTTCGGTGGAATCGAGTCTCGAACCTGCAACCCTCCGTTTCCGAAGCCGAGACCTTACCACCAGGCCACCGCAGCCCTGAAATAGTAGGAATTGAATAACATAATATCATACGGAATTGAATGATTCCGTTATTTAGTCAAAAAATTATTCTGCAAGTTGCCCCCATTCCATTTCTTGACATTAAAAAGAAGACTCATTTTTTTAGCTGTACAAGAACCCAAACATTTAAGACGCGCAGTTCCCAATCATAAATGACCGAAGCATAAACATCTACTGAGCACACCAACTCGCATCAAGCCTCGGCACATCATTATCGCTCTGCGAAACCCCAGTTTTCACCCCCTTCGTCATTCGTTGTCGAAACAATTGGACCCGAACGAAAGATCCTCTCTTCCCTGATACGTCATCGCGAAGGCTCTTCAACAACAAACAAACAAACAAAAAAACCGTCGTCCTTAACGCATACCCCCTTCATGCTCATAGAAAAAAAAAAACTGAAGTTCATTCTATTTTTTTCCATCCCCGGGCAGAAGAAAAAGAACGTTTGAATCAAAACAAAAGAAAAACGGGAAATACACAAGAAAAAGTAGCGAAGCCGAACATCGGAGATAATGCTGTTGCGGAGAGGACTTGGAGGTCACCGCGCATGCGCGCCGTGCCGCTTCCCGGTTTGCATCTACCCTGGCTCGAGTGCGCACGCGCCGACCGCGAACGCTGTTTGTTGACAAGCAGTGCCGGCTCTCTAAGGTCGAATGGGGGGCATCTTCATAACGAGTGAAGGATTCTTTCTCTTCTGCTTTTTATTCTTCCAATTTTTTTTGTTATTATTTCTTATTGTTGTGCATGTGACTTAAAAAAGCCAACGTTTCACTTTCTTTCAAAAAAAACGCTGGCAGAATTAAAAACAAAGCTAAGAATTAGTTGCAAAAAACTACTCTATTTTTTATTTTCTATTTTTTCGCCCTTTTATTTTAGTTTCTTTTTGTTTAAACAAGTAGATTTCCGGGTCTGTTTTTCTCATTAAAACAAAGTGCTTACGCCCTCGACTGCTAGAGAGCGCACGGCTCCTTCAGGGTCAACATCTACGCATGTCATTTCGCCTTGCGTCATTTGAATCACACTGGGCCAAGGTTAACGAAGAACAAAACGTTGAAGCGGCTCTTATTGATTTTTCGGGGAGCTCGCATTCCGAGAGAAATAAAACTGTCTTGAATGGGCACTTTTTCGCAGGCTTTCTAGAAAACGAACCGTTTTCTTAAGCTTCAATATATATATATATATATATATATATATATATATATATATATATATATATATACACACACACACACAACAATAAAAGCATTAAAATAATTAAAATCCATTTCCTGGGTCAACAAAAATTTAAACGAAATAACTAGGTCGAAATCGAAATTAAAATTTAATTCGGAATTAAATGCTAAAAGTTCACAAAAATGAAAAGTAAATGAAATAGAACCTATTAATGAGACAAATCTAAATTAATATAGTTAATAAAATTATATAAAACATAGATATATATATTTAAGTAGCGTGCAGAGCATCTTATATACTTAAAAAATCAAAACAAAACTGCAAGCGTTTTAGAATTCCATTGGTTTCCTTTATTCTCTTCACTTGACATCATCATTTAACTAACCATTGCCAGAATCCAAAAGGTTAACAATAGATCATCAATTATTATACAAAATAATATTAATAAAATATGTTTATCAAGGAGAAAATTCGTTTGCTTCTATTTAAAATAGTATTTTAACAGAAATATTAATAATTTAATAATATTTTAACAGATAATAAATAATATTTAGACAGAAATAATATTAAATACTATTTTAAGACGATACTATTTTAACATAATAATAATATTTTAAAAGAATATTTAATAATATTTTAACAGAAATAAAAATTAGCAGTCATAAAATGTCTTAAAAGGAATCGTCTGCTAAGTATCTGTTAACAGATTATGACATTTATTTCGTGCTACATCGGAGTTTTGGATAAGAAATGGAGATAGTTTCCATCTTCACGAAGTTCAGAATCAAAAATTAAAAAATTAATTACTATCAACGTTAAATCATCATCAACTATATTTTAATAGTTTTTAATAGCAGACTCAAAATTTTTGCAAATCTGATTTTATTTGTTTAGTTTAGTTATATTAACATCCCATTTTGAAACAATACTAGGGCTATTTCTGAACGGACCTCGTCATTTTAAACCGCGGACAGATGAAATGGTCGACACCTGAGCTGGCACCTCCGTCTCTAAACCCCCCACCCCACATCAGCGGGAGGATGTTTGGTCCCGACGGATTTAGCGAGCACCAGAAAAGGCAGTTCTTTGATGGAATCGAGCCTCGAGCGTGCAACCCTCCGGTTCCGAAGCCGGGACCTTATCACCAGCCATCACGGTTCAAGCGAAGCCGAAGATTCGGCAAAAGCAAATACATATAAAAGGAACATTTATAAACAAAAGTAAATACCAATCAGTTTGAACTCTTTGACTACCACCAACGGGGCCTATACATCCCCTTAGCCTTTTAAAATCATTTTGAAAAGTTCTAAGCCAAAATAGTTTTTTGGCACAAGCGGGGGGGGGCATCATGCCCCAGACACGAGGGTTTAAAGATATTTGAAAAAAATCGAACAGATTTGTCTAATACAGAAGCTGTTTTTTCGTTTATTAATTGCAGAAAAAAAGAGTTTAAAAAATTCGCAGTCAAAGGCTTAAAACGACTTTTCGAAAATTGATTATGAAAATTTAATTCATACATTTTTATAATCTTTCAAAACCACTTGCGGCTGCAGCAATGTAGTAGCTAACGAAGAAAAATAAAGAAGAAATAACCCACCCACCCAAAAAAAACCTTTTTTTTTTCTTTAGTTAGTTTTTAAGAAGTTTAGATAAGAATATGAAACAGATGAGGAGAGAAAAAAAGTGTCCTTTCTTGACAGTAGCAAACACTCATGTCAAGTCGAGAATTCAGTTAGGGTAAAGAGCGCTTGTTGGGGGGGGGGGGGGGGGGAAGGGGAGAATGGACGCAATTCAGCAAATTCTTTTCATTTTGAGAGTCAAGACTAAATAACAATTACCACACCAACTTCTTTTATATTGTATACTAGCTGATACCTGGTACGTTGTTGCCGCCGAAAAAATAATATTAAGTGCAATGTATCCATCATTTGGCAATGTTTTATAGCATATGAAATACGAACAAACAAATATTCATATTTAGATATTAGATTCGCGTATTCTTTTAAAATTGTAATAATCGGTGTTCTTCTAGAATGGCAATGAAAGAAACTATTTATGGTATCTCGTGATTCGTTGAATATTCGTTCGGAATTCTCAAATTTAATTTTAGAAAATGGGATTAAAATAGTTTCTTTTAAAATGGATCAAACAAAGAAAATATTTTTATACCATAAAATCTTTAATTTAGTTGAAAAAATAATTTTTTGAAAATTAAAATAGTGCGAAATTATTTGTTCTTATTAGTACAAATAATATTTTAGGAGGTTATATTATATTTTAGGAAGTTGCTGCGAAAACCAGACATTTAATTAAAATTTAAAGCCCCCAGGATTGGTTTCCCCCAAATTTTCTCGCATCACCTGTCATAAGGTTGCTACCTCTGAGAATGGCTTGCATGACATTTGCGTACAATAGTAACAACATATGAACCTTTCACTTGAATTTAGCAATTATGCTAAATCTATTGTTTCCTCGGCGAGTGATTTGGAGATTTATCCTTAGTAAATAGATGCGGTTGATTTTTATTATTTTTATTTTAGATAGCTGTGCCCATCCCGTAGGTCCAAGCAATAAAAGTTTCATCGCCATCGGATGAACGGTTTAGGAAGGCATCAGAGACATGCGGACGAATATGCATTTTTATGTACATTAAATCTATTTGTACAAAAACAGATGTCAGCTGAAACACTTATAATAAAAAGTTTCACTTGAGAATTTTTAATTAACATTACAGGATATATAAACGGATTATTATTGATCGGGGACAACTTATTCCAATGTAGGTCAACGTCCCATTCACAGAAATAAATTAAGAGGAGGAAAAAGAAAGAAAAAATGGTCGACAAAAATACTGATCGAAGCTCTAAAAACTAATTAATAGTTGTTGTTATGTCAGGGAAACATGTCATCGAGCCTATTATTTGCGCTCATTGTTTTTGATTTCATCCACAATATCCGTCTTGCCTGTCAGCAGCGTTCGAATGATGAATGAATCTCAATTTTCCAAATTTCTCAAACGAACAGAGAATAAAAAAGGGAATATCTCTTCGAGTTATTAGCGCCATGAATCATCGAAATAAATAAAATGTTCTGTTTTGACTCTGACTGTATAATATCACATTTAAATTTATATACATAACAAGCTTTGAAGAAGCAGTCGTTTAGGTCTTTAGTATTATTTATTCTTCATCATTGGAATGTTATAGCGGTATTTTAGATATATATACAAGTGACCCTAAATATATAAAAGCAGAATGGTGGTCGAAGTCAGAGGACTTCGTTTTATTTTTATCTCGAGTGAGATGATATAGTACAAGCAGAAGCAACGAGCACAGCACAGAACGAAATGAGGAAAAGTTTGAAAAATTTATCCCTGTGATTATATAATGTGAGTTTTTGATAGGGATTTCCTACACGCGTCGACAACAGGCTAGGGAACTGCTGGGAGTTTTAGAAAAATGTGTTTAGATAAGCAATGTCATACCCCTTCGCTCAAAGCGTGTGAATAGCCGACCTAAGCATTTTTACAAAGCTTTTGTTGAATTAATTAAATAAAAAAAGTGGAATGGAATCAGGAAACAAAAGAATATTTTCGGTATAAGTATTTTGGGGTTTTATGGCTACATCGCGCCAAACAAATGGTATTAAAATTATATACAATTCAGTTATTCAGTTTAAAAATTGTAGGTTCTCTTCACAAAATGAAAGGCATCCAATAATGGATAGTATCAGCACTTTTTTAAAAATGCAAACCGCATTGCCAGAAAGAAAATTATCAAAAAAATTAAAATATCAGTGAAATTTAAAAGGTGAAAATGCATCTTGCACAATATTAAAACAGGTACATAAATTAACAGAAACAAATGAAAAAGCTTTGTAATCATTTGATTTGATGTTTTTTCAAATACTTGCTATGAATAAGTTGACTTATAGGTTCATCACAAAAATTCTTAAGATCAACCTATTGAACAAGACTATTTTGGTGACTTTGTTTAAAAACAGTTCAAAGAATATTTTAAAATATTGATTAGCCAATTTAGCCAATATCAACCAAAGAATATTTTAAATGTTGATATTCGTTGAATTTAACTAAAAGTTAGGAAGTTAAGAAATGAATTAAGTTTAAATTGCATTTTAAAATAAAAATTACACGCACACACACACACACACATATATATATATATAGGCCGGAGCAAGAGCATGTGAAATACCTTTCAACAAATACGAATGTACATTCACATATTAATTGCACAT
The DNA here is from genome assembly GCA_026543055.1 of Argiope trifasciata. Classification (NCBI taxonomy): domain Eukaryota; kingdom Metazoa; phylum Arthropoda; class Arachnida; order Araneae; family Araneidae; genus Argiope; species Argiope trifasciata. Next base: position 534,367 of record JAPMOQ010044143.1, on the reverse strand, counting down.
GCTTCATCAGGACTAACAACAAAAATGAAAATTAAAAAAAAATATATATAAAGTGTTTTATTTTTAAATATAGAATGATCATCACAAATTAAGAAGCAAGTATTCACTTTAAAAAATTAACAGTAAAAAAATGAACATTACTCATGAATAGTGACTGTCTTCAGTGACAGTGTGTTCTTATATCCTCAAATATGAGTATAAACTTCATAGTAAGTTACCGAAAAGAAAAAAATAAAACCGAAAGAAAAAAAAGACGTAGACGAGCTAAACATTTTCAACTGAGCACCAAATGCATCCTAAAGGAAACAGACACATCAGCAAATTCGTTCAGCTCGTAACTGAAAATAAATATCACAAAATTTTTTTAAAAAAATGTATTCTACACCTGATTGGGTTTGAGACAATTTTTGTTTTGTTTCGGAAAGATAGTATTGATCACAGAAGGGAAAAATCTCACGGATATTTCTTTTAGACACTAGCACCTACATAATCTGTCATAACCCCCCATTTATCAGTTACTTCAAAAGTTTTGGATATTCCAGCGATGAATTCTCCTCTGATATTTGTAGTCCAGTCAGCCGAAAAAAAACATGGCAAATATTATCTACTGTTCCATTCGTAATGCATGTATAGGTAAGCATACATTCCGTTTTTCTTTGGTATTATTTAGTTTTAATATCTGTAGCGAGAATTCTGTCCAATCGCCAGAACTGTCATGCGCCGCCAAATAGGATAACCGTACTCTGACTTTGGCGACTTGGCATGTATAGACTGGCAACCTCTCACAACGGAAAACTAACTTTTCAAAATGTCTTCGGTCGGTGTGTAATTTCTTTGAGTGTCATGCGGTAGCCCAATGTTTATTTTCTGGTTGTAATTGTTTTATAGTATAGGTTAATTAAAATTTATTTCACATATTAATTGACTAATTCCTATAAATTCTTGTTAGTCACTGAACGGTTAAATCTAACCGATTGCAAGACCATAAAAGTATGTTACATCATATAGGGAAATACATAGGGAATATATAGGGAATTACATCATATAGGGATTCAATTATAACTCCCCAAAAGAAGTTTAGTTTAGTTTAGTTATATTAACGTCCCGTTTTTAAAGCAACACTAGGGCTATTTGGGGGATGAACCTTGTCATTTTGAACCGCGGTCAGATGACGAGGACGCCACCTGAACTGGCACCCCCCCCCTCTCCACACCATACCACACCAGCGGGAGGACGTTTGGCCTGACAGACTTAATGTACAAGAGAGCCCAATTACACGATGATTCTTCGGTGGGATCGAGTCTCGAACCTGAAACACTCCGGTTCCCAAGCCGAGACCTTGCCACCAGGCCACCACGGCCTCTTCTGTTTATTCGGATTCATGGCATACTTATTATTCTTTTCTTGGTATATAATGCTGAATTTATAAAAATAAAGCCCTGCCCATTTCTTTAAAAAACCGTTTAGGATATATATATATATATATATATATATATATGAATAAAAACATTCCCGTGTTTGGGAAAAAAAAAAAAAAAAAGGCGAAACCAGCGGGAGGACAAATTCTCAAAAGAAATTTCAAGAACCGAAACTTAAAGTTCGAAAATCGTCCATATTTTCAACGTTTCTCATTCAAATTCAGTCCCATAAGGTAGATGACAAATGCAAACAATTCCATTCTAGTTCCATTCTCATACTTAATCACCGGATAACAGCCAGTTTGTCCATTTCATTTTACTCCAAGAGAGCCCCGAGTAATAATCTGCAATTACTTCAATGAGGCTGATTCAAAGGAACAGCGAAAGGGTAAAAAAAAAACGTTCGAGGGGGTGGCGAAAGGAGGGGGGGATGACGGGTATCGACCAACGCAAACGATTTCGAACGGTGGACTCGGGATTTCTCGCACGGGAGAACAATGGGAGAATTAGCAAGAAACCATTAAGGCGGTGCTTTGTGCTGTTTTTGAGTGCGTTAACAGCAAGAGAAATGATAATTTAGAGGAGGGTATTTCCACTGTGAGCAAGGTAGCGAGAATGTTGGAAAGGGACAAAATGAAGCACCGCTATTTGAATACTAGTTGACCAGAGCAATCACAACTGTTGCAGACCGAGGAAAAATGTCTGTAAAAGATTTCAAAGGGACTTAAGAATAAAAACTTTTAATAGAATTTTGAATGTGAGTGGAAACACGAGCACTGAAGTAGCATTGTTTCGTGTCTTCATTTTTTTTTTTAAAGAAAAATAAATAAAGCCTTTTTAAAAACTTTCAACTTAAATGTTCATTTAAATGTCAAAAGGAAGAAAATAAAATCTTGGAATCATTTATTAGCAACTAATTTTCTTAAGTCCCGAAATCGGAGAGCAAATTTTTTAAAAAATGAATCGTCAATAATTAATAAATTATATATTAAGAGATTCAGTTGGTAAAATCTATTTAGCTTATCTGAGATATTAAGTCAACACGATATTTTTAAAAAATATTTTCTGCTAAATCTGAAGAATCTTTTGAGATTTTAAGAATATTTTCAATTTTTTTTTTTTAATAATTTGGTTTAAAATATCGACAAATGTTTCTCTATCCCAATAAACATAACGCAGCTAAATTTTAAAGAGGCCTAATATTATACAATGCACATAATAAAGGTGAATTTTATTTTATTAGATCAACAGAAAAAGAATATTGTAAATATAATAATTGAACTATCAGAAAGGAAATCAGCGATCATCAAGAATTTTATTTGCTATCGCTTTCTTCCAACTATTTAAATTTTAAAAAAGGCATTATAAAATTTTTAACATTTGTAATCCTATTTCGGTTGTAAAACATATTTCGTGATATACAAACACAAATGTTTTTAATCCCCTGAAATGCGCATTTAAGAAGAAAAAAAAATCATGTTGATCATTAAGGTACTGTATAGCAATAAAATTACAGAAATTTAATTCAACATGTTTGTTAGGAAAATTTTAATGTATAAATTTTGTTTGCGAACAGAGCATCTGACAGATACGCAAATAGTTAAAGTTTAAATAACACCATTTGTAGGAATGAAAATGCGAGAGATTTTATTTTTGAGGTGGAGTTTAAAATTTAAGCCAAACGCTTCTAATCATTAATTCAAGATTAATCACTTTAATCATTAATTAAAACACTTCTAATCATTAATTTAATTAACTGTATGGAAGAAATAAATTATTATTTCATTGCACACACACAAGCTCCAGTTTTTTAGATTAATTTTTACTCCATTTAACCGAAATGCGGACACACAGTATATTAGATCCTACTGTAATAAAAAAAGCACTGCGACTTTAACTAGTTAAAGAAACAAAAGGAAGTGTATATTAATAGTACAAAAGCGAATGGCGAATCTTCAAAAAGCAAAACAAAACCCGACATCAAATCTAACAGCTGATTCAATCGAACACAATATCAACATCCGTCGAAACACGGATTTCATTCGTCTTTCTTTTTATTTAAAAGACGTAAATATTGAAAGCTGAAGCGAAAACAGTTCTTCGCAGCGATTTCAACAGAAACATTGAAGGAAAGGAACAAAAAAATAAATAATTGAAAACCATTTATCAAACGTTGTAATTGGTAAGCGTAAAGGCACTTAAAACAAACAGTTACGCTTCAGTCCAAAGAAAGGCAAGAAAGCCGTTAAATTTAATTCTTCTGTTTATATTTATTTTGGTTAAAATGAGTAGCGCATTTGAACAAGATCCTGTTTCAGAATTGTTTTTTTAAAGTAATTCCTTTACACGGAAATACATTTTAAATGTTTAGATTAAAACAACTCGTTCTAAAAATAATTTTTTTAAATTATTCATTTCATGTAAAAAGATATTTTGTACTACTTTAAAATGCCTACTGGACAATAACCTGGAAAGAGGAAAATTATCATTATTTTTATTTAAAGACGTATGTTGTTAAGGAAATGTTATTGTTAAAAACAATACTACTTAAAATAGCATTTTTTTATATATATAATTCCGAACAAGTTTTAAACTACTGCTTTATAAATTAATAAACCGAATACTTATTTAAAAATAAAAACTCAAACTCAACAATTTCGTTTCAAAATCTGTAAATTTTATTTTTAAAAAAAATCATTTTTACAAAATATAAGAACCAAAAAGTCTACTACTAATAAAGTTTTTACTACTAATACATGTAAGTTTTGTAGGTAGTGAATTTATGACAAAAATGCATATATTTTTACCCATCACTTTTTTACATCTGAAAATATTTCTTAGATTTTGGCTCATTTTATTCATCATTATACTAGAAAACTTGAGTGCAAAGAAAAATAGGATTACCATTTTGAGTTCAGTGTTAACCGTTTTAGTTAAATTTTATTACAATTCATTACACATTTTTCTATTTCTCAAAATACATTACATTTTAAATAATTTTGTTGTATTTATAGTATTTATAATTGGCAATAATCTTTAATAATTGCCAATAATAATATCCTTACGAAAAGTAATTAATTAACAAAATAAGTCAAGTAAAAAGGAATACAACCGAATCAAAATTACAACCAATATTGACTCAGGAAGTGGGTTTTCATAATTTAATGCCTTTATGTTTGTCTTACGAAAAGTCACATGTTTTAAATAACTACCAAATCGGATAGGATTTCAAATACCATATACATATATTTAAATTTTACACCAATTGTATTTTTTACATAATGGAGGGAAAACTAAACACCAACAACAGAAAAAAAATCCCTGCGCAGAGCATCGAGCAAATGAAGTAAGTGCCCGCGCGCGTTGACAAGTGGCCTTCAGCTCTGCAGATAAAGTTCAGAACATTTTTTGCACGTGCCTGGATGTCCTTGTTGGAACGATAGTTCGCAAGCCCCAATCAGTTCGTATACATGTTGATTCGATTTTCTGTCGAGATAAACACACGGGAATGAATTCTGTTTGTATTATTTTCCCCCAATTCAAAACGGAATGTGACGGAATTTTTTTCACCAGGATGTTTGTCTCATAATATTTATCAAAAAAAATGGCGGTTGCGAAATTGTTCACATCACTGATCTCATATTATTTTTATTTCGAGTGTAATGAATTTATCACATAATATCGAATATGAGGTAATAAATAAAAAAAATCCATAACAGCTTTGTTACAAGTAAAAATGTTTTTATTTTCAATGATTATGAATTTTAAGTATTTAATTCATGAGCAACTTAAACGGTGTTAAAAATTTTGAAATGTATAGTTTAAAATTTTTGAAAAAGTTTGGTAATGTTTATGTATATTTTCATTCTCAGCATATTGGGGCCAATGCATGAAATCAAATGGCATAATAGTCATGTTTTGTAATTATAAAACAATGTATTATCATGGAGCGCACTGAAGTATATAAATTTCGAAATTTTAACCCATCAGGAAATGACAGAAAATTCTTCACAAATGTCAAATAAGACAAAGTAAATACGTTTTTTTAAAAAAATACTGGAAGAGTAAGAAATAACATCAGGAATAAAATTAAAATCTGTTTCAAATAGAAGAATTATTTATTTAATATTATGTTGCTTCCAATGGCACCTGTCATTGACAAGCCCGCTAATCGCTGTCAGCCATTTTAAGTCTAAACGACCGTCCCTTGTTCTTTCAGTAGCACCACCTAGGGCCAAGAATACAACTTCATGCTTCACATTCGCTTGCACAACCTCTTTTTACAGGGGGGCACATTCACACCACTCACGGATAGAACACAGAATAACAACCATGCCCGAACCGGGACGCCTATAACACTAGGAAGACACGCAACCCCTAAGCCAAGACACCGTCTATTACTCTTATTATCTGCCAATCGGAGAGCAGATGCGGAAATTCTGACGCAGAAAATGTAACAGAATTTCCAAACCCATAAATTTCCATCGCACTTGTTGCTCGAATGGAACAGACGGTTCCCACAAAAGGGAGCCAAGCTGTCTTACTCGCTGAAGGCCGACAGACGCTCCAACTTCAGTTTCGAAGCTTATGACAAGGAAAGAAAACATCCCCAACAGAAGCAACACGGCGAATTGGTAGCACAAGGAAACAATAACAAGAGCTTCCTACTACTGAACGAAATAAACGCCTCTCCGATTTCCGTGCAATTTACTTTCTCCATTAATTGAATTCTGTATAAGAATTTTGATATAAAATGTATACATCAACAAATTATTCAATTATATTCAAAATAAATTTTGTGTGCCTGTAAGAATCGCGACGGGGAGTGTTACAATTCTAAGAATTATTTGGAACATAGAATATTTTACAAAATACATCGGAATAGTATTATCAAATGTATATTTATAATAGCATAGGGGCAACATATCTTCACAGTGATCTGGGCGTCCCAGATACGAGTCCCTGTTCGGGCATGGTTCTTTTTTTGTGTTCTGTCTGTGAGTAGTGTGAATGTGCCCCCCTGTAAAAAGGGGTTGTGAAAGCGAAAGTGAAGGATGAAGTAGCTAAGTTGTACTCATGGCGCTGCTGAAAAAACAAGGGACGCTCATTTGGGTTTAAAATCGTCGACAGCGATCATCTGGCTTGCCAATGACAAGTGCCATTTTGAAACAACAATGGTAAGAAATCGCTTTTTACAGGCGTTTTCATTTTGGTATATTTCTCAAGTTTTAGTTTTAGTTACATCAACATTCCGTTTTTTAAGCAGCACTAGGTTTAGTTTGGGACGTACCACGTCATTTTGAACCACGGTCAGATGACGAGGATGGCACCTGAGCTGGCACTAATCTCACCAAACTTCCGCACCAGCGGTATATTCCTCAAATAGCAACAGGTCAGAGTTTATTATAATTTTTGAAGAGAACCTCTTTTACATGACAAATAATTACTAATTAAGCACCAAGAAGAGGACACGCACTAATTGAATTTTTTTGTTATTTATTGATGATGAAATGAATAATTTAATTAAGTTGTTTCCGAGTGTTTTTCATAACAGCTTTTGCCCTTTCACAGTAAATAGTGCAGTTTATTAATGCTGCCAGAAATAAAAGTAGTAATTAGAATACAGGTGATGATCTTCACGAGATCATACAACATCTGATTTTAGCTCATTGACAATCTTTTTCAGCTGTTGCTGTTTCAGTTGTAAAATAAGCAAATCTTTTTGAAGAAACCCATGCTTCCGAAAATCAATATACTGTAATTATGAAGAGAAGAGAAATTGAAAAAAAAAAAAAAAAAAAAAAAAAAAAAAAAACTAGTAAATCGATAGAAGTTTATGTTTCAGTTTTTTTTTCCAAGGGGGCGTGAAAGATAATCTTTAGCTTTAAATTTGAGTTGATGTATACAAGTTTTAAAACAAACAAAAAGTTAGTAGTTTCTTTGATAACTGTTTTTTTTTTTTTTTTTTTCATTGTGCATGATCAAGTGTACAATACAACAAATCAATAGTTTCTTCCATAACTGTTTTATGATTGAGCAAGATCAAGTTTACGATACAACAGATCGTAGTGTACTATAACAATTGGCTTCACTTCGTAGCTTATATATAAAAATGGAGACTTTGAAGGGGAAACCAAACCTAGTTATAATTTTTTAACGAAAAAAATTATTTGAAAAATCGCTTCAAATGAAAACTAATAAAAAAAACTAAGATAATTATTCGAAATGTTAAATTTACAATGAAAATAAAAACATTTCAGATGCTTCTTTTTCATTCATAATTAAATGATTGGTAACAAGTAAAAATGTTTCGATACATTAGACACAGATAACTATCGAAATGGATGTTCCGCCGGTTTGTTTACAAGCGATCTTTCAGGTTTTTCCCGAGTCTCGAGCCTAGCTGGACATCCCGAACAAGGCACGTGATGACATACGTGCCTGCAAACGATCTTTTTCCGGGAAGGGGGGTGGGAGGGTCGAAGGGTGGCCATCTGAGATGGGGAGATAGTTTGTCAAAATCTCCAATGCACATGCGGATGAATGGGTGGACGGACCGCTTTCTGTTGGTGGCGTTCTCTTCCTGCAGAAGGCCGACGCGCATTTGCCTTGCGCAACCCGAGGCCTTTTTTTCCTGGCGACAAGGTTATTTTAAAGTCGGAAGCGCAACTCGGTTCGCCAGGGCTGAAAAAAAGCAAACCGGTGGTTGTTCCTCGTGCTGTGAAACATCTCTGCGTTGCTAGGTAACGTGGAAATGCACGACTTAAACAACAGATGGGGGGGGCAGGTCTTCTCGTTTCCCTGTAAATTTAACCCATAGTCACCATTTGTTTAAGTATTCTTGTTCCCTCCATCTAGTTATTACTTCACCCAAAATTGAATGCAGTCGTGTAGGATTTTTACAGACCATACAGTCACCACACAATAGTAATAAGGTAATAGGGACGATGGCAGAAAAGATAAAAAGTTTTAAAATAAACAATTCGATAGAGTTGAATGGGATAAAGGCCCATATTGGGATATGTGGTAATGAAAAGGTGGATCACTAAGCGACACAGAAACAGAGTGTTGATATTATTGTACCCAAATTAAGTGGTGTTTTAAAAGGGGAATTGGGAGAAGAAATAAAACGACAATGGTATGATAGAGAGTATAAGTCCAAAAAACGAAGAGTCACTTTCGGCTTTATTTTTCATCCGGAAATAAAAATAAGAAGACAACATCCCCTTATCATCCAAATAATTCCTGCATTTTTCGAAAAATTTGAAAGAACGTAGGAAAATAATTGCATTTGTGGAGAAATGGGCACGGTTCACCACTATTTCATAAAATGTATGGAGATCTCAGAGTTAAGGAAAGACCTGAAGATTGTCAATAATGATTTAAGTAAAGCACTGATGGTACCAGGCAATCTCAAAACCCTGGATAACATGATAGAAAAAGATGGATAGTTTCAATCAAACTGTTTGAGAGTGTGCAGAAGGGGAGAAAGTCAGCTATTGACTATCCCGAAAGGAGGGTTAGTTTGACGGATCGGTCCATGTAAGGTTGGACCATACTTATTCAGCAGTCGACCGCAACAAATCCTGTCTATAACTGCTACTTTCTGTGGTGGAGGGGTAGTCTGCTGTATACAACAAGAAGGTATAGCTGCACCATACCACCACCATGAAACTAAAGATCACTAAACAGTCCACAAACAATAGCGGATTTCATAAAATCTTAAAAATAGTAAAATATAAGCATTTAAAATTGGGGGAGACTTGATCTGCCTAGCACCAAGGACATTTAGCAAAGATCTTCCGTCAGTGATGGAAGGTGAGGGATTCGATGTGTCCATTCCAGAAACGAGATAGAGCCTTTTGCTGTTTTTAAGACACATCCAGACACCAATCAGGACTTATAACAAAGTACCAGGGATGAACAGGTGGGAGACTCCAACTGAAAGGGTTAGACATGTCACTGGTTGTGACATGTATAACACACCAGGGACATTCCGCAAAGATCTTACAGCCATGTTAGAAGGTGAGGGATTTGGCGTTTCCTCTCAAGAAACGACAGTCTTTTGCTGTTTTCTAGCGATGGGGAGAGATTTGAAAACCTTCAATAATCTGGGTTTAATATTACTGTTGTTGTTGTTTCTGACAGCAGGTGGTAATTGAAATCAAAGATCTCAAAAGAGTCCAAAAGCAATGACGAATCTCTTAGAATCTCAAAAATAGTAAGCATTTAAGATTATAATTGGGGTAGGATTGCACCAGGACATTCAGCAAAGATCCTCCGGCCATGTTGGTAGGTGAGGGATTCGGTATGTCCACTCCAGAAACCAGAGACAGCCGTTTGCTGTTTTCTAGAGATATCCAGACGGTGACAGCAACCGAGACTCTTACCCAAGTGCCGAGGGTGAAAAGGTGGGACTCCCCAAAGGGCTCTCGACTCCATCTTTAATAGGGACTAAATGAGCCAATGAAACAATAGTTTCAAATCAAAGTGATACGAAGAACACACAATAATTTATTTAGATCAAAGTATGAATTGTAAAACGTTTTATTTTCCATGAACAATAAATTTTTTCAAATTATAATAGAAAAGGTTAAGGTGTGTTAAGAAAATTATTTCAATAAATTGAACTCTATATATACTGTTACCAGAAACTAAATACATTAGGATACATAAGCATGGAAACTATGTACTCTAGTCCAATTCCACTCTCCAATAGCATAGATTTAGTTTAAATTAAGAAATCAAATAAAATTGCAAAAGAAAAAAAGGAGGGGGAATGGAGCAAAACATGTTAACCGAGGTCAGTTAACAGGAAAATTTATTAGTAAATTCCCTCAAAAAATTACTCTAAACAAACAAAAACTATTACGATTTTCATTCGGTAATTGGTACACAATAGAGTATTTTCGATACCGCTATTTGTAGAAAAATTTCTCTAATTTCCACTAACCACCGAAATTAAACACATTCTTGGACAAAGCATACTCTTTTAAAATTTTATTTTGAACAAAAAATATGTTTTGTAAAAAACCTGCATATTGTGCAAAAATAATTCGCTGGCTACATTAATAACTATTCTTTAGATTTTATTAAATTATAAAACTATTATAACTAATTCTTTAGATTTAAAAAAAAACTGTTGGTGCGAAGTGGAAATCTGGAGAAGGAGGTGCCAGTTCAGGTACCGAGCTCGTAATCTGACCACGGTTCAAAATGAGGAGGTCCTCTCCAAATAACACCTACTGTAACTTTAACCCGTTATTTACTAACGGTACTCGAAAATACCCTTTAACTCTAGCTTATATCTTTACTGTATGACTATTTTAGCTGATGATATTCTAAAGAGCACGGAGAATGTAACATGAAATGAAGAATGAAGAACGTACATGAAGAATGTACCAACACGAAGCTGATATGAAATAAAAGTAGGAATGAAAAATATTTACTTAATAATTCAATTAATTAAGATTTTTCGGTTGATTACATTTTTTTCTTGTGTTCTATGGGATTATTCTGCGAAGGAAACTAAATGACTGACGCAAACAATGAAGTTGAAAAATGGTTGGCAACATCATTCGTCAAATAAAAAGTTAAAATGGGACATTAATATAACTAAAACTAAACTTCGCTTCTTTTTTTTAAAAAAAGGAATTAGTTGAAATTTTTGAAAACTGGAAAAAGTGGGAGCTTTTGAGATATAATTATTCACAAATTATTATAACTATCCCTCCCACCCCCACCCCAGCAAATAAATGTGGAAGCCCTTCGCGAACCCAACAAGTGCGCATAGCAACACCCCTTTACTGCAGGTTCACCCGCAACGAATGAACCACCCGGCGAAAAGCACTTTGACAGGTGCGAGCTCTTCCCCCTCCGCCGGAGGAATGGAGCCGGCGATCGAAAAGAGGTAGCGGTTCCAGTCAGCTGTTTAAAGGGTCGGCGCATGCGCGCTCCAGCATCCCGGCGTAACAGCTGACTTTTTCACAACATTGCGATAGCAAAAGTTGAACCGGCGAGCAGAAAACATGCTTCCTTTTTTACTTTTTTTTCCCCCCTCTTCTTCTTCTTCTTCTTTTTTTTTTTTTTTTGAATTTATCATATTTGGAAGAAAAAAAATCTACCAGTGTGCTTGATTTGACAACTGTTTCTAATGAATTTTCACTTATTTTAATAAATGTTTAAGGGTAGATATGAGATTATTATTTCAAGGAAGTTAAGCTCTTTTTTTTTTTTAATTTATCAGATTACGGGGAAAAAATGTGCCATTGTGCTTGATCTGATTTTCACTGATATTATAATAAATGTTTAAGGGTAAATTTGAGAAGATTATTTCATGGAAGTTAAGTTCTTTTTTTAAACTTTTCTTTTTTTTTCTTCTTTTGAATTTATCAGATTACAGGAAAAAAAAAGATTTACCAATGTGCTTGATCTGATTTTCACTTATATTTTAATAAATGTTTAAGGGCAAATTTGAAAATATTATTTCAAGGAAATTAAGTTCTTTTTTTAAACTTTTTTTTTAATTTATCAGATTACAGGAAAAAAAGATTTGTCAATGTGCTTGATTTGATGACTGCTAGTAATGAATTTTCATTTAGTTTAATAAATGTTTAAGTGCAGATTTGAGAATATTATTTGAAGGAAGTTAAATTTTTTTCTAAGTTGTATTCGAAAATGAAAAAGAAATTGGAATTGAAAAAAAAAGTTTTAATCATAAAATAATCATAATCATATTTTTTGATAGCAAGCAATAAATGAAATAAGTTTTCGCTTGTCGGGTTCATTGTTGCAATTTTTTTTTTCTATTACTCAAAAATATATCCTCTTAAAAGTTTATTTATTTTTTGTTATTATTATTATATGTATCAGCTCTTACGAGTTAACAGTTTAAAGACTAACTTCAATATGATTATGAAGGTCACAAGGTTCGCACAAATAACATTATTTTTAACATCAATTTCATCATGCCTTCGTTAAATATAATTTTAAAAAATCGTGATATAGTGAAAAATTTGTTAATCAACTAATATTAATTTTTTAAAAGTCAATATTTTGAGTTAGCTCAGCATGAAATTTTTTCGCAGCAAACCAATGGGTTATCTACTTTCACAATGATGCCTCCCCCCTCAAAAAAGGAGAAAGTATCTGTAAACAAAATAAACATTATATAACTATAAAATATTCTATCGATTAAAAATATGTCATAAGTTCTTGATGATGATGTCGTGTCCGTGTTTCCAAGGAAAGGGGGTGCAGTAACTTCTGAGGGAAAAGATCCCTGAGCACCCAGAAGGCAGGAGTCTGACTTCCAGTTCATAGGAAGATGACACACACATTCGCTTGCACAATCCCTTTTGATAGGAGGACTCACTCACGCATCTCGTAGATAGAACACACAGAAGAACAGCCCTTCCCGAACCGGGACTCGAACCCAGGACACCCACATCACGTGGAAGACACGCTATCCCTATCCCAGGACGCCGGTATCATAAGTTCTTAGAACTTCATACTGATTTAACAGGTAAAGTCATTTAAAAGCAAATATTTAGAAGAAATGCTAAAAGTTACAACTTCATTTGTACGTAAATTTTTCATTCAGTTCATATAACTTTAAATCACTTAGCATTTAAATCACATTCTGAATTTATTCTAACTATAGCAGTTAAGAAAACTTTTTCGAATTAGAAACATCAGGATGTCGAACGAACAGCTCACGTGAGCAGAAATTATCCAATCAGTCTTTCAGGGAAAAAAAAACAACAGAAAGACGTTCCACAATTGCGGTTAAATAACAACACTTAAAAAAAAAAGCCGGCTTGAATAAATATCATTAACCACGCGACCAAATTTCAGCTTAATTCCATTTCCACATACACCGCACGTCATTCTGGTAGGCAATAAAAAAAAGTTCCTTTTTTAGTTTGAATTTCCCTACGTAACGGTGCGCAGGTGCGAGATGCAACCATCGCTGCGTGACGTCATGCGATGACGTCGTCGGCATTCGTATTGTCGTAATAAGAAAGAAGAGAGAGCTTTTTATGACGGAGGAAATATCTTCAGATGTTACGACAGGACAGCTGTTGTGAAAGTACATCCAGAGTAACCGATTGTCAAATCGAGGAAGAAAAAAAATATGAAATAATCCTTCTCCAAACACATTTCGTATCCAATTCAAGTGTTTAATACATCATTCCGCACAGAAGGTCGAACGGATGGAAACGATTCTATAACCAATGGAAAACCAAACGATATCGTAAAATAAAATTCTGTTTCTTTTGTTTTCTTTAGAATTTTCTAGAAGCTGGAAATTTCCTTTGAAATCAGAAAACAAACGTTCTGTGCTATGTTGTCATTAATTATATAGTAACGGAAATTTTAAAATATGAAGAAAAAAACCTAGTGTTCTTGTGCGAGCACAGTGAAAAAAATATTTAAGAACAATTAATATATCTAACCTGTTCATCTGTCTTAACACTTCCAGTATTAATATTTACTTCTATACTATTCTCTTTTACGTTTATCGTTGCTATATATTCTTTCTTTTAAGATAAGAGTAACACTCATAGAAAAATATAATAAGTTTATTACAATCTTTCAGAGGCAACAATAATTAAAAATTTATATTCTAAATAAAAAAAGAACATTTAAAAAAATCAAGAAATATTATTTTTTATTACTATACCAATATCAAAATTACTCTCATATTGTTTTTATTTTATCTCAAAAAATATTTTCAAATTTGCAATCATTCTAATTCCGAACAAATAAAACAATTAACTAAAAAAATTATTTAAAGCAATGGAAAGAATAATTTTTTTGTATCATCTAATCATGACCAAAAGCGGTATAAGGGGTAAAAAAAACAGCCAGTTATATTTTGAGAAATTTATCAATTGATTAACGGTGGTATCAGGATAGAGAGTGCGATGCCATTTCGGTGTTGATTAATTTAATTTCATACAGTTCAAACAATCAGAATTGGAACAGCAAACTCTGTGATAAGCTTATCAAACTCTAAACAAGTCATCAAACGATCCGGGAACAATACGATAGCTAAATAGTGATCAGTGACTTTAATTCGCATGGCTTATCACAATTTCAATGCTTCCAAGATTATTTTGTCAGATAGTCTGCAATGCGTGTCCTTTATTTATAGACATTTTCACCAATTTCACTTTGAGCGCGAGACAACACATGACGTGCAATCATTTCAGAATTTAATCATCGAGGTTAAAAAAAATTTCGAATGATGTCATCATTTTTTTAGAATGTGTAGATTGATGCAAAAAATTGAAATTGCAATTTTGAATAAATCGTTGAAATGATCAAGAGAATGAAAACGTATTAATTTTATATTTCATAGTTCTTAATGATATATGCGTTTTTTCCTTCCCCTTCAGATTTTTATCCTCCAGCTGGTGTGGACGGAGGAGGGGGTTTTCCAGCTCAGGTGTCGTCCTCGTCATCTGACTACAGCTCAAAATGACGAGGTCAACCCCAAACAGTCCCAGTGTTGCTTTAAAACGGACCGTTAATATAACTAAATTAAATCTTCAGATTTTAAAAATTGGTTTACAAAATTTAACTGGGACTGACATTATCTTTTTACCTCCCCCCCCCCCCTAAAAAAATACACATGTCAAATGTCCTTGAAAAAAGAAAAATAAAAAAAGCTTATCATAAGAAAGCAAAAAATATCCAGTATTATTGAAGAAAGAGCATTATTATGAATTTTTTTACCACAGTTAAATATGCCGTTTTTTTTTAATAGTTAGAAGCAAAATCTGATTCGTTGAGGAATGGAGTTTCAATAAAAGGATGTTTATCCGAAACTACTCCGAAGAGGATCGTGTTGAATGACAATCGTTTTCTATTGGCGCAGCCTTCATTTGCGTACTGACAGCTGACGAGATCTATCACTATGCATTGTGTCCTTGCCTGCCTTTCATTAGGACAGGATCCTATAGGTCAATGTTAAAACGCCTCGCGGACAGATTCTTGATGAATTAATGATATAACAAACAGCTCCACGAAAAAATGAGTTAAAATATAATAACAAAAAAAACAATATACTGCAAAAGCAATCGTATTTTTTAGTTGAAAATAACAATTCATAACAGATGTGCCTTCTCTTTTATTAGATTATCGAAGTCTTTGTGTTATTGAATGGGAATTTCAAAGCATTGTTTCTTTGAAAATATTTAAATTATGTTACAAATAAATATTTAATTAATTTAAAAATTGAAAATTTATATTAAATATTTAAATTTAAAAATATTTAAATTTAGAAATATTTAAATTAGTGTTAAAAATTAATGTTTAATTAATTTATAAATTAAAAATTTATATTAAATATTTAAATTAGTGTTAAAAATTATTTTGAAACTGATTCCTTTTTAATATATTGACTGTCTATTTTCTTAAAAATGGTATGAATTTTTTTTAAATGTAAATAGAATATGATGATAAAAAAAAAAGACTAAGCATTATATAATCCGGTTTCGTTTTTTCTTTTTTCTTTCTTTCTTTTCTCCCTTTCTTTTTCTTTTATTTATTTCTGTTTCTCTTCCCCTTTCCTTCTTTTCTTTTCGTTTTTGTAACTACACGTCAATAGTAATTTAATTCATTTCTTTTCTTTTATTTCTTACTTCCCCCTTTCTTTCTTTCTTTTTTTTTGGAAATACACGCTAATAATAATTTAATTAATTTCTTTTCTTTTTCTTTTCTTTCTTTCTTTCTTTATTATTATTATTTTTTTGGAAATGCACGTTAATAGTAATTTGGAAATACACGTTTATCTGGCACAATATTAAATTTTTTTTTTATATATCTAAGCAGCGAATGACGGGTTGTTGCGATTTTGAATAATGGAGTTGATGACGGTGTCATTGTCAGCTAGAATTTATGCCAACTGTGCGCATCATCTGCTGTTATTATTACGAGAGCATCTCTATTCCGCATGCATTTCTCGCAAACGATTCTTTCCAAACAAGCCGGCAGTTCCAGCCATGGTGAGGCAACGCGCGATTGGTTCATTAGAGTATCTTGTAAGCCACACGCAGCTGCCGCTTGCAAAATCCGGACAGATTCGATCAAACGCAGCTGCATCGAGCATCGCAATGCAAGGAGCAGTCTCGACCTTTTCGACGAAGTGCCACTCCATAAATCAACCCTCTCGTTCTGACAGATCGAGCGCAAGGAATCACTTCCAAAAACATTTTAACACTTTCGGAAAAAAAAATAATTGAATCACTCAACTCGATCGCGATCGGTTTCAATCTTCGACATTCGGCCTCATTAGAATGTTGCTATAAGGCGAAAAACTTTTTTTAATAAATAAAAAAAAAGAACATAAATATTCTAAACTCGCTCATACTGTTTTTTGCGAGTTTTGCGTGTTATTTATTCAGTGGAGTGATAAATACTCGCATTGCGGAAGATTTTAAGAATCGACATTCAGATAAGGCGAGAAGAACCTGTTTTACGGTTGACAGTCAAGATATTTTAACCTCTTTTTTTCATTATTTGTTTGCATTTCTCTCTCATTCGAGATGGATTCTTTTTTAATATGGTTTTGGGACAGCAGCGGCTTAGATGGAGGCTGACCTTGTTTGGAATGGGGGCAGGGCACGTTTCACAAGAGCACCTTGGTCGCGAGCAGACCCAATTTTTGTCGAAAATGCTTTCACGCCGGTAGTGTAGGACGGAGATAAAAAACGCTTTCATTTAATCTTGATAAAAGCTCAGCCATTATCCGAAATGCCGTCCAATTAAAAGTATTCTTTCAAGCTACACAAGAATGCAGATATGCAAACATAAATAATTAATAGATGCATGTTAAAATACATTACTTATCTCACCATCATATTGTAATAAGATTTTTTTTTAATTCTTTCAATTTCATTGTCGTTTTTGGAACAACTTAACCTACAGAACATGTGACACAAATTTTATTCATGATAAAAAGAATAATAAGAATAAAAGAGCATAAAATTTTAAGAATATTAAATTTTTTAACGATATATTATCACGAAGAATTAAAAAGCACAGAGCTTTGATTAACAGTTCATAACACGATATATGTAATACAGAAATTCATGGTGATGGCTTCCAAAATGGTTACAGTTCACTTTCCATTATGTGAATATATTTGATCACTTTTTTTCAATGAGAAATTGAAATTTGATCAATAAATAATTTTTCATTTATAAAAAAATATTTAAATTTATCAGTTGTTTATAATAATTTAAAGGTTTGCCACATATTAATTGCTTTGTCATATTTGACGACTATTCGCCATACCTCGATTCAAAAAAATAGTGAATAATTTCAGAATTTTTTTGATACAAAAAATGCAACTGATCACATAACTGTAAGAAAATAAGACAAATAAAAATAAGAAAAAGGTTTATATTCTACTTTAGAAGTATAAGTAATAAGTTAGAGAATTAATATATATAAATGGGATTCATTTTTAAAAGAAATATACAAGAATAGTTATTACTAAATTAATAAAGATTTTTTCTTTCTTTTTTAAAGATAAATATTTTAGTCATTAAACAGCAGCACAAAGATAAATTTATTATAGTTTTTAGAAACATTTTTTCAAATATTTTGGTCAATCTAAATTGTATTGATTCACAAAATTCACAATTTTGGTATTAATATTTTTATGCTTAATCTACTTCAACCAAATTTGCAATTTTTTTTTTACTATACTCTTTGAAAAATTCTAATTTTAATAACATATCACAGTTTTTAAAACCATCTTTCAAAAACTTTGCTTAATCTAAATTGTCTTGTATCACAAAATTCACAATTTTAATATTAGAACACTTTTCGTCCTTCATTTATTTCAAGTAAAATGTGAATTTTTCTTACTATGAAAAATAATAATTTTATAATCAATTTTAACAGCTGAATGACGATTAAATCGTTGTTTTCGGAAAATGCAATATTAGTAATTAGCAAAACAGAAGTTGCCAATAAATAATAATTATAATTTAAATAACAATAATTTTAATTAATAAAATAACAATTTTATGATCAATATTCACAGTTGAATGGCGTTTATATCGTTCCTTTTCGAAAATTGGAATATTCAACGTCATTAGCAAAACAAAAATTGCCAATAAATAATAATTTAAATAATTATAATTTAAATAATACTAATTTTAATTAATAAAATAATAATTTTATGGTCAATTTTCACAGTTGAACGACGATTATATCGTTCTTTTCGGAACATGGAATATTATAAGAAATGAGCGAAAAAAAAATTGCCAATAAATAATAATTATAATTTAAATAATACTAATTTTAATTAATAAAATAATGATTTTACGGTCAATGAATGACGATTATATCGTTCCTTTTCGGGAAAATGGAATATTTTATTCTAATGTATTCTGAGTAATTAGTAAAACAAAAATGACGACTTTATTCGGCGAATAAATAATCGAATAACCCAATTTCATCGGCAAAATTTCGCAAAAAAATTGCAATCGGATTAAAAACAAATAATAAAAAAAGAAACCGCATTAAGAAACCTGCCGGAAATTCTCCAAACCGAATCAAGCCGAACAATCCGATTTATTCGGAACTTTTATTTTGGGCATTGGCAACGGCGAATAGGAGCAGTTCCGCTGTTGCCAGGGCCGCCAACTTGACAGTTCTGACCTACATCGAGAGCGCACGCTCCACTCCGCCTGTCATTTCGCCGGTCGCAAACAAGATCGCTTTCTGCCTATTTTTGAAGGCAGCAGGAATCTTAAAAATAGATGGGCCTTCTAATCGCAACCTGCATGTTCTGGGGCATTCCTTAACGGGGTCTACCAAGGTCATATTTCGATCAAGGACTAACCTCATATTCATAAAAATATAAGTTAAATTTTAAAGGAAATATAGGAGGGGATCGAAAAATCGTTGAATTCGATTTTATGCCAACTCATTACACTTAAAATCAAATTAATAATATTTTCATTCGAAGGTGAATTATCATTTGTATTTTTATACACATTCACTATTTATTTTATAAATTATATTGACACCAATGAAATCATTCACCTTTGCTTTTAGAAATGGTAAGATTTTTTTAAAAAAAGTGTTAGAATTTAACTTTTTTTTAGTTAAATTTTTTAATTTGGTTCAATCTAAAAGAATTTCGTTTACAAGGTTGATACAAGGTTATTACATATTTCGACAACTTTAGAACAATTGAATTTTCTTTTATTACTCAAATAAAATGAAAACTTTTTAAATTCTAAATTAAATACATATACATAATACCAATACATAAGTTCGTGTATTCATTTTGAGCATATAAATAAAAATTGAAAAGCTTAAAAATCCACACATGAGTATGTTGGTGCAAATAAAAAAAAGCACTTAATTTTTAAAGACAAATAATATTGTTTAACTTCATAATTCAAATATTTTTGAAATATAAAACTATAAGTCAAAGGCGAATAATATCGTTAACTAATGCTACCTCTCATCCATGAGTATTTCAATTAGATAAGTAGCTAATGATGCACACTAATAGTTAAGTTAAAAATCTCCAGATCTTGCAAAGCAATTATAAATCGTCTTCCTCCGAAAAAATTTCAACAATCAATCTTTTTTAAAATCAGACAATATGCATGATCTACTGAAATTTACTAATAGATAATAGAAATTTACTAATTTCCTTTTTCAAAAGAAAGTTTTTAAGTAATATATAATTATTAACAACTTATTTATTTGTTATTCCTTATTAAAGAGAATGAGATCTAAATCACTATTTTGCATCATTCAGGTTTCTAAGATCCTGGCAAAAAATCACAATTAATCCGAAAAAACATTGTCTTAGATGTGTGGAAGATAAAATAATGCGCAAAATATCCAAGAAAGGGATAATTTTGGAGATAATATTCCAATGTGGGAAAAGCTAATGTATAATTACGCTATAATTTTAGAGGAAATATGGGATAATGTGGGGAATGGCATAATTTACTGAGGAATATTGTTTATTAAACAAGCGATCACTAGCGACACTTAAAATGCGCAAAAGTCAGTGAATTTATAAAAAAAGTATGAAACTGAAGAGCATTTTATAAGAAAATATTCAATAAACGCATAATTGGGGGAATGGGATAATTTTCGTGGAACATTCCAAGCCAATCAATACACTGAATAATTAATGTTAGATTTAAAAAAAATAATAATATCGTTTATTAAATAAGTGATACCCAAAATATACAAAAGTCAGTGAATTTATTTTTTAAAAAAAAAGTATGAAACTGAAGAGCATTTGATAGGAAAGTATTCCATAAATGGCAGTGCGGTGAAGTGGAAGAGAACGGGGTATCGATCTGTTGATGTTCTCGAACACCCGACACGATGCAGTGGTGCCAAATATACAGCAGTCAGCTGATGTAGAGGTTTGGGGTTATTCATATTCATAACAAATGCCTCCGAAATTCTTTTTAAAAAAGAAGTACCTTTCTTACATGGCACATCCATATTTAATATTCAGTCATAAATGAAAGAAGATGACAGCAGTGACAAGAAATATCTATTATTTTTATAAAGAACTGAGTGGAATGAAACAGACGCAAATGGCCTAGTATTAATTGTGAATTAACACGTTGAATGCCACGGCAATGTTAAAAAATCTGGCCTAAAATCAGACAAACTAGTTTGAACTCATTTTTATAATTAGATTTCTTTGTTCGTTTTTTTAATAAATTTTCTGTTCATGCAAGCCAGCATTGATTTTTTTTTTGTTCTTTTCCCAGAAGCTATCTATCGATATGAGCACTGATATACAACGAGTTGATTCATAGCTGCACAAAAATAGCAAGTAAACGCAGTCGATATTAGCTGCGATATACTACGAATTGATTCGTAGCTTCACACAAATGGAAAGTAAACAAAGTACGAGATAACTCGTCGTTGGCGTCCTAGAAAAAAAAAGCAATCTACGAGTTCTCTCGAAGTTGGATGTCAATTTTTATAAAACTCACTGAATGAAAACAAGACACTATTTGTTGACCTTCAATTAGGATAGCTGAGTTAAAAGCAATGTTTTAAGTGAGGTTTTTTGAAGTAGAAGGATTTTGGACAACTTACCTCTGCCCGTAGGGTACATCGATGCTGAGGGATGAGGCCCTCCTCCTGGGTTCGGGCTGACCATCGGCCAGTCGTGAATAATCCGTATCCAGATCCAGCAGTCTCGCCGATTTCCGGCTCTCGATCAACCGAACCTCTTCCAGCCGCTTTTTCAGAGCCAGCCCCACCGAAGGGAGGCTCAGCTCCACCTCGTCGGTGTCCGGCCGGTGGTCGCACACCATCCCTTTCACCTCTCGTCCGTTGTGGGTCACGAATACGCGCTGACCCCTCTGCAGGATCACGTCCATCACACTCTTGAACCCCGGGCCCACCAGATCGGCCTGGCCGTACTCGCACACCGTCTTGTCGTCCAGACAGACGGTGTACACGCTGCGATGGTCATCTGTCCGGGTGGCCTGGATGACACCGGGCACAAACACCCCTTCGGCATTCGGGGCGCACACCCTCGTGCCCAGAATGGAACGCTTCGCTAGTCTTTTACCAGTCGACATCTTCACACGAATTCCGGACGCATTGCGTTGCGAACAAAAAATAATGAAAAATGATGTATTAAATCACACTCCAGTAATCGATTAAAGAATCCAGAAGGATAGGGACAACTAATCACTATTTCGTTGACGAAGAACACCGAATTAATTCCAAGTTCCTTTTCAGTTAAAATGGTAGCATGAAATGTATTCACCGACTCTTCGTTTACACTTCTTGACTCGTTCTGCCAGGTTTTCGTCCTTTAGCCGGCCGGGGCTCACGTCAACAAACCCACGTGACGCACTCGCTCTCCGATTGGCTGTGCGAGGCAGCAACGCCGCGTTCCTATTGGTTGCCGATGCCGGCTTGTCAAACGTATGCAAGCCGGATACCGGAAAAACTAAAGATATCGGTTGCCGATTCTCGGCATTTTTTGGCACAAATATCCGCCACTTTTCGCGATCGAACGTTCGGCCCTTAAAGTCAAACCAAGTTAGAAAAGGGAATCTTGTATTTACGAGAAAAAGAAAAAAAAGAGCCCTTCAGTTAATCGCTCTTTCGAAACCCAACCGCTCGCCATGTTGCAACTGTAAACATGTTTACACCCATTCCGTCCTTTAAACATCCTCCCTAACCTAGAAGGAAAACAAAGGTTATTTCATGAAATCTGCTTGAATTTCGTCACATTTAACTTAACATCGAATCCTTCTTCTTGTGTTTTACTGATTTTCATCCATTTTTCTACTCTCTGTCAGGGAGAAATCGTCGAATGAATACATGGAGGGGTGAGCGACGGTCGATGAAATAGCTGACACATCGTGGAAGAAATTTCGGTCGGTGACCTTGGAAACCGGGCGATTAAGAGCCTTCCCAGCGTGCATTTCTCTGCAGCTGTTGTTGCCGGTTGCACTGAAAATGCGATATTTTGAATTAGGAACTCATTTTCTTGCTTTCTTTTCTCTTTAAAATAAACCCATTTAAATATCTTTTTTAATTACCGATTTCGCCTTTAACTGTGACTGCCGCATAAACGAGTGAGTAAATTTATCCGAAAGACACACTTAAGGAATAAATAATCTAAACTATGGCTCACTGTGTGTGGGAAAGGATGAAAAATAAATAAATAAACAAATGGGAAGTCAATTTATGAGACTTGGAGGCACTTAAAGGGTTGTTGGCTTCTTGAGTTCAAACACTCCTCTTCAAAAAAAGATTGGAACACATTTGTCGATGCGTAAGTATTACCTATAAAAGTAACAAAAAATATACTTTTTCTCAGTATTAGAATTCGTGAAGAACCACTTTTAATTAAGAGTCAGTGTTACTTAAATTAACATATTTATAAATTCTAAGTTGAATGTAACAATAAATACATGATTTTTTTTCTTAAGCTTTTTCATCCATAAAAAGTTTTTATTTATTCATTTATTTGACATTGACATTTTGAAAGGTTTCAGAAAGAACTGATGAGGGAAAAGAAATTAATTAGAGATTGATTAGAACAAAAGGCAGGTATTTAATTCGTCCTGTTGATACTGCTACGTTCAGTGGTGGCGGGGTGGTCGGCTGTATACAAGAAGAAGATATTTAATTCGTAATTGCATTAATTCTTATTTATTGAGAGGAATAAACAAAAAATTCAGAAACTGATTATACATTCTTTGTGACAATTATGTTTTTTTTTTCTAGCACAGCAACACTAATCAATTCTTTACTAATATAAAATAATAAGATGTCTGATCATTTGAAATCTTGAATTAATTATTTTACTAAAAGAAATTATAAAAGGCTAAGCCGGCGTCATGGCTTAAGTGTAGCGTGTCTTCCCTGGGCTTCCCGGTTCGGGCATGGTTGTTCTTCTATCTGTGAGCAGTGTGAATGTGCCGCCCTGTAAAAAGGGTTGTGCAAGCGAATGTGAAGCAGTAAGTAGCTAAGTTGTACTCTTGGCCCTAGTTGGCGCTACTAAATAAACAAGGGACGCTAATTTAGGCTTAAAATTGCTGAAAAAATCAGCGGGCTTGTCAATGACAAGTGCCATTGGAAACAACAAGTACACAAGAGACTAAACAATATTTTAAGTTTCTAAAATCGTTTGTGACTTTCATATCTTTAAAGCATGATTAAAAATTTAAAATTCTCATTTAATTAAATGACGTCAGATATCAGATACCGCTGAGCAAACGATATAGATGATAGATATAACTTTGGTAACTCGCCCCCCCCCCCAAATAATTTTATTGGTATCATGTACTTCAAAAAGTGTTGCTTTATGTGTAAAAAAAAAGTCTTAACATTTTCTGTATCCCTAAGATTTTTTTTTTTTTTTTTTTTTTGAGGCTGGAATATGATAATTTTTAACTATCCGAAATTGCATTAGCTGGGATTATTATTTTTTTTCTTACATCTAATAAAATTTATCATGTGTTTCGTTGCATTTTAATATACTTGTTTTTTTTTTTTCACCTTTTTGCTGTCATTTTTTCTTTTTTTTTTTTTTTTTGAATGTGCCAATTTTTCGTTTTTAAAAAAAAAAAAAAAAAAAAAAAAACGAAAACTTTGTGTTTGATTTCGTTAGGAAAAAGATATTTCAGACTATTGTTGTACAAAATTTTTATTTACTATAATGTAATAACAGAATACTTAAAAAAAATAGATGAAAATTTCTTATTCGGTATTACATAGTAACAGCTAAATGGGCTACCAATTAATTAATTTTACCTTAATACGGTTGTGTTAAGAGTAGCAGGAAAATATTTTGCATCGTGTGCAGTTTAAATTTATAATTTCCTTGAAATGTTTTTGAAAAATGAAAAAAAAAAAAAAACTCATGAAAAGTCCGGATTCATGTTTTAGAGAATTCTAATCTCAACAAAGGCAAAATATTTAATTATAAACGAATAAAATTTTCAGCCACTTCAGATTCATGTATAAAACAGATGCCATATTTGTCCCTCATTGCATATGGGGCAAATATGGAGTCGGGTGAAGGTGTGGAAAAGGGAATGAATATATGTGATTGGTGTCTTCACAATGTCTTGTGCCGGCGTCCTGGCATAGGGGTAGCGTGTCTTGTTATATGATCTATCTGTGAGATATATGTATGTGCCCACCTGTAAAAAGGAATTGTGCAAGCGAATGTGTATGCCACCTTCCCTTGAGCTAGAAGTCAGACTTCTGCTCTCTGGTTGCTTTATCCTCAGAAGCTACTGCACCCCCTTTTCCGTGAAAACACGAACACAACATCATCATCATAATGTCTTATTAATCCTAAAATTAAAAAAAATGATATTGCTCTTACTATTTATTAATGCAATGCAAAATTTTCAAAAACTGCACAAAATCGTTTTTGTTATTTCAGAATAGAATCTTTTACACAAGATATGAACACTATTTTGAACTAGAATTAATAAGATTTAACCTCTATTTATTTTACTAAACGATATCGTCAGTCAAATATCTATATATTTCCGCTTTACATTTCATATATAGACAAATTATTGTCATTTACTGAAAAAGAACTCTACTCGGCTCTTACCTGATCGTAATAATGCCTGCACCCTCTATAAAATTTTTGAAAAACTCTTTTTTTTTTTTTTTTTTTTTTTTGTAAAATATTTCTCAACGAAATGTATCGAAAATTAAAATTTATTATAGAAACATGTTTCTTGTACGCCCTACTGTTACTGTTTACTGGCTTCAAAACAACTAAACTCTGTTATAATCATAATTTATATCTTATTTCAAGAATAATAACTATATTTTTATTCAACAATGAGATATTTTAAAAATAAGTTTACTGTAGATAAAATCTTGAAACCGAAATCTGATTAGTATCTTATTTATACCATTTTTTCATAATGAAATTTTAATAAAATGTGAATTTAACTTAAAAATGTAAATCTCTGTTGCACGGTTTATATTTTTTTTCCTGTTTCAGAAGTAATAATCATAGTTTGATACAAAAGGTGATGTCGAGTAAATTTTCTGATAAAATAATTATTGATCACATTTTACAAGCGATTAAAATTTTAAATAGATTGTATCAATAAAAAATTTATTGATTCATTATTATTATCTGCCCGTTTCGATACCATAATTTAAATTTTTTGACATCCAACACTGATGGCTATTGAATATTTAATTTAAATTTAAGGTATATTTTCAAACATTTCTTTTTTAATCTGTTTAAAAATCATCTCTTTTTTTTTTTATAGTACTCGATCTTTTTTCAATTATAGATAAAACGTCATTTGTAAACGAAGTATTAAAAATAAAATATAATATATATGAATATTTAATTTAAATTTAAGGCATATTTTTAAACATTTTTTTAAAAATTATTTTGCTATCTGTGTAAAAATCATCTGTTTTATAGTATTCAACCTTTTTTCAATTATAGGTAAAACATCATTTGTAACCGAAGTATTAAAAATAAAATATAAACGATACCCTAAAAAGAATTTACAGATTCAGGAATAAGAAAGGGCAAATACATCTCATGTGATGCCATTTTAAGAAGTCAAAGTTTATATCTCTGTCTCTGAAACTTGCAAATCAGAAGAGTCAGAGTGCTTTTCTTATTATGCTGATACAATTTCAGGAATTCAATGACCCTCCCTCTCAAATCTGATTGCAGCGAAATGTACAGAACGCTACTACACAGTTTCAAAACTTCAGTCATTGTCCTATGAGAAAAAAAATGCTGCTTCATCGCATTGAAAAAGGAGAGTGATTCACTGGCGACAATGCACCATTTATTCATCAGATGCCTCTCATTTTTTTCATTTTTCCAGTTAAAAAAAACGTATTTGTGCCGCCATTTTTTTATCATCGCAAACTATTTGGAAGTATCGCACTATCAGAGAGTAATATTTCTACTAGTCGTCTAGCTGGCTCATCGAGATGAATGCTCTTTAAATTTTTTTATTTAATCTATGTAAATAAAAATGAATGTTCATCTTCATGTCTCTTCTGCCTTCCTAAACCGTTCATCCGATGGCGCTGAAATTGGGTCAGTTTATTGCTTACACCTACGGGATAGTTATGGGGAGAGTGCAATCATCTAAAAGTTAAAAATAAAAATTTGAATCTCCACCGCATCTATTGACCAAGGATTCCAAATAACTCTTCGAAGAGAACAGATTCAATAGAAATGCTAAATCCAAGTGAAAGGTGAATATTTGGTAGCCATAGTACGCAAACGGCATGCAAGTCATTCTCAGAGGTAATAACTTTATGACAGATGATGCCGGCTCACATGCCGCCTTCGTCATCTGACCACGGTTCAAAATAACGAGATCCGTCCCCAAATAGCTCTAGTGTTGCTTCAAAACGAGACATTAATGTAACTAAATTTTACAATTATATAATTAGAAATAGTTATTAAAAAATCTTTTAGAATTATTACAAGGTTTTGAGAGTTTAGAATTATTTCAAGGTTTCAGAGATGGCAATTCAGTCTAAAAGCAATGTTATGTTAAAAGAAACATCTGATGTCTATAAGCTGTTTAAATCGTCATTTTGTTGTAAATAACGAGTATATTTTATTCGTTTTTGCTCCGCCACACAAGGTTTCTTGCAACACTTGCGTCGATCCATTCCATTCCAGCTATTTTATCAAGCGCTTTTCTAATAAGGGAAAAGTCATGACCACAAAACTGTGTTGAGAATAATTTTGATCTTGCTAGCAAAGAAAATTGGTTGCATTGAAAACATAATTTAAAATCTAAATAAAATTTTTTTTAAAATCTAATTCTAATCTAAATGGAAGGACGTTCTTGCCATAATATGTTATTGAGGGGGGAAATGCATTTCAATTAGTTTTAATTAAACCAACTCAAATTTTGAGAAACCTTTTTTTCAGTGCACGCTTATTTCCAAATAACTGCTGGCAAACTTTGTTAATTGCATTTGCAGGGCCGAGAGTTTTGAATAGGTTTTGTTAAATGCTTGTACTCTTTCACAATTTACAGATAGTATTTAGCCAATGAACAATTTCAACAAATAGTATTTAGCCTATGAACACTATCAACAAATAGTATTTAGCCTGTGAACACTATCAACAGATAGTATTTAGCCTATGAACACCATTAACAGATAGTATTTTGCCTGTGAACACCATAAACAGATAGTATTTCGCCTATGAACACCATAAACAGATAGTATTTAGCCTATGAACACTGTTAACAGATAGTATTTAGCCTATGAACACTGTTAACAGATAGCATTTAGTCTATGAACACTATCAACAAATATTATTTAGTCTATGAACAATATCAAGTGATAGTATTTAGTCTATGAGAACTATCAAGAGATGGTATTTAGCCCATGAACACTTTCAACAAATAGTATTTAGCCTATGAACACTATCAACAAATAGTATGTAGCCAATGAGCACTCTCAAGTGATTATATTTAGCTTGTGGACACTATCATTAAAAATACAATAACTTAAAATCGATGCAACGCTTTCCTTCGCAAGGTGTGAGTTAAAAAAAGTATTTAGATATGAAAGCCTTTTGTGTAGAGTCACAGTTCAGAGCTCAAAAATAGCCATTAAGAATGATACATTTTTATTTACATTTTTACCATCTCGTATATGAGCAATAAAGAATATATTGTAATCACTAAAAAGAATCGAGCACGAAATTTTTAATAATCTCTAGATGACAGACTTCCCCGAATTCGAAAAACACATTTTTGGCAATATGTTTGTCTATCCGTCTAAGACAAAAATAATTAAAAAACGTTTTCGTCTAGACGAATGGAACTTGGTATATGATTTTTGTTCCAAAGTTGTGGACTTCTCTTAAATTTTAAGTAAAATCTGCACAGAGAAGTCTATGGCTGTTCGAATATAACACAATTGCAACAAAAGCAAAAAGAATTAGATGTACAAAATTCTGTACTCAGATTTGACAGCTAAAGTTGATGTTAAATCTGAGTACAGAGCAAATGTTGACAGAACAAATGTTGATGTCAAATCTGCTTTTATCGAATGTTCAGCCAAATCCAATAGAGGTCTGAAATTTCTGTTTGTCTGTCTATTTAGAAGAATGACACGCAATCTCTTAAAAACGCAAATATGTTAAATTTAACTTGCAACTTTGTGACAGCCATTGTGTCAAGTTTTGGTTTCGGACTCTTGGGGAAACACGTCTAAAACAAAAATTCATGAGTTTGTTCTTGTGGGAGTGGTCTTGATATAATTCATTGGTCTTAAAAAGGCCTTACATTTTTGGAAATAAAATTCCGTCCAATATTTCATTTATTTAATTCACTGTGTTGGTGAGGTAACTTTTCACACACTGACTAATACGTCGATGTGATTCCAAAAATGCCTATTTGGAATTTGCAGTACAGAGAATCTTCAAAATATCGAATAGTTTGGATAGTAGAAGAGTCTATTTGTCTCAGAATACTGAGACAACCACTTATTGACGATTCTATCTCATTAAGGGGAGAGACGAGGAGGGATGAGCACATTTCCGAAATTCTTCGTCATTCTTTGACACTGATTTTCTTACTATTAAATACTTTTTTTGCTCATTTTTTTACGAGTATGTGAATATCGTGTCGTTTCTGGCTGCATTATTTTAATTCAGTCTGCGGATAATCCGAGTTTATTTCATTGCCAAATGCATCTCCTTCTTTCATATTTCCTCTCACCCCTATTCTGATGAATTAAACCCATCCTAACGCATGCGCATAAGTGTTTTAGAATCCATTGGGAAACAATAACTGAGTGCGGGAGAGAGTCATAAAGACAATTTGTTAAAAACGTTACCGTTGAAATTTTTTTGAAGAGACCGCGTTGCATAAAATTGAGAAATGTGTTGTAGGGACTTCCCCTATTTTTTTGTTCTCTGTCAATAGTGAATCATTAAAAATGCAAAATCCGTTGCAACCCGAAGTCCATTCGAGAGATGAGATAAAAGTGAGATAAGATAAAGGTAAACCTACCACTAATTGGAAATAACTGATTAATATGACAGCTATACGATAAATATTTTCACTCACGAGGTTATAACGGTGATAAAAATAATCGTCGACCTCGAAAACGAATTTTTTCCTCTGTTCTATAAGCTGACTTTCCGCGTCCCTGCGAAATACAAGAGATATAAAATTTCCCTAATTAGCAGGCGTGGAATACTTAAGCGTTGAATACTAATTAATGATTTTTTGCAGCAAAATATCGCTTAAATGGGAATTACCAGAAGTCGAATCCGGAAAAGATAACTCAACGAATTGATGACTCTTTCGTTGGAGACCTTGGTTATTAACACATGAAAGGCGGGAGTCGTAGTACCACGCGTTACCTAGCATACTTTCGTCAAGATCCCCCAGACTTCACTGTGTTAATACATTGCATCAAAATAGGTTATTTATATTAACGAACCGTTTTTTAAACAACACTAGGACCATTTTGGAACGGATTTCGTCAGTTCGAACTGCGGTTAGATGCCGAGGACGACGTCTGTGCTGGTACCCCCTTTCCCAAGTTTCCACACCACACCGGGGAGAATGGTTTGGTCCCAACGGATTTACCGTTCTCTGTACTACTTCATACAGTGGGTCTTGGATAGAATCGAGTCTCGAACCTAAAACCCTAAAGCTCCGTAGCTGGGACTTTACCACCAGGCCACCTCAAGTCTAGAGTGTTAAAAAAGTATCTAAAAGCTATCCGTTATTTCGAAACTTGTAGAACAATGACCACTGTACATAGATCAATATAGAACAATGTAGCACTGTACATAGTCATTGTTATGGAAATGCATCTTTTGTGAATGTACAAAATAGGCTTTCATGAAAGGGTTCGTTTACATATTTAAATTTACACAAATTCTTTTTTCTTACATAGAAGTACGTTTCGAATACATATCCAATTTATCCAACTTAAATTTTCTTGAATGCATATAACGCATTTTTAAGCAATTTTGAGCCAATTATTCATAAATAAAGTAAACGATGAACAGTTCTTAAAAATGTTTTTCAAAATATAATAAATCCTTAACAACAATTCTAATTTTATGTTAAAATCTTTAATAAATGACGAAAAGTTATGCATTTTTAAAAATATGTATGGGTATTCTATAATTTTTAAAATGTTCAATTTTGTAATTTGAAGATTATTAAATAGAAACACAGAAATTTCTTTATGCCAGTTAAAGAGGAACCTAAAGCATGACTGTTTTAAATTTTATCCATTTCTAACATTTTGAGAAGACAAGTAGTAATAATGATGATGTCTTGTCCGCGCTTCCAAGAAAAGGGAGTGCAGTAGCTTCGGAGGGTCAAGACCCCTAGGCACCCAGAGAGCAGAAGTCACACTTCCAGCTGATCGCTGTCGGCGATTTTAAGCCTAAATAAGCGTTCTTTGTTTTTCAGTAGCGCCAACTAGGGAAAAGAGTACGACTTAGCTACTTCATTCTTCCCATTCTCTTGCACAACCTCTTTTTATAGGGGGGCACATTCATACATCTCATCGATCGAACACAGAACAACCATGCCATCGAACCCGGGACGCCCAGATCTCGGGGAAGACACGCTACCCTTATGCCAAGACGCCAGCAGTATTAATAATGAAAATCTCTGAAAAAAGACTTTTACTATTACTACTTGTCTTCTGAAAAAGCCTCCCATCTCTTTCTTCAGGAAAGCTAATAGGCTTTTAAAAAGATTTTGCTCTTATCTTTATTCTAGGCTTTTTAAAAGCCGATG
>JAPMOQ010044143.1:462017-486375 GCA_026543055.1 Argiope trifasciata | reverse complement strand
ATATAGATATATATAGATATATATAAAATTTTTGGAGCTTAAGAAAACAGTTAGTTTTCTAGAAAGCACGCAAAAGTTCTCGTCTCAAAGACGAACCCTTAAAATCCGATGCCAGATGAGTGAAATATTCAAGATTGGCGAACAATATGCAGACTAAATCTTCTACTAGCTATAACTGTGAGAGCTAACTTTAGATGAAAGTGGTTTATTTTCTAATGTATATTGAATTTTCTGATATTAAATGAATAAACTAATATTATGGTATTTGTGGTTATTATTATTATGTTTGTATCATGATATTATTACTATGTTTGTATTCATTTTGGTATGTACATATTCCATACTTATTATTAAGTTATCATTAATACTGTTGAATGTTTAAAAAATCTCCACATGTATACGATTGAATGAGCCGCAACACCTTGAAAAATTAGGATATATCCATTAACATTCTGTCTTCCACATTAACATTATGTTTAAGTATTCCGTACCCTGTAATCCCTGATGTGCATCTTTTATTTGATCTCATTTAGATGACAAGTTTGTTATACCATCGCAATGAAACTTAATATATGGAACAAATGTCAATGAAAAGAAATGACTGAACCTATGAATATTCGAATTTATTAAATCCAACTAATTTGCCGAAAAAACGTATACATATTTTCAAAATATCATTCGTTTTTATTTCTGTATAGCCAATGATAATTCTTGGTAACAATAAATCGATCTCTTGTTGGCTTATCACCACATTTAAATGGTGGCAAATGCGAAGCGAAGGACATAATATAATATATGAATAATATTAAGCCCACAAAACCAGTAATCAATAATCTTATTTACAAATTTCTGAGCTTAATTTAATTATTTAAATTCTGGAATCATTTCTACAGGGTGCGCCAGAGAAACTTACTTATTTAAAAAGTCAATAAAAACAAAAGTACTTCAGTTATTGTTTTAATTCTTTTTTTCATTTGAGAATGCAATATCCCAATATTTTTTTCATACAGTTTTGAAAATGACATCGTTTAAAGGGCGACTCCCAATGCGCATGCACTGATTGAGTTTGATTTTTGAAGTTTGTGTTTATTCATTGCAGCACATCAATCGGTATGTTGGCAATGGCGTCGCGAATGCTGTTCTTGAGGTGAGCTATGGTCCGTGGTCAATCGACATAAACCAGGGATTTCAAAGTGAGCCTCGCCACTGAAAAAAAACGACCGCGTCTTCATGCAGCACTTTGACGGGCAACAAAATCGCGTTCAGTTAACTCTTGCACAATAGCCAATTTATAGGGAGGAAATGGAAGGCCTTGGTGGAGAATTCGTCGATGAGTGGTGTCTGAAGTTCCCAGAGCAGTTGCGTGTTTGCGAGCCGAACTGCCTCACTCTTTCGACATTTTCCGGAGTTCTGGTGGTCCGTGGATGTCCATTTCTGAGTTTAGCGACACTCCCGAAATGAGTAAACCCACGACAGAATCTAATCCGACCATTAACGGGTCTGTGAGGAGGAATTTCAAAGCGAGTGCGGAAGGCACGTTGCGTAGCAACAAGCGAGCGACCGTTAGAAAAGAAGCTCCCGATGGCGAAGGCTCGCTGTTGTATGGACCAGAGCATGGTGGCAACCAACTAGAAAGAGAAACAAACTTGATGACTTCCCCCTCCAGTAGCAACACCTATCACCCCTCTACCCCCCCAACTCACCGCTCGGAAGTTTTTTCAAATAAGGAAGTGTCTCTGACGCACTCTGTATATATATTTTTAAGCCCGCATACCAAATTAATACCCGAATTAAGGGAAAATATGCGAAAGTATGTATAATTGGATAATCTGTGCTATTTACCTGACATGCAATCGGCATTTGCTTATTTCGGATTTAAGGTATCCGATTACTTTGAAAGCACTGGTTATCGGCCACATTGGCAAATTTATTATTATTATTTTTATTTCTTGTAGTTCATACTTTCCTCTTTCTTAAATAGTTTATCTCTTATAGGAAAACGAAGGTCTGACCTATCATACCGGGGTGACATATTTTTCTCCTAAAGTTTGTCTTTGACTTCCATTTTCTCAACACTTTAATCGTTTAAAAAATTCTCCTCCTTTAACATGATGTCTCAAAAACTAATTGAGGTACTAACATAAAAATTTCGGCGTCTGTTTTAAATAATGTGGGCAATGAAATGAACCAAACGTTTTATTGTTGATGAAATACTTTTTCATTTATAGGTGCTTTTAGAAAAATTAAACTGCGAATTTATGAAAAAAATGAATACATTCTTATATTTTTACCCATCACTTCTCTACAGTTCAAAATATTTCTTAGATATTAGTTCATTTCATTCATCGTTATATTCTATAACTTGTATACAAAGAAAAATGGAATTGCTGCATCACAATTTTTGGTAGAGTGTTGACCATTTTGATTCAATTTCATTAAAATTTCCCACACATTTTCCCATTTCTCAAATATATATATATATATATTTGCATTTATAGTGTTTATAATTCGCAATACATCTAAGAATCATAAATAGTTTTTAAACATTTTTTCACAGTTTTCTCTTTGAACGTTGTCAGATATTTAAAAATAAATTGCCATCACAACTTTCCCAAACTGTCATCAGACCAATTTAATCCTTTGTTTACATTAATATTCATACATATTCACATTAAATGTGTAAATCGATTCATTTCAATGTATTCGCATACCCAAATGTGTCAATTTTATCAAAACCCAATAGTTACGGAAGTCGTGGCCACCGCGAAATACACAGAATGGATTCCAGTTGAATGATCCCGGAGAACGTCGGCAGCATCTGCTGAGATCATTCTGTTCGAGAATCACCCAAACCAATTCATAATTCAAAACCCCGGCTAGCAAAGGGTCGCTCTAACGGGCAGAAAATCGAGTGGCTTTCTAACAGATTATAAATCTTTCCCGGCTCCATGTGTTATGCGCCGACCGGCTCGTTCACAAACTGTTTCAGTCAGATATTTATGCATTTATTGATGAATGGGAGGGAGATTTAAAGCGGAAAATAATTAATACATGAAGGTATTCGACTACATTCGAAAGTAAAATTTTGAAGAATTGTAATTTTTAGAAAATTTTGATGTATTGTTAATAAAAAACACTGCAAATACAAAAACAGTTATTCAAAAATTTAATTTTGCGAAATGAGAAAATGTGTAGCAAATTTTAATGAAATTTAACTAAAACGGTTGACACTCTGCATAAAATGGGAATGCAGGAATCCTATTTTTCATTTCTTTGTACTCAAGTAATAGAATAGAATGAGGAATGAAATGAACCAAAATCTAAGAAAACATTTGAGATGTAAAGAAGTTATAGGTAGAAATATATTTTTTATAAACATTACAATAATACATTTTTTACAATTCATTTATTAATAATACATTTTTTTTCCATACACATAATACACATAATTCCATAGACATAATAATACATTTTTAATAAATATATTTTTTTCCATAAATTATCAAATTAATTCTTCTAAAAGCACCTATAAATGAAAAGGTGTTTCTCCAACAATAAAACATTTGGTTCCTTTCATTGCCCTTATTATTTAAAACACACGTTGATATTTTTTTATGTAAACACCACTATGTGTTTTCGAGCTATCGTGTTAATGGCGGAGGATGTTTATGAAAATGAAAGTTTTGAGAAAATGGAAGCTAAAGACAAACTTTAGTTGAAAAATATATGATACCTTGGAAGTTATGTCAGGCCTTTCCTTTTCTTATAAAAGATGAACTGTTTTGGGAAGAGAAAAATCTGAACTTCAAGAAATAATAAGAATTTCGCCAAGAATATCGCCAATGGGGTCGATAAGCAGTGTTTTAAACGTAGTCGGATACCTTGAGTTGTACGTACGCACTTAAAACTTCGATTAGTTTATCTTAGTTTAGTTTAGTTATTTTAACGTCCCGTTGTAAAACAACATTAAGAGTATTTGGGACAGATCTCATCATTTTGAACCACAGTTAGATGACGAGGACGTCTCTTGAGTTGGCTCCCTCTCTCTACACCACACCAGCTGGAGAACGTTTGGCCTGACAGATTGAACGTGCAAGAGACCCCCTTACATGGCGGTTCTTCTGTGGAATGGAGCCTCGAACTTGAAACCCACCGGTTCCGAAGCCGAGACCTTGCAACCGCGCTCGTTTAAAACTGCAAAATCGTTCAAACTCTCGAATAATTTTATTGTTTCAAAATATTATCTGATCCTTTAACTTTCAAACGATACCAAAATGCTGTCAATATTCGTATTATTTCTCGAGTTATAAGCAATTTTCTTGAGGTACTTTCACTAAAAACTTTAGTTTCACTTTTTTTAAAAGTCATTATATGAAAAATGATATTTTTCCACAATGTTTCTTCATTAAAACTATCATAATTCAATAAAAAATTAACCAAATGCAATTATCTATGCACCCAAATAATTTGTATGAAACGTCGGATGTTTTCTGCTTCCATCAAAGTTATATTTAGAGAAATAAAATTTTAAGAGTGAAAATGACAGAAAAAAATGCTTTTTCTTTCGATTCATCATTGATGAAAAAAT
Source organism: Argiope trifasciata (assembly GCA_026543055.1). Taxonomy (NCBI): domain Eukaryota; kingdom Metazoa; phylum Arthropoda; class Arachnida; order Araneae; family Araneidae; genus Argiope; species Argiope trifasciata. Next base: position 481,787 of record JAPMOQ010044143.1, on the reverse strand, counting down.
CGTTTAAAAAATAACTTGGATTTTTTTTTTAACAAATTGTTTTGTTACAACTTGATTGGTTTTTTGTAATTGCTTTTTTATAGCTTGATTGAGCACGCAACATGAAAACTCATATTAGGCAGCATTTCCAAGTAGAATTATGTATCTGTACAAATTAGAATTTAAGATGTTTAAAAAAATGCTAATTAGCTAATTAAGTATTAATTAATTAATGATTAGTGCAATATGTTTTTCTCTCACTGAAGAGTTTAAACCTATATTAATTCCCTGCTGTAAAAAAAAACTGGATTTTTAAAAGTTACAATTTTTTTAGTTGCACACACACATAAAACTGAGAATTAGCCGGCTAAAATCGACTCTTTTTTTTTTATTACCCATAAAGAAACAATTTTTTCATCATTTTACACTTTAGCATCACAAAAGCTTTGTTTCTTTTTTTATCTTTCTTATTGGAAAATATAGAAAGAAAAATATAAATGTCTTTTCAAAAAGTTTATTCGAAAGATTCCTGTCATAATTAATCACTCAATTATTTTTTTATAGTGAGACAGAACCTAAGATTCACTCTCCAAGCCGTTAATGTAAAGTGGCCTCCAGATTTTCATCCACTTGTTTCCACCAGAAAGGCTCTTGAAAATTTTTGTCAATTTATTATTGACACCTGTTTAATTTACTTATTCTTAACTTATATTTTATTTTTATTTTATTCTTATATTAATCCTTCATCACTGTTAAATCTCCTTATTTTCTTTTTGTTATGCGTTGAATACTTACTTTTGTAAACCCCGTGTGATACTTTGTGGGGATTGAATGAATGCTTCAATTTAAAAAAATTGTCTTTCTTTGTTATATACTCTCTTGCTGCAACTTATTTCATGAAATCTAAATATTTTGGTTCTCTTCGAGATGACGAATCATTCTTGGAATTTTTTTCCCTAGCATTGACTGTACAAAGTATTTCTGAACTCTATGCACAAACTTGGAGGGGGGGGGGGCTGGGAAATCAGGGTTCCAAATAGAGAGAGCCGCTGAGAACGTGCTCTCAAGGTCACCGAGCACGAGTTTGTCACTGTAACCGGCAATTAAATGAGGTGACCATGAAACGTTTCATTAACGGCCGAGTTAGGCGATATCCACGTTGTTTATGGCTTAGTTAATGAAAACAGACGCATTTTTTGCTGACTGACTCGGGAAATATTTCTGGCAAAACGAATACCAAATACTCACTCATGTGTATCAAAAACAAGTGTAAAAGCGATTTTTTTGTTCTGATTTTTGATGTAAGACACAAAGTTAATGTGTTTAGTTATATTGACGTACCATTTTGAAGCAACACTAGGGCTATTTTGGGACGGACCTCTCCATTTTGAATCAGGGTCAGATGGCGAGGACGACACCTGAGCCGGCACTCCCCTCTCCACACCACAGCCGGAAGACGTTTGGCCTGACGGATTTAACGTGCACCAGACCTGCTTACATGACATTTCTTCCGTGGAATCGAGTCTCGAATCTGAAACCCTCCAGTTCTGAAGCAGAGACCTTACCACCAGGCCACCGAGGCCATACAAAGCTGGTGCGATCAATACAAATAACAAATTTGGAAGAGGGTATGTTGAATGCAGAGGACCAAAATTGCAGCTCCAGAACCTCAACAACAGCTGCATCAAGATTAACACCTTTACGTTACATCGCAGACAGAAAACAGTCAAAGTGCTGCAGATTATTCAGACGCATTGCATTTGTACAACGGTTTCTTCAACAAATTATGCCCGTCAGGCACTTCTCATGATCTGTTTTGTTCACAGTTAAAGTGTCCTTTAAAAAAGAGGGGGGTGTTCAAGGCTCTCAGCACATGCATGTGGGTGATAATCAATCTACTGATATTTTAAACTACCACAGAATACTATTTTGATGATATTACGTGCACTGGAGTCTTGGCTGACTTTTCTGAACTTTTCTTTTTGACTGAACCTCTACAGACTTTTCTAAACTTTTCTTTTTGACTGAACCTCTACAGACTTTTCTAAACTTTTCTTTTTGACTGAACCTCTACACACTTTTCTAAACTTTTCTTTTTGACTGGAACTCGGGAGACCATTCTAAACTTTTCTTTTTGACTGGACCTCTACAGTCTTATCTGAACTTTTCTTTTTGACTAGGTCTCGACAGACTATTCTAAACTTTTCTTTTTAACTGGATCTTGACAGAACATTCTAAACTTTTCGTTTTGACTGGATCTCGACAGAAAATTCTGAACTTTTCTTTTCGACTGGATCACGACAGACTTTTATGAACTTTTCTTTTTGACTGGATTTCGACAGACTTTTGACCCAAATCTCTTATCATTTAGAATGAATACTCATGCGTGCCTCATTGAGTACATCCATTCAGTCGACGTTCCCGCGCAAGTTCGACACTGATTTCAACATGACGCACTATAGTTCATTACATAATCTGCTCATGTGACAACCTGGACAGGAACTTTGCAAATAAATGGATTGGGGAGGTATAAATTGATCAAATGCCCATTAGTAGGCCTGATTCAATGCCTGATGCCATTGTTTTCAAAATGTCAGAGCGTTTTCTCAAGGGATATTGTAGCAAGAATCATCATTGAGTTACATGTTTGGTTTTGAAAATATGGATTTGAAATATTCACCAGTTCATGCTGCATAGGTGCTAATCATGCATGCATTCTGATGGGTGGGATTTCAAATATATTTTCTTATGCTTTTAACTATTGTACTATTTTTTGTGTAATAAAATGCTTAGCATATCTCTTGAAGGTTGGATTTATTTTCCTATGCGATTCTATTTCCTATTGGTACTTTCTGCTTCCACTCTAAGCTTATACGTAGGTGGAAAAAGTGCCCTGTATTGCAAACCATCCATTAGTTTGTGGCCTACGATTCCTATGCGAGAGCTCGATGTTAAACTGACTCGTCTCCCGGGAAATGAAACCCGGGTCCGGCAAGAAATCTGTTATTCTTGGAGAAGGACCCCCGTGTGGTGACATTTTAATAAGCCAGTAACAGCCTCAAGACAGGAGCGTACGCTTTTGCCGAATGGTTATGTTACTGGACTTCAAATCTTAACATCGATGGTTCGATCCTTCTCCACAAATTGATGACCTCCGACTATGAATGTCAAAACTGCTGTCAACACAGAGTCGTCAGACTCACTTGACGCAGCAGCAAATCTTTTCGCTCACCATTACGCTTGGCGCTGTAAAATAATAGTTCGCCTTCTACAGTCTCACTGGTAGGGGAGTGTTGTGGTGACATCTTAATAAGCCAGTAACAGCCACTAGACATGAACGTTCGCTTTTGTCGAATGGATAAGTTACTGAGCTTCAAACCCGAACATTGCAGGTTCAATCCTTCTTCACACCCGTACACGATTGGTATGTGGAAAGTCGTCCTGGAGCTACTTTAGTTGGGGCTGGCAATAAGCGCAATCAGACAACTCACTCTGTTTTTCGAAGTGCGCACACTCGTGTGCAAGGTCATGTGACGGATAAAAAAGTTTATCCGAAATGCCATGCTACATAAGCCCTCCTGCCCGACATTTTGGCCTGCATCAGTTCCAATAAACGCCAACTGTTCAGGCTGAGGCAGTGTTGCATTGTTTGAAGGCACTCGGGCTCATGAACCTGGTTTGATGTCACTGTCAGCCAGGTAGGATAAGCCACAACACAATTTATATTGGTTACTGTCCCGCTCAATTTTCGCGTAACATAACAGGTACTTTTGAGAGAAATTTATAATATTTGAGTCGGGACTCTTCAATGAAAACGTACACTTCATTTCAATTGACGGATGTTTGATGCCTGATAAAACTTAAAGTGCACTATGTCTGCATATATAAAGGATCTTCCTCAGAATCGTGTATTCCGTCTCAAAGGCGAACCTACTGAGGCCCCCAATCGTTTAAAAATGTGTTAGAGATCGTGTCTGGATAGTATAGAGAATGTGTCCGGGAATCGTGGTATTAAGTTATCATTTTATTCGAATAACACGTTCCTAAAAAGTTCACGTTCCTCTAAAGCACTCATTACGTGCTTTAGAGCTCTTACCATCACTCCATCATTTCAGTCACTCATTAACTAAATTAATCGCGTATTAATTAACATTAATCACGCAATAATTTGCATGATAGTCTTACATGTAAAAGCTATTCTATTCTGCTGGGTTCCCTCACATGTTCTTGGCAATGAATTAGTTGACGATGCAGCGAAATCGGCAACAAGTCTTTAAAATGGCCATGTTTCTTTTAACGATATCAAGAGACACATAAAAACCCTTCTAAATTTGGAACGGCAATCAGAATGGGACAGAAAAGAGACAAACAAACTACATTCCATCAAATATTCCATGGCTCATTTTAAATAGCAGAAAATCGGATACAATTACTACCCGTTTAAGAATTGGCCACACTAGACTTACAGGCACTTGTTATTGGGGAAGCCTTTTGATGTACTTCGTGCCAATGCCTTTTGACAGTTCGGCACATTCTGATAGAGTGCCCACGTTTTGATTTTCAACGAATTCTACGTTTTCATCCTACTTATTTTTAAAAAAAGACATAAAGTGCCTCATTCCCAACTTCTTACTTAAAAAAATGATTAGTTTCTTTTACCTTATTTGATTATTTTTCATTCTCTTTTAATGCTTCAAATCTATATAACTGTTCATTTATGCATATATTTTTAAATCTAGAGTAGAATATGTAAGCAAAGATTTTGATTAATCTGTTAAAACACGACTTTTTATGAACCGTATGTTTGCATATATCTTGTGGTTCGCGTTACAGTATCATTAATGGTATTATAGACAGTAAACTCCACCAAACTGAAGCCCAAGCTTTCCGAGAGGGTTGATTACACTAAAATATACTATTCTATTCGTAAAAATCTTGTTACAGTAGTTTCTAAGAAAACAATCATATTTACTAGCGCTGCTTGAGCAACCCAAGTGACCATCCAGTTGCATGCCTGGGTGTGGACTCGGTTGGGTGTGTGAGGGCCACCGGTGTTAAGGGCGCTACTCGCTGACCGCTCTTGTCCCACTTCCACATCGCATTTCGGCAGTGGAAGCGGGCAATTCCCATTGAACACTAGAAAAATGATGTCAAGAAGACAGAAACGCCCGAAGAAAAGATTATCGGCGAAAGTGCACTTTGTTTCGGAAATGGGGTTGCGGAAGAAAAAAAGAAGTGGAAGAACTATTTACATGAGTGTGGACACTGCACAGATTTCCGTATCTGGATTAATCATTCATTCTTCTCCAATTGATCTAATACGTTTGAGATCCATAAGGGTTATACTTATCCAAACTATTTAGGATTCATCCTTGAGATGCAAACTACTATTTTAAATGGGAAACTGCATTTATTAAGCAACTTCTATGAAAATTAAGGAAGTGCCAAGATTTTGTTTAATCTGTTAAAAGTTCGAAGTTCCATTCATTTTTGAATAAATGATCACAATATAAGATTAATTCTGGTTATTTGATGTGAGTTTTAATCTGTAACATCCATATCCTTTTATTATTTATACTATTTTATGATTTAATGAGTTACATTTTCTACAATATTAATCTGAATTCAATATTAGACATTGAATAATTCAGGCTTTTCAAACATTTTAAGGTATCCGAACATGTTCGGAGCATTTATTGAGAAAAACATGGTGGAGACACATTTTAACAATATTTCTAAGATTATTCAAAATTAGTAACAGGGTGCCAAAATTTTAAATACACTTTCGAATTTTCTGAAAATTGACCTTTAATAACATAAATTTAAGCAAATCTTTTACATTGAGTGGTTTATTTTTTATTCATTAAAAATTAACTTTCGCGCCAAAAAAGCTGAGGCCAAAGATGAGTAAGGCTCTATTTTTTCCGCAATAGGATTGAGGCTAGGCTTAGCGGAATTTCGATCTGTTACTTCAAGCGATTCTGTTTCTTTATTTAGTGTTCAATGTATTTAAAATCAAATGTTGTGAATGAATCGATCTTTCGGATTCATTCTGAAGTACTTTTAAATTGAAATAAAACAGAATAAAGGAAATAAAAAATTTCTAATTTGCGTTGCATTACCGCAACTGGCGTAGGAAAGTCTGACAGGTGCGTTACGCTAACTGGCGTTGAAAATTCGCGCGATTGCTGACAACTATGTTTTTATGTAAATGAAGTTTAAAAATGATGAGTAAAATACTGTTGTAGCTATCTCCATCTCGTTCCATAAATAAAATGGATTTGACCTGATTTGCTGTTTTGTTTTAATTTGGGTCTACAATGTAAATGAATTGTTTTTACATCTGTTGTGTGTTTTTGTCATTAAATTGTATTTATATTATATATATTTTCGTATATGCTTGTACTTTTAAATGTATCGTTTCTAGGTTAGATTTAATTTTTTTTTTATTTGTCAGTATTTGATAGTTTTTCGTACATATACAACAAAATTTCCCCGCGAGCAGAGTCGCGGGTCATAGCTAGTGACTTGTAATCACGAAATATATTTTTCAATATTTCGTGCCACGATATACATCGCGTTGCAATACGTAAGAACGTAGCATTAGGGTCTTGTGCATTGATCTCAAATTCGCATGCGTCGATTATTCGAAGTTTTTATTTTAACTTCTATTTGGCATAGAATAGTGAAATATGTTTCTTACTTTATAAGAAGTTCATAACCGTGTTTACTCCTGACTGTTATACTATTATACTGCACACATAATCGCAATTTTCAATTTGGGTGCTTCACACAAACACCAAAATAATTAAAAAAAAAGGTCGAATTTCTGGATGACTGCAATATTTCCTCTTTGTATTTCATGCACGAGGAGATCGAAACGAATGTTTTTCATTCTAGGTTTGCTCATTAGTTAATTAATTCGATTCACTTTTTTGTCGCTCTTAAGGATGAAAGCAGGTTGGAAAGGTTTATCCCCATTTTGAACTAGAAGTACTTTTTTTTAATAATTTGAGTGAAGAAACCTCACTTCGAACGAAAATCCATTAAATTCATGACTTTAAACTGAACCTTCATTGATTGAAACAAAAGGCAACCGTTTAGGGTTCATGGTCCTTGAATAAAGTCGCTTTTATAATGTGCTCTTTCCGTCACCATTTCTTATTAATTATTAAAATTAAAACATTAGGGTTTCATTACCTACAAAGATTATAGTATGAAATATTTTATTAAATGAATATAACATTTTTTAAAATGAAACAAACAAATAAAAATTGTTCATGTTCTGAAGACATTCAGTCAAATGTGAGTTAAGTGTTTTTTTAATGAAGCCGACTCATTTTTATTGTTTAAACTATGATCTGATATAAACTTTTTTTCACTGTATTCATTCGTTTAAATCTATATAAATAAAAATGAATGTTTTTCCGTATGTCACTTATGCCTTCTTTAACAGCTTATCCAATGGCAATGAAACTGGGTCAGCTTATTTCTTACATCTACGGGATGGTTAGAGGGACAGTGCAATTGTCTCAAATTGAAAAAAAAATAATACCGAATCTCAACCGCATCTAGTTACCAAAGCTTAATCTCCAAATAACTTTCCGAATAGACAATAGATTTTGTTGAAATGTTCAATCCAAGTGAAAGGATAATATTTTATAGCTCTAGTACACAAATGTCATGCAAGTCATTCTCAGAAGTAACAACTTTATTACAGATTATGCGAAAAAGTTTTGGAAATATCCATCCTGAGGGTATCGAAAGAAAATATTTTAATCCCATTTTCTAAAATTAAATTTAAGAATTCTGAACGAATATTATACGAATTACGCGATACAATAAATAGTTTCTTTCACTGCCATTCTGAAAGAACACCACGTTTTACAACTCTAAAAGAATACACAAAACTTATATATAAAAATGAATATTTGTTTGTCCGTATTCTATACTATCCGTATACTATCGCACCGTTCATCCTATGTCGATAAAACATTGCTAAATTATTGATTGACTCAATACTATTTTTTTTTCTGTGGCAGCAACTGCTAGTATTTGAATAAAAAGAAATAGAGGTCGAATAGTGAATGTAATTCAGAGTAATAAACCTGCAAGATTAGAAAAATCACTTTATAAAGCCGATTGGCGTGTTTTTTTGAGAGCGACTTTGTCATTTGAAGTCGTGTCGGGATGAGTGATACAACACCTGAACTTGCGGCATATTTCTGAAAATTATTATAACGAATACCGCCTGAACGCGAAGACATCAGTACATTAGCATCATACTCAGAGAGCAGTTTCAACAGATATTACAGAAGCCAACTGAGATTTATTGATCAACGATAGGAAACTGTGCAATTTCAAAAAAAAAATCAATTTTTTTATGGCAAGAAATTTAAATACTGCAAAGATTTAAAAATGAAATCATTAAAAGCAAAATCTCTTAAGAATTTTATAACTCAAATTCAAATATATTTACGATACAAATTGAAGCCATCTGATTTAATTTATAATTTAAAATAGTAAATATTGGCTTAAGAGGCGTTGACCTCATTTAAATTTTGGTTTCTCTATCATGACAAGGATTTATTTCTGAGGGATTATAAAAAAATGTTTTCTGCTCTTTCTAAATCTCAATGAGTGTTTTGCGAAATTTTATTTGATAAAAGAAAAAAAAACTTGGCATCTTTTGGAAGCTTTCCAAATCAATAACAAAATCAAAATCACCTTAAAGATCGGAACTTTTATGGATTTTATGTACACTTGAATTAAAAACATGCTGGGACTGATTTTAAGAAAATTTCAAATTTCGATTTTCCCGTTGAGCTCTTGGTGAAATAGGGACGATAAAAGAAAAGATAAAAAGTGTTAAAATGCACAAGTCGATAGAGTTGAATGAGATTAAAACCCATATTGGGATTGATGGTCATGAAAAGGCGGATCACTATGCGACACAGAAAGAGAGTGTTGATATTATTGTCCCCAAATCAAGTGGTGTCTTAAAAGGGGAATGGAGAGAAGAAACAAAACTACAGTGGTTTGACAGATGGCATATGTTCAAAAAAGGGAGATTCCCATTCGGCTTTATTCCTCATCCGGAATTTAAAATAAGAAGATACCATCCACTTATAATCCAAATAATATCTGGACAGGATTTCTTGCCTATTTCCCAAGATTTGGAAGAATGCAAGAAAAATAAAGTCATTTGTGGAGAAATGGGTATGGTTTACCACGATTTAATGGAATGTATGGAGGTCTCAGCGTGAAGGAAACACTTGAAGATTGTCAATAATGATTTAAGTACAGTACTGATGCATCTCGAAACCCAGTAAGATATGATGTCGAGAATGGACTGTTTCATTCCAGTTGTTTGAGAGTGTGCAGATGGGGAGAAAGACAACTATTCACTACCTCGAAAGGAGTATTAGTTTGACTGATCGGTCCATGTAAGGTTGGGCAATACGTATTCAGCAGTCGACTGCAACCAATCCTATCGATAATGCTACGTTCAGAGGTGGTGGAGTGGTCAGTTGTGTGCAAAAAGAATAAAATAAATTCTTGGTAACCATTCACCCCAAAGATTTTTTTAAACAAAAATTATCTTCTCAAAAGCAGCTCCTCAAAAAATATTCATTTTTGCGTGAATTTTTCAGTAGAAAAGACTGTAAACATTAATAAGTCTGGACGATATCAAGAATAGATACAATTTGCTTATATATTTCGCTTGTTCTATATATGCTTGTGTATTTTTCTCGTCCGTCAAAAGCCTTAAAACTTTTATCATAACGGGAAATCTTTGATGCAGTTGTATGCAACCAATCTGTCTCTTCTTGATAGATTTTGTTTGAGATTATCAAAGCATATCTTCAAGGACTCTTTATATTATATCCAATACTAATGTATTCCTGGATTTCGAATAAAATTTGTGACAAGTAATCCCATTTAATTCAAGCAAATTTTTATAAGGAAAACATTTTCAGGTTTCTCTTTCAAGTATTAATGCTGTACATTAAAATGTTCGATTAAAAATGTTTAATTAGAGATAAGGTTGATGAATTTTATGAAATGGAACATTGAAGTCATTTAATTTTAAAAGAAGTTTGCGAAGGATTTTAGTATATATTTCAGCATATTCAGAACTTTAAACCACGTCGGTTAGAAAAAAATGCAGATTTCCCTATCCATCTTTTTTTTTTTGTTTGCCCATTTAATTTTTCCTCGTCATATATCTCTTTCATAAAACAACACAGTACAAGAGAATCAAAATATTTATAGCTTCAGAAACTTCTTTTTTATTAAGTAAAGAACACATAAAGAAAAATGTTATCCACGAAGTTCCTTATCTTTTCATATTTCTGATACAAAATTTCTTATCAGTCAGATGCAAGCCTCTTCTAAATGATTTTCATTTCATTTTGTCACCTTTTAGTTTGTTTTGCAGTTATAGAAAAAAAAAATACCGAAAGAATCTTGAGCGTACTTATTTACGAAGTTATAAGCACTCATTTTTGCTCGGCATGTGTTTGCGTACTTGATATCTCTATGAATAAAAATGAATGTTTGTCTCTTACGCCTTTCTAAACCGCTCATCCGATGGCGATGAAATTGGGTCAGCATTATTGATTACATCTACCGAAGGATTTTAGTGTTAAAACAATCTTCTAAAATTAAATAAAAAATTTTGAATCTCAACCAAAATTTTCATCAAAAATCTCAATTAAAAATTTCAAATCTTTACCAAGGATCCTTCTCCAATCTCCTCTCGCCGAAGAGACAATAGATTCTGTAGAAATGATAAATCCAAGTGAAAAAGTTCATACTGTGTAGCTAAAGCACGCAAATGTCATGCAAGTCATTCTCAGAGGGAGCATTTTAATTACAGATTATGCTAGAAAGTTTCGCGAACACCAACCCTGTGGGTTTTAAATTTTAATTAAATTTAGCGTTTTCCGCAGTAACTATCAAAAATATTGTAGTACAAATCTTTTTGCACCCACTTAATTTTCAAAAAAAAAAAAAAAAAAAAATTCCATCATATTAATGATTTTATGGTATTAATATATTTTCTATGTTTAATTCATTTTGAAAGAAAACATTTTAATCATCTTTTCTAAAATTAAATTTGAGAATTCCGATCGAATATTAAACGAATCTCGAAATACAATCAATTGTTTCTTTCATTGCCATTCTGAAAGAATTTTACAATTCTGAAAGAATACACAAATCTAAAAAATAAAAATGAATATTTGTTTGTTCGTATTTTATGTGCTGTCGTACCGCTCATCCTATTTCCATGTAACATTGCCAAATGATGAATTGATTGCACTTAATAATATTATTTCTTTCGGTGGCATCAACGCAAGTATTTTCTAAAAAATGAACCCTGACTTTGTATATTGTTTCTATATTTTCTTTGAATCGAGGTTTCTTTTGCCACTAATGCATTGCAGAAATTTTGAAAGAGTGTCGTCATCAGTAATGTCCTTTTTTTTTTTTTTGCTTCGACTAGGGACTGTTTCAAAATAGCTTTCACGAATCTTCAAAAATTATAACTAATTACACTAACTGTCTTAAACTCTGTTCCAATTCTTGCTTTTCGTGCCGATCTATAAAAGGTCCTTCGAACTTTTAATTGTGCAGAAAGATTCCTCAAAGGACCCGACATCTTTGAGAGTGTATTTTAGAAATGAATCGTAACAAAAGAAAAGAAAGTGGTCGAGTTTATGAAATAAAGAGAGAGACCCACTTCAAAGCTGAAGCGATTAAGCCAAGAACAAAGACCGACAGACTGTTCTATCTCTTAGTGCCTATTCATCAGCTGTGAGAGAATTTCACGGTTCATCGCATTTTAAAATGCACGTTGCTAGTTTTCTCTTTGAAATGAACAATGGCTTAAAACGACTCATGTTGCGAATGAGTGTTTAAGGAATTCCATGACAATAACGTTGATGAAATGACTTAAATAAGATAAATTGATTTTTGTAACGGTTATGTAGTTGTTCGTATAAATGATAGCTGATATGATCGATTGCTTTTTATCTCTTAATATTTAGGACAAAGGCCGCAATTTTTAATCCTATTTTATCAAACTTTAATTATAAAGGATTTAAAAGAATAATCAAATATTATTCAAACCAATGTTTTTTCAAAAACAATAAACAAAAAGTAAAAATAAAAGAAAAATATTTTAATTTTCAAAAGAGAAGTATTTTTATTATGATTTTGTAAGTGATCTGAATAAAATGTTGCTTATGTTGACCATTCGGTTACAATTTCGGTAATTGAATAATGATTAGATTCTTCTCTAAATGAGAAATCTTCGTTGTTATTCACACAAATGCAAGATCTCCTCCCGAGGAATCATCTTAAAGGTTTGGATTCACTTATAATAGTTAACACCAGAAAGAAGTTTCCGAATTCACATATAACAATTAACGGAAGGTCTTGGATTCGCGTATTACAATTAACGGCTGGAAGCGGAATATTTTGGATTCATATACAGCATCTGAAAGCGAAACTTTTCCAATTCACACACATAACATTTATCCTGAAAGCGGAAGGTTTTGCACTCCCACATGACATCTAAGTCCGATCTGGAATCGATGCCGAGCTCCAAATAAGACAAAGAAATTAAATGCCAATATGAGATTTGAGGAAATTGTGATAATAACGGGTTCTGAGATATTTTGGTAATCATGTGTTCCCGCATTTAGTTGCAGACGAATGAAAACTTTTTATAGGGTGATGCATTCATTTATTTATAAAAGAGTTATGTTATTTTTTTTCTTAAATTTTTTTTAAATAAGATAAAAATTTGTTATTTTTTTATACGATGATAGCAGTTTTTTTCTGTTAAAAAAAGAACAAAAATAGCTAATATAAATTATTCAGCGAGTCCCGGTTCGGGCAGGGTTATTATTCCATGCTCTGTCTGTGAGTAGTGTGAGTGCGCCCCCCCCCGTAAAAAAGGGATGGTACAAGCGAATGTGAGGCATGAAGTAGCTAAGCCCTAGTAGGCCCTAGTTGGCGCCACTCAAAAACAATGGCCGGGCTTAAATCGCTGACTATCGGTCGCCGGGTTCCTATAGTGCCATTGGTCACAACAACAACAAAACATGTATTCATAACGACCAATTGAACGACGTTGTATGTTTTAAAGCATGTATTCATAACGACCAATTGAACGACGTTGCATGTTTTAAAACATGTATTCCTAACGACAACCTGAACGACGTCATGTCCGTTGTATATTTTAAAATATGTATACAAGGAAGAGAACCAAACCTCAAAAACTTTGATTCACTTCTGATCCACTCTACACGCAGAAGGTAGACAAGACAGATTAAGGGCCAGCTTACGGCACCCCCTTTGTCAATAGAAGACGCTTTGCTACATTGTCCGGCGCCATCTTTCTTGACCCACGGCTTTACACTCAGTCCGAAATGCCATTGTCTCCGGCAATCATTGATAGCAACCCTTAAGACTCACTCCAGCAAAGTAAACAAGTGCCATTGTGTTGCTGAGAGATCAGATCAACACTCCATCGGTCGGGACATAAAAAGGGGCAAAGGGACATACGGCTCGCATTTCGTGTTAATTGGGCGCGTGCCTCCTCGCTCTGCGTGATCGTGAGGGATCACGGTGGAATCGCGATCATATCGGGCCACAAAGATCACGTATCGCCCTCCTTCCCACGCAAACCCCGAATCATGCACACGAATCGAGACTGTTGGTGATCTTTATAATGATTCGTTGCTCCTTGAGGGGGAAAGATTGAGAAATCCTTGAGGGGGAAAGATTGAGAAATCCTTTGCGAAAGATTGGATTTGCGTTTTCGAAAAACTGTCTAGTGATAACAAATCAAAAAGATGAAAACTATCCTCAAAACAATGCACTTAAAACTACAAGCAAATACAAAAAATGTATAGCATAAAAATACATAAGTTGTGTACTTTAACCAATTTTAAAGTACACAACTAACCAAAAACAATTTGTGCACCTGAAATAAAAACAAAACAGCAAATCATGTCCGTATTTCTTTAAAATCAGGTCAAATCTATTTTATTTATGGATTAAGATGGAGATACCTACAACAGTATCATACGCATCATTTTTAAACTTTTAATTTAAATGAAAACACAGTTGTCATCACTTGCAAACACAGTTGATGTCCCGACAATCACGAGCGAACTCTCAACGCGAGTTGGCGTAACGCATATGTCTGACTTTCCTACGCCAGTTGCTGTCATGCAGTGAAGATTTGAAATTTTTTATTTCCTTTATTCTGTTTTCCTTTCATTTAAAAGTACTCCAGAATGAATCCGAAAGTTCGATTCATCAACAACGTTTGATTTTAAATACATCAAACACTAAGAAAGCAAACAAAATCGATTGAAATAATCTGTCGAAATCATACTTAACAAAACCTCATTAATGTTGGGTTGAAAAAACCCACAGGAGCCTTGCTCATCTTTGTCGGGATTTGGCTTCTTCTTTTTGGCGTGAAAGTTAGTTTTAAATGAACAAAAAAAGGTTTATTTAACAGGCATAAAAAGTAGCCTCTGTTCTATTCCTGGCTCTAATCTGTCTTTCTGCTCAATTTCATCCCATTCCGTTCAGTCGTTTTGGCATGATTCAGAGACAAACATCCATCCTTCCAAGCTTTCACATTTATAATATTAGTATAGATTCATAATGTTACAGAGAAAACTCGAATTCTCCAGCGAAAACTCGAATTAATTAAATGAAAAGTGCGTTGTCACTAACAGCGCTAGGGAGAACCATTTTATTCATGTTTTGATTGATTAGTTACACCAAATTATTTGCATCTGTCCAAAATAGCTATATTAAATTATACTCAGTAAGACAGTATTTGAGGAAAATTCTTATCGCAGAAGGAAGACCGCTGTGACCTGATGGTAAGGTCTCCGCTTTGGAACCAGAGAGTTTTAGGTTCGAGGCTCGATTCCACTGAAGAACTGCCGTCTAAGCCGGTCTGGTGCATGTTAAATCCATCATGGCCAAACGTTCTCTCGCTGGTATGGAGAGTGGGGATGCCACGTCAGGTGTCGTCCTCCTCATCTGACCGTGGTTCAAAGGGACGAGGTCCGTCCCAACATAGCCCTAGTGTTGCTTTACAACGGGACATTAATAGAGCTAAATTAAACTAAAACTAATCAATGAATGAAAAAATATTTTATTTGGATTCTGTTTAGAGCAGTATCGTTATTACGAATGATTTATTTCGATAAGGTAAACTATTGTGACACTTGCAATTGCAAAGAGAACCCTTTTTTCCTACAGGAACATCTCTTTGTAGAATAGTGTTTTTTACAAGAACAGTCGAAGAATCCTTGCACAGTTAAATTGCTCCTTTTCTTACTGCTTTTCTCAGAGAAATTTCACCCTACTTTCGAAGTATAATGCTAAGAAGTTAGCCAGTCTGCGTTCTGAACTTGCCTCGTTGGAAGTCCTAATAATACTGGTAAGAGCTGAAATTTTAATCTCAGCTATACAAACATCGACTTGTTATTTTTACAGATAGATTTGCGTCGATTAAACCACGGAATATTTGAATGCACGTCTCTGGCTAAGAAATAGCATTGCCCCTAACATCAGCAACTGAGCTATAAATGCCTTTTCTTCAATAATGGCTAGCTGTTCATCAATTAATTTCAAATGGATAACGGTAATATTCACGACGATTTAAGGTATAAGACTAAGTACGAAGGACAATTTTTTAAAAAATTGGATATAAAAAAAAGCTATTCAAAACTATGGCCTTCAGATATATTGTCAATTATAATACAAAATGCTGTAAATACAGCAAAGTTATTTGAAAATATAATATATTTTGAGAAAGAGGAGAAATGTTTAGCAAATTTTAGGGAAACTTAACTAAAAGGGTTAACACTTTACACGAAATGGTATTTTTCTTCATACACAAGTTATAGTGTATAACGGTGAATGAAATGAACCAAAATCTAAGAAAAATCTAGAGATGCAAAGAAGTGACGGGTGAAAATATGCGTGTATATGCACTTTTTCCATCCATTCACAACTTAATTTTTCTACAAACACCTCTAAATGAAAAAGTATTTCACCAACCTTTAAACTTACAGTTCCTTTCGTTGCCCATATTATTTAAAACACCCTCTGAAATTGTTATGAAAATACCTCTATTCGTTATTGAGATATCATGTTAAAGATGGAGAATTTTTACGAAAATTAAAGTTTTGAGAAAATGGAAATGAATGTCAAATCTTAGCTAAAAAAATATGTGTTCCTGGATAATATTCCTTCCTTTTCTTAGAAAAAAACAATTGTCTTGGAAAGAGGAAAGTCTGATCTTCAAGAAATAACAATTTTAAAAAATTCGTCAATATGGTTTATAACCAGTGTTTTAAGGTATCCGACTTCGTTAAAACACCGATTATCGACCACATAAGGGAATATTTTTTTAATTCTTATTTTTTTGAAGTTTAAACTTTCCTCTTTCGAAAACAGTTTATCTTTTTTAGGAAAAAGAGGGTCTTACCTATTATCCAGGGTCACATTTTTTTCAGCTAAAATTTGTCTTTCTTTTCAATTTTCTCAAACTTTTTTCACAAAAATTCTTCATCGTTAACATGATAGCTCAAATACTATTAGAGGTATTGGCATAACAATTTCAGGTTGTGTTTTACATAATACGGGCAATGAAAGGAACTAAAAATTTTATTGTTGGTGAAATACTTTTTCATTTAAAGGTGTTTTTAAAACAATTAAATTGTGAATTTATGGAAAAAATGCATACATACGCATATTTTTACCATAACTTCTTTGTATTTCAACATTTTTCTTAGATTTGGGTTCATTTCATTCATCATTGTATTTTATAACTTATGTGCAATGAAAAATAGGATGGCTGCATTACCATTTTGTGTAGAGTGTTAACCGCTTGGGTTCAATTTCATTAAAACTTGCTACAAATATTCCTACTTCTCAAAATATATTATATTTTTAAATAATTGTGTTGTATTTACAGTATTTTGTATTAAAATTGACGATATAACTAAAAACCATGATTTTAAATTGTATTTAAAAAATATAATTTTTCAAAATTTTTCGATCGAACGTAGTCGGATACCTTAAACATAGTCAAATACCTTAAGTGATACTCAGAGATGCTCATACCTTGTTGTTCTAGCATTCAGTTGCTAAAGTTGCCAGAAACTAAAGTGAAATCCGTTGACCTGATTCCCAGATGCGTAGAATTTTATTTTTAAATTCTTGATAAAAAGCTTTACATTGTAAAATAAAGATTTGAAAGTCATCGTGAACCGAAATCATGCGAATGCTGATTAATTTTCTCTAAGTAGATTTAACGTGACACATACTTCTGAGCATTTAATATTTAGGTTTTCTCTGTTTTTTTTTCACAATCATTGTTTTTTTTTTCAGAAATAAAAACAATGATACAGTTTTTACTTAGATCATAAAAATTCAGTACCTATGCATTGAATTTTTATTGATATTCTGGCATCGAAAATGCTGATTTATTTGCTTCATATAGAATATAAGATCTTTGTGTTTTTTCAACTTTTTGACATTTATTGTTGTTTGAATTTTTACCATCAAAACAATTTTGCAGTTTATGAATTAAATCTGAGAAGTGGAATGCTAAAATAAAAAGAAAAAACTATTTTCATCCTTTTCCTTTAAAAACTATCTCGTATTTGGTATATATGTTTTTATGTGCCTATAGCATCTTCGTTAATAATTTTTATCAATATCTATTTTTACTTAAATCCCAGTCAATTGAACTACTGATATAAAAATAAAATTCTATAAGCTGAATCAATAAGAGATAAATTTAAATAGTGTCCTCTCAATGCAACATATGTTTTAACTCCAAATGTAGAACACAATAAGCTTCAAGAATCTCAAAAAAAAGTGTTTTCGCGAAGGAATAATATTGACTTTTTAAAATAGGCTTTCTTCGTAGTTTTAGGTATTCTCTCACTAAAACAAGACTCATGAAAACTAAATAAATGCTTACACAGTGCAGCCTAAAACTGTTGGACACATTACAAAATTAAGTAAAAAAATAAGTATAACCTGTTACGTATGTTTACCTGTTTCACGTATTACTTTATAAGAATCCTAAAATGTTATTTCGTAAGGAATTGTTAATACCTAAAATGTTATCTGTTGTTCTTGTCGAATTTGATCCTAGTGGTATAGCTGCTTTATACCACCTCCATGAATCAAATATCTCTAAAGAGTTTAAAAACAAAAGCGGACGCCTTAAAATCTCAAAAATAGTTTAATGTAAACAATTAAGATTATTATTGAGCAAAGCATCAATAATAATCTTAAGCATCGAAGACATTCAGCAAAGATCTTACGGTCATGTTAGAAGGTGAGGGATTCGGTATGTCCTCTTCAAGAAACCAGAGACATATCCAGACACCAATCAGGACTTTTGACATAGTACCAAGGGTGAATAGGTTGGAGCTTACAACCTAAAGTGTTATACATGTCACCGGTTGTGACATGTATAATACACCGAGGACATTCAGCAAAGATCTTCCATCGGTGTTGGGAAGTGAGGGACTTGGTATGTCCAGTGAAAGGTTCATATTTTGTAGTTATAATACTCAAAAGTCATGCAAGTCATTCTCAGAGGTAACAACTTTATGGCAGATCATGCGAGAAAGTTTTGGGAAGACCAACCCTGGGTTTTTTTATATTTTAATTAAATTTTAGCGTTTTTCGCAGTAACCACAGAAAATATTGCAGAACAAATAAATTTGCGCCATCTTAGTTTTCAAAAAATTATCCTTTAAACTCTACTAACGATTTTGTGGAATAAAAATGTCTTCTATGCTTAGTCAATTTTTAAAGGAAATATTTTAATCCCATTTTCTAAAATTAAACTTGAGAATTGCACATGAATGTCACAAGTCACGAGATACAACAAATACTTTCTTTCCTTGACATTCCGAAAGAACTCCTTACAATTCTAACAAAACACACAAATCTAATCTTTAAAAATGCATATTTGTTATTTTATACACTGTCGTACCGTTCAACCCAGTTCTATAAAACATTACAAAATTATAGATTGATTGCACTTAATTTTTTTTGGTCGCAGCAACGAGCCGGGTACGAGAATAAATACAATATGTATAAGTTCAATATTTAACATTGTTATTACATTAACAATATTTAACATTGCATTTCATTATTGTACTTATACAATGTGTATAAGTACAATAATTAAATGCAATATGTTATAGGTATTTAACTAACGTACCCAGATGCTATACACCCAGATTAATTCTTGGTTTTAAAATTATAGTAAAAACACATATATATATATAAACATATATTTCTACCCATAACATGCATCTCAAGAGTTTTCGGAGATTTTGATTCATTTCATTCATTATTGTATTCTATTGTATTTTTTGTATTATTGTACCGTTTAATTCATTATTGTATTTTTTGATTATTGTACCGTTTAATTCATTATTGTATTTTTTTATTATTGTAACATTTAATTCATTATTGTATTCGATTATTATTGATTTTTTTGAAAACAAAAACATTTGTTATTTTCACTAGACAATTCACTTTTGTTTTTCGGGAACAAACGAAAACACCTAGCAATACGTCAGATTCGTTATCTCAATTCCGCTATCTATCTGCTTTTTGTTCCATAATGCAGGTGGAAATCACCCTCCTAAATAACACTTTCGGCCGACTGAGGAAATTCTGCACTGACTCAAATAAATCTTCATCACT
>JAPMOQ010044143.1:427130-450944 GCA_026543055.1 Argiope trifasciata | reverse complement strand
AATTTAAATCCACAAGAAGGTAATATGGGAAAGTATTTATTCTTTCATTGTATATAGAGAGTGATAATATTTTCTTTGCAATTGTGTACAGAAAAGGATAAGGCTAAAACTTACTATAATCAAGCAAGGAAAGCCATCAGCCACTCTACGGACAATTAAGGAAAAGACAGAAATTGTCTTTGTATGACAAAGCGTTAGTCGTAATAGTGTTTGGTTAGTTAGTCTTTTATAAATTTCACCTCCTTGTTCAATTTAAATCCACAAGAAGCTAATATGGGAAACTATTTATTCTTTCATTGTATATAGAGAGTGATAATATTTTCTTCGCAATAGTGTACATTAAAGGATAAGGCTAAAACTTACCATAATCAAGCAAGAAAAGCCATCAGCCACTCTTCAGATAATTAGGGGAAGAAGGCAGAAATTTTCTTTCGTACGATGAAGCATTATTGATATTAAGTTGTTTAACTAAACACACTCATACTTTAATGTCGCTTATTGTAGCAAATGAATAAGGATGGTGATATGATAAGTCCTCGATTTTTTTAAACACAAATTATGCTTCTATTAATACGTTTTGTGTCATTTAGTCTTAGGAGAAAAAGAAAAAAAATTTTTTTTTTGAAATTAATTTTCCTTTAACTCATTATTTTTCTGAAACGTACTTTTTAACTCAGAATTTAAGGTTAAATTCGACGTGAAAATCAAAAGTTTTAACCACTTAACCGTTTTATTTTATTTACACACAATAAGGTGACACATTTTTTTGCGAATATTTTCTTATTTTGATTCAGATGGAAATCCATTGAATACTTTACTTATTTATGTTTTCAAAGTAATTTTAATACTGCATTATAATCGATATCAATGTTCATTTTTTTCTTTACTTACAACTATCAAAATTCGTTAAATCGATGCACGCATGGCGCTCGGACAAACCAGTTAAGAGGGTTAATATTTTACATGTTGTTTAATAAATTAAACTCATGATTTGTTATTTAAACTGTATTTTGTAATACATTTCTGCAAATTTTCCTGGATTTCTGAATTATGTGCATTTTGTTTTAATGATATG
Source organism: Argiope trifasciata (assembly GCA_026543055.1). Lineage (NCBI taxonomy): Eukaryota > Metazoa > Arthropoda > Arachnida > Araneae > Araneidae > Argiope > Argiope trifasciata. The sequence goes on along the minus strand of JAPMOQ010044143.1, from coordinate 449,869 downwards.
TTCCCAAAAAACTATTTACAAAGAATCAAAATGATTTTTATATTTTGGAACAAGTGTTGAAGTTTTATTTTATTATTTCCAATGTGTATTTCTAAATGAATTTCGTATTTTTTTAAGTATGCAATTTGAATCCATTTATCTTTATTTAAAGTTATCGTTTTTTGTTAAAGAAATCAATTTATTAATTTATTCATAACATTAAATAATTCATTTATACCGATAAATAATGCTTAAGATATTTGGAATTGCTGTTTTTTTTATAGTCTGCACTTTTATTGAACAATTCTGAGATTCAACCGGTTAATTATTTGAAAATTGGACCAGATACTACCGTTTCTTTTTAAAACGGTGATTGTGATACTGATAACGCAACAAAGGCAAGAGCGAAAATAGAACGTTATCAGTTTTCAAAGAGCTAACAGTACATGCATTCGTCAATCTTCGATAATCGATTGATTTTCATGAACTCTAGATATGTACGTCAAAATTTTAAGAAACTAAGGCATTTATAGATTTGACTGTCAAAATCGCTGATTATTATAACTAATTTTTAAAAATCATCATTCCTTATCGATTTACAATAAATGTTAAACATGCAAATAAAAAAATGTGTTCTGCGATGCAAATAATGCACAGATAAAATAAAAACAATAGGCGAAACAATATTTTACCGAATTCAAAGAAGGAAAGTTTCATTTCTTAGCATTGTTAGCATTTTGCTTACAACAAATAACAAGTTAATTACTTTCTTAAATATATTAGAAAGCTAAAGTATTTTGATAACTGAAATTTAATTCGATATATTTACAAATTTCCCCGTTTTAGAAATATTTTAAATCATTTTTGGAATTATATCTTTCTGTAAGCATGATACATCCAAATGCTAAAAAAAGGCTTTTTTATATTTTAAACATATGACTGGTCATGGCTCTTGCACCACAAACTCCAGACAAATACAAACCAAATTACTGGCGCAGTACGGTCAAATATGGCTCTTATGCCACTAAATTCAACTATCCATTAATCCATCCAAGTGCTAGAAGCTATACAAGTGAAATTATTCAAAATTCATAATTGGAAAGTCTTTAGGTTAATCTATTCTATGCCATACGCGCAATAATTGCAAAAATCTTTCAAATGGTTGAAATATAAAGTGTGGTCTTATCATCCATGATTGTTAAACTTAACTAAAATAATTACACTTTCAAATTTACAAAGTGTTTGACTTTATATTCTTATACTTGGAATCATGATAATTCAAGGATCAATAAATAGTTAAACGAAATTTGGTACGTGGCCTTGCTGTCAATTTTAAACCAGCATTAAATTTTGAATTCAAGCAGTTAACTACCGGCGTCCTGGCATAGGGGTAGCGTGTCTTCCCCGTGATCTGGGCGTCCCGGGTTCATGCAGGGTTGTTCTATCAGTGAGATGTATGAATGAGCCCCTCTGTAAGAAGGGGTTGTGCAAGCGAATGCGCGCGACACCTTCATTTGAGCGAGAAGTGAGACTTCGTTCTTCTCGGTGCTCAGGGGTCTTTACCCTCAGAAGCTACTGCACCCCCTTTTTGTGGAAACACGGACACAACATCATCATCAATCGGTTAACTATATACTCAACTTACAAATTGTTCTTCCTTTCTCCCAAAAGGCGCCATGTTCTATGCATATACAATAACCTTCCAGATTTATTTCTGGTAAGAAGGATTGCAAACATACCATTTGCATTTAGCATTCTTTATCTTGCTATGCACTGCAATCTGTTTGATTCTTCTTTTTTTAATGCAGTATATCTGTATGAACATGAATATATCTGTATATATTGTATTATATTGTATCATATATCTGTATTATATTGCATAAATATGAAATAGTTTCCCTTTTCGACGTTTTGAACAATACATTTATAATTTGAACCTTAAGCAAAAAAAGGTGTTAACCACTTGACATACGAATTTACTTAAATTCCTAATTAAATGACGAATTGAATAGCTTCCTAATTGGAATATTTACAATTATTTTGATTCCTTTAATAATAATACATTTCGAGTGACTTTTTTTCATTTTAAATTATTTAACTCTTTTCATTTAACTGCAGATTAAAAATTCAATAATTCGATGCGCGTCTCAGATACGTTATTGTATGCTGATTTTAATGCATTAATTAATTAATTATTAATTATTTAATGAAAAAATAATTATTAATTATTTAATAATTTAATCATTGCTTTTTTAAATTATTCTTTGATTTATTAATTTATTTGCTTTAATTTATTGTATTTAATTTTACATAGAGAAATAATACTTTTCTAAAACAGTTTTTATTGTTATTTCAAAATAAAAGTACATTAACTTTTAATATTGCTAATAAACTGAAAATTCCAACTAAGCAATTAGAAACTTATATCACATCAAAAATAAGTAAATGGTAACCCCTCAACGGATTTATTTTCTTTGCTATGAACTTAGATGAAGTCTTTAATTTTGGAATGTTTAGTCATTTTGATTCGTTAAAAAATGTATATAGAGTCCGTGAGATATTAATTTATTCTATGTAATTCTTGTATAGCATTAAAACAATTATGAATAGCTTAATTGTTGTTTAAAAGTGTTAAAATGTAATAAATAGATTCACACATGGAGAATGGGCAAACAGGTTAAGGGATTAATAATAATCACAAATATCTGTAGGATATCTGTTTAGATTATAATATTAGATTCACCTGATAAAATAACCACCTGCCATCCCTTATCTAAAAACACGGATAAAAAGATTACAATGTTCTTTAAAAACTATTTTGGATTTGCGAATTCAGCTATTACCATGTGAATAACAATTCACGGCATTATGCAGCAAAAATAGGAAGAGATAAATGATTTTTTTTATTACTGAGATTGACGTGTTTGCATTTTATAGCAAATATCTTCAATTTTACTTAGGATTTTTGTGAAGAAAAACCATTTCTTGATTTTTGTTACTTAAGCCATATTTAATTCATTTAAGCCCTACTTAATTCACTTGAGCCATACTTAATTCACTCAGTAATAAATCTCGACAAAACTTCAAATTAAAAGAAAATTAATATGTACAGATGAATGCATGGAACTATTTTTAAACATATGTTTGAACAATGTATATTCAAACATATATTTGAATAATATATGTGCAAATGAAGAACAACAATTTTTGGTTAGAACATAGTTTTTCATTTGAGCATAACAGTTCTCCCTTTGAAAATAGTTTTCCATTTGAACACAACAATTCCCCCTTTGAAAATAGTTTTGGATTTGAACACAACAATTCTCCCTTTGAAAATAGTTTTCCATTTCAACATAACCAAATAAATCGTGTTATAACATTTGCCAAGAGATAAATGTATGACCAGATATAAAAGCATAGCTATTTTCCAATTTCTAAAACAAATATTTAATGCAAAAAGAAGAAAAAGAATTCTGCTACCTGTGAAATTGTAAACAAATAATAAAATCGTATTAATTACAAAGAAAATGAGAGAAAAACTGTTCCATTCTGTCATTTTTTCCAATTCAACAGGATGGTTATGAGGTTCTACTGCAAATTTATCCTTATTATTGTCCTTATTTAATATTAAAATTCAATTTGAAATTAATTTATATTTCAAAAACTGGTATATTGAATGAATATAATATATGATATAATATATGAATATAAATATGAAAAAATTGCATTAAAAGGTATTAAAACCAGTTTGTGTTTATAATTTTTTACAATTTATGTGATTTTGCTTTATCTAAAATATTTTTATTTATTATTCCATAACTGATTTTTAAAAAAATCAGTACATTTTTCATAGTGAGCGACCGCAGGTATTTGGAATCACATGACAGCCCATACGTTGCCATTTACCTTGACATATTCTGTCTGATATCTTAACCTGATAGCCACAGTTTGCCTGATAGCTGGGAAATCAATCTGAAAAATCAGTTAACTTTTCTAATCGCCGAAATCACCTGCCCGATGCCGTCATAGACATTTACGCAGACGATAACATTTCAGTCATGTTTCAGCTTTGTGCTTTTTTTTAAATGAGTGATTATTTTCTAATAATTGGACCTTTTTTTTTCATCAGAAAGGAATTTTATTCAATACATTTTTTTAACATTATTATGTGAAAGCGAAGTTTCAAAAAGACCTCGTTCAAAAGATCTTGCCTGATAGCTGAGAAATCTATCTGGTAAATCAGTTCTAATCAGTTCAGTTCTAAGTTTCTAATCGCCGGAATCGCCTGCCCGATTCCGTCAGACACATATACGCAGACGATAACATTTGAGTCTTATTTTAGCTTTGTGTCTTTTTTTAATGAGTGATTATTTTTCGAATAATTGAAAAAAAAATTCATCTGAAAAGAATTTTATTCATTGAATTTTTAACATTGTTAGGTAAACGCGAAGTTGCGAAAATATCTTCCGGATACTTTGATTTTCAAGCTTTAATTATTCAAATTCGAGAAATATTGATTTGAATCGAAAGGAATAGATTACTTGTGAATAAATAACTAAATTTCATTTACATATTGCCAAATATACTAACCACTTAACTGTTTTATTTATTATTTTACTATCTAATAAGAAGATTCACCTATTTTGTGAATATTTTCTTATTTTAATTCAAATGGAAATCCATGGAATACTTCACTTATCTATGTTTGAGAACTAATTTTAATATTGAATTTGAATCGTTATGAATCATTTATTTTTTGTTTAAAAGTATCAAAATTCTATAAATGGATGCACGCGTGGCATTCATTTAAACGGTTAAACCATGCGAAAAGAGGGAAATTCATAATAAAAGTGCTAAAAGTTTCTTTTTATTAGCTTTAAAAAATACGAACAGCAACAAATTGTTTTTAACCTGAATAATAAGTATGCTGTAATTTTTTTTAATCATGCAACAACTATTTTGTAGCTGCAAAAATGTATTCTACTCAAACAAATTGCAAGAAACTGAAAAATAATGACAAACATCTTTTATATGGACCAAATTAAACACAAAAACATTAAATGAGAGCAAATTGCTGTTCTTATTAGTTATTGTCTAGAGGATCAAAGAACGATTGTTTGGTTTCATCCAGAAAGAATTGCCAAGGATTGAACGGGATTTTTTCTTTAATATGTTTGATCGAAGGTGACACATGAAGATTTAATTTAGTGAAAGGATTAGCCACAAATGTATCTTGGAATAATAAATATTCGACATTGAACTATTTCGACAATTGTCTGAAAATAATATATCACCTAATCTATTTAGCTTCATTGATATGACATTCATTAACATTTACGCATTCATTAACATTCATATGACATTCCCGCTTCAAGCATTTAGTAGATAAAAGAAATGCGAATTTTTCCATTTCAAAATTTGCTCTCATTTAAAGTTTTTTTTATATTTAATTTGGTATATCTAAAAGATGTTTGTTATTATTTTTCGGTTTCTTACAATTTGTTTAACAAGAATACATTTTTAAAGCTACTAAATAGCTGTTGCACGATTATAAAAGAATTACAACATACTTATTATTCAGGTTAAAAACAATTTGTTGCCGTTCGTATTTTTTAAAAAAAGTCATCAATCCGATGGAGATGATATATTCTTTTGTTCGCAGATACAAAGAACAAATTATCATCCCTCTGCTATTTCCTTCTACAGTTTCTTTACAAAAGAGATACCAACTTGAGGGGATTTCCAACAAGTTGATGTAATCATCGTTTAAATAGTAATCGAAACTAAAGGTTGAAAACTATTTAGATGCCTGAAGTTTTTAAATATTCCAACGATCGAAACAATCTATTTTAAAAATTGCAGTAGGTAATGTTCCTGTGCAGAATCTGTTTTAAAAAATCTGTATTCCGAAATTTCAATTTCAGATTTTCTCACTTTTTTAATTGCAGATTTTACTAATGTCTTCTTATTTATTAAGTATAGGTATAAATATTAAAGTGTCGAGTCTTCTACTTGTGTACAGTCCGCCAACCCTCCACCAATGAAAGTAACAGTATCGACAGGATTCGTTGTGGTCGACTGCTGAATAAGTATGGTCGAACCTTACTTGGACCGAGCCGTCAAACTGACATTTCTTTCGAGATCGTTGATAGCTGCCTTTCTCCCCACCTGCACCCTCTCAAACAGTTGGAATGAAACTGTCCATCTTCGACATCCTACCCTTCAGGGTTTTGAGATGACCCGGTACCATCAGTACTGTACTTGAATCATTATTGACAACCTTCAGTTTTTTACTTCACTCTGAGATCTCCATACATTCCCTTAAATAGTGGTAAGCCACACTTATTTCTTCAAAAATGCATTTATTTTCCTGCGCTCTTCCAAATCTTTGGAAATAGGCAGGAAATCTCCCATGTCCAGATATGATTTGGATTGTCAGTGGATGGTATCTTCTTACTTTTTACTTATGGATTAGGAATAAAGTCGAAAGAACTCTTCCTTTTTTGTCTTTAGCATTGTTCGTCCATAACACTGACCGATTCCCAAACAAAACATCCTCTCTGAGGCAATTGGCCCCTAGTCACCCAGTGGTCAATCACTGACCTTCCTCCTGCTCATCCCATTCACCTGTTTTCCTATTAAACAAAGAACAGGTCATCACTCAAAGAAAATCGCCTCGAAATTTTCAATATTCCTCTAATTTCTCGCTTCACCAAAACAGAAAAACCAAACACTTTTAAACTTTCAAACAGTTCGTAAAAAAACATTTTTAACATCTTGTCCTCCGCAGTTTTAAGATTATCCGATTCCATCAGTTCAGTACTTAAGAAAATCATTTTTACTTTCAGATTCTCTCTCGATTCCCAGATTTCTATGCATTTTTTTAAATAAAGGTGAAAAGTACCGGTTCCTCCATTGATGCATTTATTTATCTGCATTTTTCCAAATGTTTGGAATATGTGGGCGAAATCTCCCATGGCAGATATAATTTGGATTATCAATGGATGGTATCTTCTCATTTTAATTAATGTGTTAGGAATAAAGTCATAAGTCACTTCCTTTTTTAAACACATGCCCTTTTATTCTCTGATACATGTCACAAATGTTTTCAATGTAATTTATCAATCCTTTCTTTGTAGTTAGCATACTCATTTGCCTGTAAGTTCAACTGTATTCAACTCATTTGCCTGTAAGTTAGATATGGTTATCCCACTAAACTTCAAAAGACACGAAGTTTAGAAAAGTGTAGGTAAATCTCTGTAGGTTTAGTATAAATCAGTTTTTCCAAAATTTCTTTGTGATCCCCCGATGATCTCGATTGACTTAATGCCCATTCCTGCTGTAGTGGGTGCCATTCGCTTCTGAGACAGACTCAATATTGCCGCATTGAAACGAAGCATTGCCGAGTCGTCATGACTGAATGGTTATGACGCAGGACTCAGAGTCAGGAGATCATGTATTCGAATTCCAGTAGACTTAAGATTTGTTTTTCCTTTATTTCGTGTTCCAGAAGAATTCTGGAGCTTTCTTTCATTGACCAGATGAGAGCTCTGGATTGTCTCCAGAAAGGTATTCTGGAACTTTCCCTACTTATATAAAAACTGAAGATCTCTCATTCACAGTCTCTCACACAGAGTGGAGCTGATAAATGGATTTAGATCTACTTCCAGCGTCTTCTGGAGCCCTATCTACGTGACAATATACTCTTGAAAAAAAAATGTCTTTCTTTTCTATTCCTAATTTACCCATTAAATTTATCCCATGACTGTAGAATTGTCCCTGTGTAGCCACACTTTTGATCATTTTAACGAGTAATCAGGGCGATGTATTGTTATCTCTTTGAACATCATCGATTTCTCCTCCTATCGTCAATAATGAATGGCGCAAGTCATTAACCGGGACAAAACAGATTTATACTTTTCCCTCACTCTTAATAGGAGCTTCATTTTGAGTGTCTTGGTTGAAGTGGATCAGATAGAATCAGTTTTGTAAAGTGATTCGTGTCATTTAATAATCAGGAATTGCCCGTTTTTACTATTCTTATACAGGTTTCCACTTTTCAGTAGAAATTTTTCGCGCGATGATAATTTTTTTAGAAATCAGTTTAGCTTACATTGTGATAAACTTGAAATCAAAAACAATGAAGATTGCAAATCAGACGTAAAGAAAAATCTAAGATAAAATAGAAAAAACACCGCCTGGCTGAGCGTCTGAGCTCCGTAGAGAACATTCCGAACATGGTCGAGGAAGGTTGTTCCATTTTCCTCTCGATCGGAGAACATAACATGAATTCCGCAACGTTCGCTGCCTGCCTAATCCGTGTGGAGTCCATGAAATTTAAATAATGGCTTGCATCACATTTCCTCTGGTCCGTGCGAGTGGCTGATCCTACTTGGACCTTGAAAAGAAAATCTTTCAAAAAATTGAGAGTATTATCCACTCGATTTCGTAGCAAATTCAGTTTCTTTTATTTTATACCAGCGGGGGACCAAGCTCCGCTCGGAGAAAACAGGTATCGAAGCTAACTCGAAGATTTAAATTTTCAATTGTGATTTATCAAAATAATACATGCCATAAGAAAATTTGTGAAACCATTGGTGAAAAGATAACCGGTTAAAGTGCACCATTGTAAACTATTCTAAACAAAGTTAGAGTTTGGAATGGGAACTATTCTATACAAAGGTAAAGATTGAAGTGTGTTGAAGTTCAATATTTTTGACAAATTTATTTAGAAAAACCAAACATATATACATACATAAGAAACATATTATAAACCTTTAACAGCATAAACATAAAACTTTATTAGTTCGCCATATTGGCTATAGATGGTAGCACGTTACCGCTTGAAAATTTAAGTAGCCATTATGGCGAACTAATAAAGTTTGAAAATATCCTATCTGTAACTCCGAACTGCTCGACCGTAGTGCTTCAAAACCGGCGCCAATCGATTCCTCGTGGCCAAAAACCCCAGACCCCCAAGTTTACCGGAGTTTATTAATTCTGGGGCGATTTTCGACTTGACAACCATTCCTCGTATTATAGTATTAGATTACCATATAAGCACGAATTGCAGTTTAGTTTTTATAGACGTTTAGTTTTACCATATAATCGCGAATTAAAGTTTAGTTTTTTTAAAACTGTCTGAAATTTTTTTTTGAAAAGGATGGTATATTTATTTATTTTAATGCAGATTTTGATTAACAGAGATACTTAATTCATTTTGAGATATATTTATTGGTATATAATTTTTAATTGTGTAATACAAATGATAATAATTTAAATTGCTTTACAGGACTCATCGATGGACATCAAACTACTAAATTTGGCAATACAGAGTATATTCCTTAGAAGAAAACAATTACTAACAACAGTAGAAAATAGTAACAGTAATTATTATTATTATTATTATATAATAAGGAGGCCGAAAAATAACTTTCTCTGTTTGGTGATATCAGATGTTAAAACGAATGAAGGAAACGAAACTATATGTCATATACAGATCTTGGAAGGTATAGGAAGACGCATTCAGTAGAAAAAAAATTAGTACCAAAAGTTTGCTGATAGGGGAAATACTGGTGCTATGGGTTTGAGTTCGAGTTTGATGGATATTGAGTTCATTCAACTGGAGCTAAAACAATTTCTGGTTATGCAGCGCCAACCACAAAGTATATGCAAATATAAGGTTCATAAAAAGTTGCATGGTCATGTTTTAAAATGTTAATCAAAATCTCTACTCAAATATTCTACTCTAGATTAAAAAATATATGCATAAATAAATATATACATAGATTTGAAGCATTCGAAGAGAATGACGAAATACTTAAATAAGGCAAAAGAAGCCAATCATTTTTTTAAAAAGTAAAAAGCTGAGGACGAGGCACTTTATGAAGGATGTCATTTAATACAAAATGAGGGGAATGAAAACACTGAATTAGTTGAGAATGAAAAACGTGGGCACTCTATCAGAATGTGCTCAACTGTCAAAAGGCAGTGGCATGAAGTACATCCAAGGGCGGGCACTCCTACAACAAATGCCTATGTGTAAGTCTAGTGTGGCCAATTCTTAAACGGGTAATAATTATATCCATTTTTCTGCTATTTAAAAAAGGCCAACACTCGATGGAATATTTGATTGAATGAAGCTTGTTTGCCTTTTTACTGTCCCATTCTGTTTGCCATTCCAAATTTAGAAGGGTTTTTATATGTCTCTTGATTTCATTAGAAGGAACAGGGTCATTTAAAAGATTTATAGCTGATTTCGCTGCCTCGTCAGTTAATTCATTGCCAGGAATACCTGCATGTGAGGGAACCCAGCAGAATAGGAGTGAATAGCCTTTACATGCAAAACTCCCATGCAATTCAAGAATTTCAAAAATTAATGCGTGGCTGAAACGATGGAGTGATGTTAAGAATTCGAAAGCACTCGATGAGTAATTTAGAGGAACGTGTTATTCGAATAAAATGATTGCCAAATACCACGATTCCCAGACACATTCTCTATATTATCAGACACAATGTCTTAGGCACAGTCTCTAATAGATTTTTAAACGAATCGGGGCCTTAGTAATCTCGTCTTTGATTCGGGATCTCGATTCGGAGGGAAATCCATTATATATGCAGACATAGTGCACTTTTAGTTATATCAGGCGTCAAACATCAACCAATTGAAATGAAGTGTAAGTTTTCATTGAAGACTTCCTCATATAGTTATCTTTGTAAGTATTATAAATTTCTCTCAAAAGTATCGCTAGAAAGGACTGAAACTGTTTGCCTCTTTACTGTCCCATTCTGATTGCTATTCCAAAATTAGAACGCTTTTTACATAACAGGACGCTGGGGGTGCACAGTTATGAGTGAATTCATGAAACACATAGAAAATAATCCTTTGTTCATTCATGCACCCTGGACGACGTGCAACATCTTCAGTTCGAGGACCTTCCCTGTGTACAGCATATTGAATAAGTGTACGTTTCTTTGTGTGAGGTGTAGGACATTGTCTACTGCTGCGTGTAAATAGTCAGTTTCGATGTTCGTAACAGCCAGTTTTATGTTCTTTTTCGAAACAAAATATTATGAATACAATAAAGGATTTGAAAGTATAAAATATTAGAAATTTCTGAAAATATATTATATTTTGAGAAATATGTAAATGTGTAGTGAAGTGTAAAAAAATTTAAACAAAAAGTTTAACACTCTACACAAAATGGTAATGCAGCAATTTTCTTTTTCTTTTGTGCACAAGTTATAGATTATAATTATGAATGAAATGAACTAGAATCTAAGAAATATTTGGAGATGTAAATAAGTTACGGGCAAAAATATACGTAAATATGCATTTTTTCCATAAATTCCGAACTCAATTTTTCTAAGAACACATATGAATGAAAAAGTATTTCCCCAATACTTCATTTTATTTGGACCATATTATTTAAAGCACAAGCTGAATTTTTTTTGTAAATATCTCTATTAGTTTTGGGAATACCATATTAACGGTGGAGAATGTTTATGAAAATTAAAGTTTAGAGAAAATGGAAGTGAAAATCAAATTTTAAATGAAAAAATAGGTGACTCTGAATGATAGCCTTCCTTACTCTAGAAAAGATAAACTGTTTTGAAAAAGGGAAAAGTGCAAGAAATAATAATAAGAAAAATTCGCCAATCTGATTGATAACCAGTGTTTTTAAGGTAGGTGGATACCTTCAGAGCAGCCACGGCACTACACCGTCTAGCGTAGAGTAGTTTTGCCACTGAAACATGCACAGGTAAAGCAGGGCCCACATTTAAAAAAAAAGGCCAACAATTAATTTTGGACAACAGTCGAGAACGAATTACTAACAGGTCATTTGCTCTTCTCTTTTTACAAGGAATGCATGGCAGTGCTATCATGCACGCACTAAGAATTTTGCATATTCTATCTCGATATGCAAATTCCTTCGTTCGCACCTGACAGCAGAGCTAATATTTCTCCTATCGGTAACTTTTGGAGCTAATTTTTTTTATTTGCTATTAATTTGTTAATTTTGTAGAGTCCGGCTGATTTATTATTTTAAAGTTTTTTAATTGCTATTTTAATTTCACTGGATAATCTTTAATTTCCTTTAATGTGTTTTTGTTAAATTTGAATTGAGAAACTGCCTCGTTTTTGTATAACCATCAAATAATTAATTATTTTGAAATTGTTTTTCCAAACTATTGGCTATACATTCTGCTTTTTCCTCATCAGTTTGAGCAAGAATATATGTGTCTCGAAAGGAAGAAATATTTTTAGATTTTTTCTTAAAGGGTCTGTCTGACACGTTCCCAAATAATATTATCCTCAACATTAGCATTTAGAGGGTGGCAGTCCTCACCCTAATATTTTTATTTAAATTTCTACACCCCATTCGTTCTTTGAATTTTATTTAGGTTTCACATACATTTTTTAAAAAAAATCATATGACGGTTCTAAAAGTAATTTACTTCGTTTCTTAAAAGTTTTTAAAGTGTCTTTTTGATACATATGGATCAATTTTATGTTTATACTTTTACCTAATTTAAATAGCCCACTGAATCAAGTTTTTACCATTTGCATGGCCAGATTTGGCTTTTGTGCCAAAAATGTAACCAATCGAACAACTTTAAAAAAATCTGATAACCTATTCATTGTTACTCGACATATAATAATAATTCTGCTTTCAGAATCGTTAAATTATCTTGATATGTGCATCGATAATTATCAATTGTAACACTCGTTTCGTTTCTGATAATTGACTCTCTATCCCAAACCGGAGGAGATAAGAAATAACAACAGCGGTGCAATGACATTCAATTTGCAGACAAAAGAACAAAAGGTTGGAGCGTTTTGGGGGCAATTTCGCAGCCGTGATGGATGGATTCTGGCCTCGCCTTCAGGACTTACCCAATGCTGAGTGCTGACAGGTGGTTTCGCAATGGAACTCTTTCTCAGCCCTTACGACATTCCCATCTGACACAAACTTTGTAACGATTTTTGTCTCCGAATCAGCAGGTGTTCTCTCGATTCTCTTCCTCCCAGAGTGAGGAAGATCGCGCAAAAAGCAGGCCGGTTTCAGATATTTCGGAAAATGATCCATCATTTCGAATATATTTTGGCCAAAAGTCTAGAATCAACTTCATCCCCCGCTAAGTGTTTGAAACTGAACGTTAAAAAAAGTTATGTTATATACTTGCTTGAAAATATATTTTATAAAAAAATGGAAAAAAACATTTTTTTTCGATGTAATTTTGTGTTGTCTATTATTGAGTACTTTCTAATTCATTTAGCTAAAAGTCTAGAATCAACTTCATCCCCCGCTAAGTGCTTGAAGCTCAACGTTACAAAATAAAAAGTTATGTTATATACTTGCTTGAAAATTCTTTTTAAAGAAAATGAGAAAAAAAATTTTTCAATGTAATTTTGTGTTGTTTATTATTGAGCACTTTCTTGTGGTTATATCTTAATATAAATCAGTGACAGCCAATAGAAATGATCGTACGCTTTTCCTGAATGGATAAGTTATTGGATTTCAAACCCAAACATCTCAGGTTTAATCTTTGACGGAATTCAACCTACACATTGGCACAATTCCGCTAACACCATCGCCACACTGGTGACTTCGAACTATGAACGTTCAAATGGTTGTTGTGGCACCTCCTACCAGCAGCAAACGCAACCAACACAAAGTCTTCAGATTGACTTAGTTCAGCACTCTTCGCCATAACGCTTGGCGGTACCAAAATGCTCTCTTCTATTACGCTTGGTGGTATCGAAGCGTTCTCTTCGCTCGCCATAACGCTTGGCGCAATAAAAATCGTTTGTCTACTACAGACTCACTGCTAGGGGAGTATTGCAGTGACATCTTAATATACGCTAGTACCAGCCACTAGACATGAGCGTACGCTTTTGGCTAAGTTATTGGACTTCAAACCCAAACATTGCCGGTTCGATCTTTGGCGGAATTCAACCTACACTTTGGCACAATTCCGCCAACACCATCGCCACATTCTATCTTATTTTTATTTCAGCATCAAAAGAATTTGTATCGATAGATTAGTGAAAGAACAAAGACAGTCGTCTCTCTCACTTACTTTAAAAAATTTGTTATTTAATCTAATGATAATCATTTTATAGCTTACTAAAAACCATAAAAAAATAGTTTTTCTTTTTAACACGTTGTCTACCAACTATGAGATAACTCCTGGATTTCGTTCTTTTCTTTCGACGTACTGTGTTTAACCCTTTCAGGGGCACTATGCCTTAAATGATTTTTTTTTCGAAACAATTATTTAAATCTGATTATATCCTATTACTGACATGTAATTTACAGTTAAAAAAAATTAAGGTCCTTAGGGGGCTGGGGGGTAGGTGACATACTGGGTATGTCACCGCGCATCTAGAACATGTTTTGGAGCGAATTCACAAATATGCAACTCGTAATTAGAAGGTATTTTTATGAAATGAAAGCAGTTTTAGGGATTCATGATGCTTTTTAACATGAATGACGCAAAAAAATGAGCTTTTTGAATTAGAAAATAAAGTTTATCGGAATAAAATGAAGACAAATTATATCATATGAAAACATGCTTCCATCTTGAATTTTTTGTGTGGAAACAGAATACTTTCTAAGACTCGTGCTGCCGTCTATTGGCAAGATAAAGGCTTAAAAAACGTTAGGAAATTTTATGTAGTTATTTCAACGCGATTTTCTAGTTTTAAAAAAAATTGTAAAAAGGTGACATATGGAGTATGTCACCGCCCCTGAAAGGGTTAATTGCCATTTTTGTGCAGCCACAAATCAACTAGTGGTGTATTAGTGCTCATATCGATAGATGGCTTCTGGGAAAAGAACAAAAAATCAATGCTGGCTTGCACGAACAGAAAATTTATTAAAAAACGAACTAACAATATAATTATAAAAATGAATTCCAATTAATTCGTGTCATTTTAAGCCAGATTTCTGAAAATTGCCGTGGCATTCTACGTATTAAGATAAAAAAGCAATACTTAGAGCTAAAATAATGTTTAGGTAAAAATTTATAAAAATTAAAATTAAAAATTTTAGCTAATCTAGTAACAAATTCAAAATACCTAAAAAAGTTGGAACAATAAAATAAGAATTTCTGAAAGAAGACATGTTGCGCAATAATAATAAAGTGATTTGAAAAACTGAAGGAAATGAATAATTAGATGGAAATGAAATTGCGCAAATTGAAATATAAACCTACACATCGAATAAATATAAAAAGAAATAGAGATTTGTCAAAGCGATGCTAACAATGCAGTGTTTCTTACTCCTCCATCCCTTTATACAAAGCTGTACTTGCCTCACTGTTTATCAGCAATAATCTATTGAGTATTTCTCATCGAAACGTTCACACATCCAAGAATTTGCTATAACAACTGTAAACTGGCATCATCACTGAAATCTACAGAGTTTCAATAAACTACAATATTAACTATCGCAGTAGTCTGATTCGTTTAGAGATTTTGAAAACGCTGACAGCTTTGCTGACACGAGTTTTTTTCTGGAGGGCCTGGTGTTACCACTAGTTTTCGTCTTCGGAACTCTAGGGTCTCCAAGTTCGACAAACAATTTCACCGAAGAACCGACAAGTAAGCGGTTCTAAATCCGTTGGGGTCAAATGTCCTCCCGCTGATGTGGTGTAGCAGCTTGGAAAGGGGTGCCAGCTTAGCCGTCGTCCTCATCATCTGACCTCAAAATGACGAGGTCCGACCCCAAATAGCCCTAGTGTTGCTTTGAAAACGGTAAATGAATGAAATGCATAAATTTAACAACAATCAAAACCATAGAGTACATACATGTTTTGGTTTATGAGTTTTAGTTTGTAGAAAATTACTGTTGATAAAATGGATATCGGATAATAACACTCGGCTATTATTGATAATTTTTTTAAAGATATTGTAGAAATCATCGAAGAAATATCACAGTAATATCACTGGCAGCATTGATACAGCTCATTTTGGAAACATAAGAGTAGCGGAAAAACTGTTTTCTTCGGTTAATATTCCGCAAAAATAATCTCAGGGACTTTGAAATTACCATATAAAAAACCGATAATGTAATTAATTTAGCTATAGTAACGTTTCGTTTTTTAAAGCAACACTAGATCTATTTTGGGTCGAATCTCATAGGTTTGAACCACGGTCAGTTGACGAAGACAACACCTGAGAAATAAAACTGATAAACCTCTAATTGAGATGACAATCTTGGAAACTTTTTATGGATCCACCTTCGATTAAGTACAGCATCGGCATCTGTTGGATGTATTTGTAATTTTAGTTGTCTTTATTTTATTAGTTCTGTTCTTGTGTTCTTTATATGTCATGATTTATCTCTGAGTATTTTTTATATTCATTTAAATATGATTTTGTATCTGGCGAAGGCTGTTATGATTTATGATCTTGTATCTGGTAACAGATGTCACGCAAGGCGAATGACGTGTACGGTGAATAGAGTTGTCTACCTTCAGATTATGGGATTTCTTACCTAAATAATGACTTAAACCACTTCAACGGTGACCTCTGAACTGTTTATGAGGCTGCGGTGGCCTGGTGGTCAGGTTTCGGCTTCGGAAACGGAAGGTTGTAGGTTCGAGGTCCGATTCCATCGAAGAATCGCCGTGTAAGCGAATCTGGTGCAAGTTAAATCTGTCGGAGCCAAACGTCCTCCCGCTGGTGTGGAAGTTTGTAGAGGTGAGCCAGCTCAGGAGTCGTCTTCGTCATCTGACCATGGTTCGAAATGACGAAGTCCGTCCCAAATGTATCCCTAGTGTTGCTTCAAAATGGGACGTTTGTTAAGAATTCTGTGAGCCACGTGATCTTCCTAAGCTTAAACATCACGTGGTCTCACTGTTGCTGCTTGTTTATATATTGAAGCGAACTTGACCCTCGGAAGGTGGGAAGTGTGATCTTGGCTCTCTCTCTCTCTTCCGAAATAAACCACAGTGCAGGCCCACTACACCATGGAGTAACAGTGTGCCTTTGATTGTTATGTTATCTAGTAAACCCCAGAAAAGAACCCGTGTCTTCAAGTGATTTAACCAACGAACAATCTTCATCATCACGAAAATTATTGCTGTATCTAGAAAAGCAACAATAATTAATTTTAATCTTGATAAATTACTTTAATGTTAATATAACTAAACTGAACTGGACTGTTTATGAGCAAAGTGAATCGCATCTCAACAGGAAAATAGGCTCATTTAAGCGTTTTCGTTTGTGTCGGATCCACTTTCGTTTCGCGGAACACTTCTGCCGAATTCCTCTCAGCTGTCTACTTGCGACTGAAATATTCGTTGCATCACAGCTGATATGTTTTTAGTTTGATCTGCAACGATCAGTATCATCAATTTTGAACACAAACTGGGATATTCTAACGTTTAAAGAAGCACAATAAAGCGGAACCAAAAAAAAAAAAAAAAAGAAAGTAAAAAGGTGTTGAGACCATTTTTTATACTTCTTGCATACAGCCGACCGCCCCGCCACCACTGAACGTAGCAGTGTGGACAGGATTGGTTATGCTCGACTGCTGAATAAGTAGCGTCCAACCTTAGATGGACCGATCCGTCAAACGAACATTTCTTTCGAGGTAGTAAATAGCTGCACACTCTCAAACAGTTGGAATGAAACTGTCCATCTTTGACATCCTATCATTCAGGGTTTCGAGACGACTCGGTACGATTAGCACTGTACTCGAATCGTCATTTTCAATCTTCAGGTTTTGCCTCCTCTCTTCTATACATTTCGTCAAATACTGGTAAACCGTACCTATTTCTCCACAAATGCATTTATTTTCCGGCGTTCTTCCAAATCTTTGGAAATAGGCACCATTTTTTGTACTATCGTTCGCTGTATTACTCATTTTAATCACATTTCGCAATTATCAGTTCATAATTGCATATCTGTGATCTTAATTCGCAACATAATAATTTAAGAGCATTTCCTAGTAAACATGATTGCAGGCGAAAACCAATCCATTCAATTCACAATCAACAACAATAAAAAAAAGCCTGACCTTCAGCACGAAGTTCATTTGGGCAGATAGGCCGCGGGCTATCCAAAATGATACAAGTGGTTCGGAAAGATATCTAACATGTGACCGAACTGCAAACGATGACAAAATGGAACAGGAATTACGACCGCCATTGCACACGCGCACCTAAACAGCCGTTTAAGAGCTCCATCAGGAAATAAAAATAATAAAAAAGCCTCTGATTTCATAATCCCGATTGCCCACGCTATTAACTGATAAAATGACTTATCGACACAAGAGCAAAAAAAGTATATTGAACGAAGTAAAAAAATAAACAAAGAGGCCTTCTTGCTCGTTATTGATCGCACAATCGTGCTTGCTTTATCAGAAAATTGCCACCATTAATTACTGATACAGCATTGCCACTAGGAGGACCCGTCATCCGCTGATCGGCGTTATCGGACAGCCAGAGATTGAAACCGAGTTGCCCAATCCACGAATCTGTGCAACTGGTTTCGGGTTCGTCGGAAATAGTGGTTCATTTGTCTTTGGAGAAGGGATTCTACACTGCACGTGAGACAAAAACCACCTGACGGAACCGTCACGTGAAAAAAAGGCAATTTTAAATCACTTTAAAAGTGAATGGGTGGATGTTAGTTCGGTTCAATATATCAAACCGTTCGTTTTGGCGATCCATTAGAATAGGATTTAGATATATATAAAAAAAAAGACGATGAAAAAACATGACCGCATAAATCCCCCACGACCTGGTTGGGAGTTGAAATTTTGCTGTGTCATTTTAGAAATTACCTCGAACGAATTTATTGACGAAATAGTTATGAATAATAAGGATAATTTATCTAAATAAAAATGAATGTTTGACTCTATGTCGCTTATGCGGTGCCTCTTATCCAATTGCGACGAAACTTCGAATACTTATTAATTGCATTTACGGCATGGTTATAGCTATCGTAAAATTACATAAGACTGGATGTATTGTGTTGTTTATTGGCACAAGAGCCAAAAACGGCCATACTGCGCCATACATAGAGTCAAACTAAAAACCTAAAATAGTATAAAAATTTCAAAAAGTATGTAACAGACTCAGCGATGCATAAAGTGCAAAGATGAAGCTGTAGAACAATGCCGTGATGTGTTTGGCAACAATTAATCTATGTAATAATTACGTAATCTATATAGATAAAAATGAATGCTTGGCTGCATGTCTCTTATGAGCTGCCGTACCACTCATCCGATTACGATGAAACATGGAGCACTTATTTCTAGTACTTATTTGTTTCTGCCAAAGATGGAAAAACAGTGCCAATCCTAAAATCGTGAATATGAAAAAATAGTTAATATTATTTACGCTTCTCCTTTATGCATCACTCAATTTCAATGAATTTATTCATTGCCGACGAGAAAATAAATACCATTCTTAATGAAACAAGATAACTATTTTAAGTTTCAAACGATGTTTCCAAGATTATTTTTTCTGCTGCAGGAACGCGCTTGTGTTATATATAATGAATGATATTTATAATGGAAATGACCTATTCAGTAAGAAACAGCAGGATTTGTGAAAAGGTAGAAGTGTGTGTTAAATGCTGATGCGATTGCAGAAGATAATGGAGCGATTAATTACGATATTTTCAGGTGGAAGTCTTATGAAATTCATGAAACTTGCAGAAATTGATCTTTTATTCGTCTATATTGAATTTTCCTGCCACTGCGCAGCATTTTCAATATTCTTACCTTCCCTGTGTTTAACATATTGCATACGGTATATGCCGTTCTCTACTGCTGTACATAATCAGTCATTTTCGATATCTACAACAACCCGTCTTATGATCTACACATTAGATATACAGGTTTGCTTAAAGTATCCGACTACGATCAAAGGAAAAGTTTTGAAATTTTTTATTTTTTAAACACTATTTAAAACAATAGTTTTTAGATGTATTGTCAATTATAATACAAAATATTACAAATACTCCAAAATTATTTGAAAACATAATATATTTTGAGAAATAGGAAAATGTGTTGTAAATTTCAATGAAATTGAACCAAAATGTTTTACCCTCTACACAAAATTGGAAGGCAGCAATCCTATTCTTTTTTTGTACTCAAATTATGGAATATAATGAATGAAATGAGTGAAATAAACCTAAATCTTAAAAAAATGAGATGCAAAGAAGTGATGGGTAAAAATATACGTATATATGCATTTTTTCCATCAGTTCACAACTTAATTTTCTAAAAAACCCTATAAATGAAAAAGTATTTCCACAACACTAAAACATTTGGCTCATTTTATTTGGCCCATATTATTTAAAACATACGCTGACATTTTTTGTAAATACCTTTGATAGTTTTTGGGGACATCACGTTAAGGGCGGAGAATGTTTGTGGAAATGAATGTTTTGAGAAAATGGAAGTGAAAGACACATTTTAGCTGAAAAAATATGTGATCCTGGATGATAGGTCAGACCTTCCTTTAACTAGAAAAGACACACCATTTTGGAAAGAGGAAAGTTTGAACTACAGATAGTACAAAAAGAATGTCGCCAATGTGGTCGATAACCATTGTCTTTAAAGTACCGTAAGTGCAATCACGGCATTACACTGTCTGATGTAGAAACAGTTCAACCTGTAAAGCATGCTGATATAACGTAGAGCCCATATTAAGCCCACAGCAACAGTCAATAATAAACAACCGTGAAGAACGAACTGCAAACTGGTCGTTTTTTCTTTTCCTTTTACAAGGAATTCTTGGCGTTGCTGTCACACACGCATTAGGAATTTTACTATCATATGAAATGTTATTTCATTTCTTTTTCATTCGCTTTAGCCGTAGAAGCTGCCAAACAGGGTAAGTTATTCTATGACCACCCTGTATTTCTTCGAATGCGAGTCATTTTAGTGATTTCTTTGTGATGCAAACTATTAAGTAAGTAAAAGGATCACTCCATTAATTGTGAAATACTTGAAATCTACTAGCTCCAATTAAGCATAGCATTGCACTTCATACAGACTTAACCCTTCATTTACAGACGGTACTTGAAAATACCACTTAAATCTAGCTTACATCTTTACTATATGATTATTTTTGATGATGGTATCATAAAGAATGCAACCCAAATAACATGAGGTTAATACAAGCTAAAAGTAGAAATTAAAAATACTTAATTAATAATTAAAGTAATGAAGATATTTCTATTAGTTACGTTTTTTTTTCTTGGGTTCCCCGCGATTATTCTGCAAATTAAACGAAACTACTGGTGCAAAAAAAAAAAAAAAAAGAAGTTGAAAAAGGGATAGCAACATAAGTTGGTAAATAAAGGGTTAAAGGATGACCTCATTGATTTGAATAAATTTTTTAAACAGACAAAAAACCATAGAAACAATCTTCATTGTATATCGTTTATCAACGAAAACCACTTTCTTCCTATTCTGCAACTTAAAATGACTCGATATTTGACATACAGCAAACAGAAAAACAGCAAGTTAAACAAAAAGATGCTACATTTAGTCACGTTAAAGGATAGCCATGTCTTTTCAACTGGGGTTTCGGAAGATACAGGTACAACCGGGCACCACACATCATAAATATGGACCTTGCGACCTTTGCAAAATATAACTTTGCAAAAGACCTCTTGTAACGAACCTAGTGAATCATTCATTTCGTCGTTAGAAATAGAACTGACTGTAAACCTGACCCTTCATGTTAAAGACGAGAAGCTGCTGACCCGTAAGGTTACTTTTTCATGTTAATGAAAGTAACTCTTCTGTTGGATAGCAGCCTTTATATCAAAGACTACACAACCGAAGACAATGTAATCTCACACACTCACATAAAATAAAAGATCATGAGCAGTTCATCATCATAACATCGTGAACTACATCAAATGGATATTGCAAACTGCCGGCCCTTCCATTAATCTAAATTTGATGGAAGCACACAACTCGTTTCTGCGGGCTTTTTGTTTTCAACACTCGATACACGAATTCAATTCCGAATGCAACAATAACCAATTGTTATTCTGCGCCAAAGTGGTGCACGCCGTGGCGACTTTAGCGGCTAATTGGGAGCGGTGCGTAATGGGTGAAACAATGATGCGGCGATTAGTGGTGAACCCGAACGTGACGGGACAAGCGGGCACGCGGGAGGGGGACGCACGAAATCGGGGAAGATAACCATCTGTTGAAAGGGAGACTGCGATGTTGTTTTTCGGGAAAGGGTGGCTCCTGAAATGGAACTGTATTAGAAGTTAATTCGATCATTCTTCTTGGATTAATTTCGGAAGACCTGCTTTCTGATTGTATGTCCTGATTTTTTTTTTTTTGAAAAAAATTCTTATTTCTTTTTATCTGTAAAAAATATTTCACTCTGCCCTGGATATTTTTAAGTATTAATTATCGACTCTGAGTTTCATATAAAAGGATATATATATAATATAAGCTTGGTAAGAAGGGATACAACATTATCAAAATTACAACAAACAGAAAAAGAATCGGAGACTTTTTCAAGAATCACCTTTTCTTCTTGCGTACAGCCGCCCACCCCGCCACCACTGAACGTCGCAGTATCGACAGGATGTCTAGTTTCAAGAATCACCCTCAGGCAAGGATTCAAAATAAGAGATTTTTTCAGTGAAGAAATCGGCCAGTGTCCAACAATTGATCCCCCGTGACCCGAAAATTAAGGCAAAAGAGACATACCAGCAAAAAACACAAAAAAAGTAACATTAAAAACATCACCAAATAAAT
>JAPMOQ010044143.1:313386-426730 GCA_026543055.1 Argiope trifasciata | reverse complement strand
GGTTATATCTTTATAGTTTCTTAAGAATATTCATTCAGAAACTGAAACAAACGATCTAATAAATTAAGAAAGCAAAAAGAGAAAGAACATAACAGCAAAGGTAAAGAAATCTCACCATATCGCCCCAACTGTTATTCCAATTATAATACAGTGTCAGACAGAGAAAAAAAGATAAAACGATATTTGAAAATATTTTGAAAATTGGAAAATGCGTAGTAAATTCAAATGAAATTGAACCAAAACTGCTAACACTCTAAACAAAATGGTAATGCAGCAATTCTATTTTTCTTTCCAAATTGTAGAATAAAATGATGAATAAAATGAACCAAAATCTGAGAAAAGTTTTGAGATACAAAGAATTTATGAGGAAAAATATACGTATATATACATTTTTTTCAAAAATTCACATCTTAATTTTTCAAAAAATACTTATAAGTAAAAAATTATTTCACCAGCAAAAGTAACTTTTGGTTCCTTTCATTGCCCCTATTATTTAAAACACTCGCTGAAATAAATATTTATGTAAATACCTCTATTAGTTTTTGAGATATCGTTTTAGCAATGAAGAATTTTTAGGAAAATAAAAATTTGAACTAAAGACAAATTTTAGTTGAAAAAATCTGTGACAATGTATGATAGGTCAGGCCTTCCTTTTCCCAGAAAACACAAACTGTTTTGGGAAAAGGAATGTCTGAACTGCTAGAAATAACAATAAAAAATAAATTTGCTAATGTGGTTGATAACCAGAGTTTTTAACATTGTTGGATCCCTTAAATTATAAAGCAATCACATGTACCAGATTCGGCTCAATTTTGTATTTTTGTGATTGCTTACAATAACTATATTTTAGCTTAAATATCTACCCACGAAGTATCCTCAAGTTTTTCCATATAGCTATTTGAGCGTTAATTCTAGAAGTTGAATAGGTAAAATTCTGCATACAGTTTTAATATTTATAGTGTTGTTAAATATGTTATGCTATTTTTATCAAATGTTGAGCTAAAACTTGTTGTAAAAATGTTGAGCTTATCAAACGTTGAGCTGAAACACGGGGTTGAACTTTTGAGTATCTGTTCTTTCAAAAACAAAACCCAATCATCAAAAATGCAATGACTGCAACATGTCGTGTTTGATATGGGATTTTCTGACTCTTTGTTACGTTTCTGATTCAGTCGGTTGAGAAAAAAAGGCAGAAAGAATTTCAACGTTAATCTCTCTACGGTATCTGAATATTATCTTGATTGTTCTTTGCTATAACGTGATAAGCAAATCTAAAAAAATTCTTTCAATCACTTCGGATAGATTTTAAGTGCTTTTAAGACACATTCCATGTCTAGTTCAGATAAGAAAATTATGTCTTAAACTAGATAGATACGGCATATTTCTGGTTGACAGTGAACAATTCTGACAGAAGCTTTAGACAAGGTCATATTCTGCTGACTCCCTTTCATCTTTTGTCTTCTATCTTTTGATTCGGTTATTAACACTAGATTTACGAATGTTGATTAGATACCTACTTCTACTGAAGTGAGCTCATTTGACAAACAAAAAAATTGAAGTTTTTTGCAAAGAAAATAGCTCTAAATCAATTTAAACAAAACGTTTACTATCAAAAAATTCATGGAAAACATTTTTTACATATAAACTCTGTTTTTGAAATACTTTTCCCCCAAACATTTCTATTACATTGAGCACTGGCCGTATTTCTCTCAGACTTTTTTAGAACGGAAATCGTTTGCAAAGAATATTCTTTCATAAAATTTATTGATCTTGCAAAATTCATCGGGATGAAGGAGGTAAAAGGCGTCAAAATTCTTTAGACAGTATATAGAAAAGTGGCCCAAACACTAAAATATTAAGAATCGCGACTGCAGTGCTGTTGTAAATCTAACTTCTGACTTGAAAGAAAAAGCACTGGTAGTTCATCTTATTCTGTTGCTGTGACTTATGGCACTTACAAGCCCGCTTACAGAAAGCTGTCAGCGATTTAAGCCGAATGAGTGTCTCTTGTTTTTTGAGTAGCGCTAACTAGGATCAAGAGTACGGTTTATCTACTTCACGCGCCACATTCACTTGCACAACCCCTTTTTACAGGAGATCATAAACCACATAGAACACAGGATGCCCGAACCTAGATTCAAACCCGAGACGTCCAAATCAGGTGAAAACGTGCTCCCCCTATGCCAGGACTCGAGTTCTTGTTCTTATTCTTATTTTTAAGAAGACAATTAGTTGATTTAAAGTATCCGACTTAGTTCGAAGGAAATTTTTTGAAAAACTATTTAAAACTCTGCTTGTTATATCCATTGTCAGGTGTAATACAAAATACTATAAATACAAAAAAAAATGGAAATGTGACATATTTGGAGCAATAGGAAATTTTGTAGTCAATTTTAATGAAATTGAACTAAAACGGTTCACACTCTACACAAAATTGTGATGCAGCAATCCAATACTCTTCGCACACAAGTTATAGAATATAGAGATGAATGAAATGAACCGAAATCTTAGACACATTTCCAGACGCAAAGAAGTGATGGGGAAAAATATACATATATATACATTTTTTCTCTAAATTCACAACTTAATTTTTCTAAAAACGACTATAAATGAAAAATTATTTCACCAGCAATAAAACTTTTGGTTCATATCATTGCCCATATTATTTAAAACACACGCTGACGTTTTAATGTAAATGCATCTGTTAGTTTTTGAGATATATTAACGGTGAAGGATATTTATGAAACTTAAAGTTTTTAGAAAATCGAAGTGAAAGACAAATTTTAGCGGAAAAATAGGTGACCCTGGATGATAGGTGAGACCTTCCTTTTTTTAGAAAAGGCAAACTGTTTTGGAAGGAGAAAAGTCTGAACTACAAGAAATAACACTAAAAAAATTCACCAATGTAGCTGATTACCAGTGTTTTTAGCGTAGTCGCATACCTTAAGACTGGCAAATATATCATCCGCAACAATTTTTTGGAGACTTAGAGCAGAAAGAAAAAAAAATGAAAGGGGGGGGGGAGAAGGAAAAGAAAAGGAAAGAAAGAAATCGAATTCCTGTCCGGTTTCATTTCAGTTCACTGAAGGAAGTCAATCCAAAAAGTCCCAGCCTAATGAACGTGATATCCATTCGAGAAACGGGCTCCTTCAATTAATTAATCGGTTACGACTTTTTCTTTGACTAATTGCCTTCCGCTGGAGCAGGAATTTGCGAAATCTGGCTTTACCTTCCTTGATTAAACGAATCACCTCATTAACCGTGATGAATGGGCTTTGGATTGGTCGGAGACACCGTTACAACATACTTATCAGGGATAAACGACTTATAATCCAAATAATATCTGAGCATGGGAGATTTTCTGCCTATATCCAAAGATTTGGAAGAACGCGAAAAAAAAATGCATTTGTGGAGAAATGGGTACGGTTTATCACTATTTAACAGAATGCATGGAGATCTCAGAGTGAAGGAAGGACCTGAAGATTGTCGATGATGATTCAAGTACAGTACTGATGGTACCGGGTCATCTCGAAACCCTTACGGATCGGATGTCAAAGATGGACAGTTTCATTCTGGCTGTTGGAGAGTATGCAGGTGGGGAGAAAAACAGCCATTGACTTCCTCGAAAGGAGTGTTCGTTTGACGGATCGGTCCATGCAAGGTTGGAAATATTTATTCGGCAGTCGACTCCCAACACATCCAGTCGATACTGCTACGTTCAGTGGTGGCGGGGCGGTCGGCTGTATGCAAGAGGAGGAAGGGATAAACGACTCAAGAAAACGCCAGAAAAAAAAGTTAGCTGCGAGGGAGTTATCATCTGCTTGATGTCTCTGTCAGAAGCTGATTGCTAAGGAAGTAATCACATGATTTATAAAGCAGATTGAAAAAGAATACTTTCGTAAACATATAAAGGACTATGTTAGAAGGAAAAACTTTGAAAAATTGGATTTTTTGGAAACTATTTGTGGTTTTTAGATTATTGTTAATAATAAACACTATGAATACAAAAACAATTATTACACAAACAATATATAGTACTTGTTATTCTTATTATCTGCTTTGCGTATTCGATACCAGATACAGAATGACTGAATCCTAATTTCATCGTTTGATGAAATACCGAAAATCGGCAATTCTTATTAAATACACCAGACTTTAAGATAAAATGACTTCAGTTACCAGACGATAGATATTTCAAAAGCTACACGTGAAAGCAGACCCCAAAAAATAAATAAATAGCCAAATGAATGCCTACGCAATTTTGAGGCTTCACCATATCGTTGCCTTCCCATTTTGTGGCTCAAGCGAAAACAATATCGTTTTCTCACCCGATAAAAATAAAGATGAATGACAGCTTCAAGGTGTGAAAAAAAAGAGCATATCTTTCATTATTTTTGCTATCTGATTCCCCAAAACACCTTGGAACTATGACAACCCGTCCCCCTTTTTCAGAACTGGACTGGCATTGTATATTCTGACCAAGGATCTCGGCCAGCAGAAGCTCCAGAAAACGATCCCCCACGCGTGCGCAAGCGACTCCGATTCTAATCTGGATGCGCAGCTCCCATTCTAATCCGGCCGGCGCAAGGCCCGGGCCAGGGTCGACCCTTGTGAAACCGAATCAACCGGTTACCTGTTGCCGTCACTTATCCGCTCCTGGACACGTTTCGAAACTTTTGTTTTCCGCAACCACCGATAAGAACGATACGGACAAATAATCCTTTCTCTCTTTCTTGCTAAGAAAGGCGACTTCATTTGTTAACACTTTTATACGCGCTGCTCTTTTCTTGAAGTCGCACCGCGTCCTTCTTTCTCACTTTGATTCGGCCCGTTGCTTCAAAAAGCGGGATTTTATTTTGTTTCCAAGTGAATTTTTTTTTCTCTATATCCAAGTTTGTTTGATAAAGTCGTGCTTGACTCTGTTTGAAAGAGAAGTCGAACGGTTTTTCGATTTCGTTCGATAGCTCTTGTTCGGTCAAATGAGTTGGCTTCTCTCCCTTTTTTTATTCCCCCCTCTGATTAGGGTTGTACGGCGGTTACGGAGAACAAAACTTAACGGATGACAAGACCATTCTTACATTTAAAAAATGAAAACTTGTGCTCAAGGCCTTTCTAGAAAACAACTGAATTGAATTACCTTTATTCAATTACCTTTTTATTGATATGAATTTCCTTCATGTCGATAAAAATTACTTTGTCGGCATCCTGGCATAGGGGTAGCGCGTCCTGGTTCGTTCTATATGATGATTTATGTTTCAATTACC
This sequence comes from Argiope trifasciata, assembly GCA_026543055.1. Classification (NCBI taxonomy): domain Eukaryota; kingdom Metazoa; phylum Arthropoda; class Arachnida; order Araneae; family Araneidae; genus Argiope; species Argiope trifasciata. The sequence continues at coordinate 421,466 of JAPMOQ010044143.1, read as the reverse complement.
TTTTAAATTTAATGTAATGATTTATGCATCAATTACCTTTTTATTGGCATCAGTTACCTTCATGTCGATAAAAATTACTCTGTCTGCATTCTGGCATAGGGGTAGCGCGTCCTGGTTCGTTTTATATGTAAGGTGTGTGATTGTGCTCCCCTGAGAAAAGGAGTTGAGCAAGCGAATGTGGCGCATGAAGTAGATAAACCGTACTCTTGACCCTAGTTGGCGTTACTCAAAAAACGAGCGACACTCACTCGGCTTAAATCGTTGACAGATAATTATCAGTGAACTCATAAAGTGCCATAAGTCGGAATAACGAACTATCAGAGCTTTCTTTGAGCATGAACTCTGCCATGCTTTTTTTCAACGATAGTTAGAAAATTTTCAATTTTTCTAGCTATCGTATACTTCAAAACAATAAATTATCTTGTTAAAATTAAGAATAAGAACGATAACACGAGTGCTGGCATAGTGGTAGTGCGTTTCCACCTGATTTGGACGTCACGGGTTTGAATCTTGGTTCGGTCTTGGTTGTTCTCCTGTGTTCTATGTGTGAGTGTGCTCCCCTGTAAAAAGGTATTGTGCAAGCGAATGTGACGCATGGCTACCTAAATCGTACCCTTGGTTGGCGCTACTGAAAAAACAAGAGACGCTCACTAGACTGAAATGCCTAACGGATATCTGTTGGTGTGCTTGTAAGTGCCATAAATTAGAATAACATGAACTGTCTGTGCTTTTTCTTACAAGCGATTCCTAATATTTTAATGTTTGGGGCCATTTTTCCTATACCGTCTAAAGGATTTTGACGCATTTTACCTCCTCCATTCGAATTAATTTCGGAACACCAAACAATTTCATTAAAGAATATTCTTTGCAAACGATTTCCTTTATTGTTGTGAAGAAGTCAGAGAGAGATGCTGCCATTTCTGTTTAAATTTAAAAATCGTTTGCCAAAAGACGGCTCCATTGCATAGAAAAAAAAACTGAAAGAATGTTGGAAATAAGTGAATTGGCTAAAAAAAAAAGAAAATCTATTTTTACTTCACTTTCAAAGTCATCCTGTTTATTTTCGATCTAGAGTTTTTTTTTTTATCGGTGCGTGCTGTTATCGGAGGAATATCATGTCATTTGGAATCTGATTAGAACTTTAACAGACTTCTATAAAGTGTGATAAGCTTTCTTAGAACATCTATAGTTCATATATGAATCGGGCTTGTAAAGCTCCATAAGTCAGGACACAAAAACAGATCTCTTTTTCACAATAATTTCATAAAAGAAAAAAAAAATAGCAAATTAAACGTGTAAACATTAAAATATACTATGTATAATTTATCACTCAAGATGAACTTTTTTTAAATCTGTGATATAATTGAATGGTGATGCTATTGACTGTTGACGGCACACTTATAATTTTAAAAGAAATATGTTATAGCACAGAAATAATTTGATGGTTTTTAATTTTAACATGAAAACCAAAATTTATTCATTAGCGAATGATTAAATAGTAAAAATAGGCAGATTATTTTCATGCATTTTAAAAACAGCCATAAAAAAGGGAAATGATTGAGAAAAAAAATTTAAATTGATTCAAATCTGTGCAAAAAAAAAAAAAAAAAAAAAAAAAAAAATTAAAATCTAAAAATTACTTTTTTTATAGGTACATATTTTTTTCAAGAAGTAATTACCTATCAAATTCAGTAGTTATAGATCCACAGATATGTTCTGCGGAGTGCTTTTAAATATTTTTGTATCAAGCGATTTATATATTGTATCAGAAAATTTAAATAGTATCAAGACAATATAAATTATTTCAAATTAGTTATTTTAGTTGAATAGTTCCTTTTTTAATGAGTGATTGAATAGAATTTTTTTGTCTTTGTTGAAAACTGTGCTTTGCTCAAATCCTTTAAATATAGAAGAAATATGCTCTTCGTCCAATGGTCTACTCCATAGAGCATTTTGAAGCATAATGCTTTTGCTTAATGCCGCAGTTTACAAAGGCTGTTTACCCCGTAAAAGTCTCTTATTAAGAAATTTCTACTTTTTATTAGACTTATAAAACCGATTTCCTGAAAATTTTTAATGTTAATTGTTACTCATCTATTTTATGTAATATATTAATTCTTTTTACGATTTGTAAAAATTAGAATATCGAAGTAATAGCTTTATAGGATAAGCTGCATTAACCTTCTTTTAGAATTGCAATAAAAATTTTGCACTGTTTAAAATGGAAGCGTTTGTTGTCAAGCCAGCTTTTATCTTTTTCAAATATTGCTAAAGAAAAGATATTTTCTGTCACCATACAGATCCTGTGAAGGTGGTTTTGTATATTAGCATTCCTTAAAAAGTTTTTTTTTATTTTCAATTAGCTGGTACCTAGAACGTTGTTGCCGCCGAAAAAAATAATATTGAGTGAAAACTATCAATCATTTGGCAATGTTTTATCGAAACAGGATGAACGGTATGGCAGTACATAAAATACGAACAAACAGACATTCTTTTTTTATATATTAGATTTGTGTATTCTTTTAGGATTGTCAAACTTGGTGTTCTTTCCGAATGACAATGAAAGAAACTATTTATGGCATCTCGTGACTCATTTCATATTCGTTCAGAATTCTCAAATTTAATATTAGAAAATGGGATTGAAATATTTTCTTTTGAAATTGACTGAACATAGAAAGCATATTTATACCAGAAAATTGTCAATATAGTTGAAAAGATAATTTTTTGAAGATGAAGATGGTGCAACATGATTTGTGCTACAATGGTTTTGGTAGTTATTGCGAAAAACGGTAAAATTTAATTAAAATATAAAAACCTCAGGGTGGGTCTCCTTAAAACTTTCTCGCATCATCTGTAACGAAGTTGTTAACTCTGAGAATGACTTGCATAACAATTGCTCTCTATAGCTACAAAATATGAACCTTTCATTTGAATCTAAGCGTTTCTAAGAATCTATTGTCTTCTCGGCGAGTTATTTGGAGATGAGTCCTTTGTAAATTGATGCAGTTGATATTCGAATTTTAATTTTTAAATTTTAGATAGTTGTACTCTCCCTGTAACCATCCCGTAGGTGTAAGCAATAAGCTGACAAGTTTCTACGCCATCGGATGAACGGTTTAGGAAGGCATAAGAGACAAACAGACGAGCACTGAATTTTATTTATATAGAAGAATAATTACTCATGAAATATGTTTATATGTATGGGATTATGACTTTTTAAGAAGAAACTTATTGCTGTCCTACTGCTTGCAAACGAATTAGCATTTCCATGCCGTGACCGGCATTAGTACACCAACTGCAACAACTCGCAAACTCGTCTTGTAAATTTGTGACTTCTCGATTGCTTTCTTTAAGTGGCTTCTGTTTGAGGGAAACAGAGGAAAAATTAGATGGTTACATTGTTTTAAGCGAAGTGTGAATCAACAGCAAGAAAAATAGGTCATTTCCTTCAAGTAGGTTAATGCTGATTCCATTTAGCACGAATCGAAATGATGTGATGGTTGAGGATAATAACAATCGCTAAGAGGAATTTTATAAAAAACTATTTGTCGATAAAAATGTCAATGCTGTGATAGCATCATATTCTGTATCTGCATAAATAAAGAGGAATGTTTGTCTGTACGTCTCTTATGCGCTGCCGTACCGCTCATCCGATTGCGATGACACTTGGGCAGCTTATTGTTTAAATCGACGGGATGGTCATAGGGATAGAACAATGATCTAAAATAAAACTACAAATTTCGGATCTATTTACCGCATCTATTAACCGTGAATTAACCGCCAAATAACTCGCCAAGGAGACACGACAGATTCAGTAAAGATGCTCCATTCAAGCTAGACGTTAGAATTTCGCAGCTATTGTACGTAAATGCAATGCGAGTCTTTCTCTGAGGTAATAGTTTTATTAGAGAGTGTGCGTGATTATTAGATAGTGTGTCTTTAAATTTTAATCAAAGTGTTTTTTAATGTGATTAAGTATGCGTTTTGATGGGTCTGTGAAACTGTCAATTTATTTATTTAGAAAGCAATAGTTTATTATAGCTTACTTCGCATCATCCAAACCCCTGTCTGCCCTTATGATAGGTTAGCTAAAACTTTTTAAATAAAGAAGACATTCAGTAGCGTTTCTATTCCAACAATATTCTATCTATTAGTAATTTTTAAAAAAAATTTTTATTCCTGTTTTCACCACGCCTTATGTATTCTCTTATTTATCTGGAGTGGGAGGGGAGGGGGATCGGTGTTGAAATATTCCCTAGTAGGCATCTGTTCCAAAAAGGCTGGGAACAAATAATGTAAACAATAATGATGAAGTATTCCTTCAAAGTCTAAAACCAGACTGATTAATTTTTTTCCCAAAAAAATATTTATAATGTAGGTGACACGCATGTTATTCAACAATGAATTTCGGCGAATTTCATTCACAAGGATTGTTTGGATCGTAGGTTCCCAACATGGGCGATAACGCCCCCTTGTGGGCGTTTGAGGTTTTCAGGGGGGGCTGTAAAAGACCAAGAGAAAATTAGGGGGCGTTGATATGGACCGGAGGAGCATGGAAAGATTAACCAAATACAATCTAAAAAAGACTTCGAAATTCGATGTCTTTCAATTTTTATCAAAATACTTTTAAATATAATTAAGTATGCGTTTTGATTGTTCTCTGAAACTGTCAGCTTATTTATTTAGAAAGTAATAGTTTGTTATGGCTTACTTCGTATCATCCAAACCTCTGTCTGCCCTTGTAAAAGATAAAGTAAAACTTTTTAAATAAAGAAGACATTCAGTAGCGCTTCAATTTAACAATATTCTATCTATTAGTTATTTTTATGATTATTTAATTCTTGTTTTCACCATGCATTATGTATGCTCATATTTATATGCAGTTGGACGGGGGTGTTGAAATATTCACTAGAAAAGTGGGCACCTGTTCGAAATATATTGGGAATCTATGATGTAAATAAAAATGATGAAGTATTCCTTCGAAGTCTAAAACCACCTGACAGATTAATTTTTTTCCCAAAAAAATATTTATAATGAAATGACACGCATGTTATTCATCAATGAATTTCGGCGAATTTCATTCACAAGGATTGTTTAGATAGAAAGGGAGGAATCGTCTGTCCGTCCTTCTCTCCCGAAAACCCAATTCTGATGCGTCAAAAGGTCGAGTGCGCAGATTCATCTCTGAACAAATATCCCGAAATGACGTCACGTTGAATTTTACAGTTTTGTGCGTCGCATCGATTCTGCCTCCACTCCTTTTGTGTTCACCTGCCTCCAATGACGTTTGCGAAACTTTTCGGATTCGCGAGAGAACGTAAACATTGGTTGGAAAAAAAGAAATATTAATAACAAAACCTTTTTTATTTTTATTATTCAACTAGCTGGTACCCGACGCGTTGCTGCTGCCGAAAAAAATAATATTAAGTGAAATCAATCAACAACTTGGCAATTTCTATCGAAATAGAACGAACGGCACGACAGTATATAAAATACGAACAAACAAATATTCATTTTTGCGCACATTAGATTCGTGTATTTTTTTTAGAATTGCAAAACATTGTGTCTTTCGGAATCGTCATGAAAGAAACTGTTCATTGAATCTCGTGACTCGTTTCATATTCCGTCAGAATTCTCAAGTTTAACTTTAGAAAATGGGATTAAAATACCTTTTTTCAAAATGGATTAACCACAGAAACTATAATTATACCATAAAATCGTCAATATAGTTGAAAAGATCATTTTTGAAAATGAAGTTGGTACAAAGTTATTTGTGCTTTAATATTTTTGGCGGTGACTGCGAAACACGCTTAAATTTAATTAAATTTGAAAAAAAACCCAGGATTGGTCTCCCTAAAACTTCTCGCATCATCTGTCAAAATTGTTACCTCTGAGAATGACTTGCACGACGTTTGCGTACTTATAGCTACACAATATGACCCTTTCACTTGGATTTGGCATTTCTACAGAATCCATTGTCTCCGCTTCGAGTTATTTGGAGGTGAATCCTTGGTCAATGGATGTGGTTGAGATTCGAATTTTTTTTTTTTTAATTTTGATCACTGTACTATCCCTCTAACCCTCCCGTAGAAGTAAGCAATAGGCTGACCCAGTTTCATCGCCATCAGATGAACGGTTCAGGAAGGCGTCAGAGACAAACAGACGAACATTCGTTTTTAGTTACTATATAGACTAATCCTTCCACCTTTATCTCAAACTGCGTAAAATGCGAATTTAGGAAAGCTGTGCTTTCTATGCAATTTTAATCAGAAACAATGAAGTCTGTCACTCAATGAACAACGAGCAGAACGCTATTCTTTTCCTGATCCAACTTGCATTTAGCATACAACACGTACAAGGATCTTAACAGACGCCAGCTTTCAGTGTCTTGGCAGTATTGCCCTTGCCTGCCCCTAATTAATTAAGATGGAAGAAAACTAGGTCGGATGCTACTAGTCCCGAACCGGATAATCTGGACGTGGGAGATTTCCTGCCTATTTCCAAAGATTTAGAAGAAGGAAGGAAAATGAATGCATTGATGAAGAAACGGGTACGGTTTACCACTCTTCGATGGAATGTATGGAGGTGTCAGAGTTAAAGAAAAACCTGAAGATGGTCAATACGGATTCAAGTACAGTAGTGATGGTACCGGGTCATCTCAAAACCTTGAAGTATAGGATGTCAGAGATGGACAGTTTCATTCCAACTGTTAAAGAGTGTGCGGGTGGGGAGACAGACGGCTATTGACCATCCCGAAAGGAATGTTCGTTTGACGGATCGGTCCATGTAAGGTTGGACGATATTTAGCAGTCGACCCCAACATATCCTGTCGATACTGTTGCGTTCAGTGGTGGCGGGGTGGTCGGCTGTATGCAAGAAGAAAAAGTCACGAACCGGATAGTCAGGGCTGTACTGTATTATGATTAACAACGTTAAAATAAGCATTCGTGTTTTTTTTTAAATCGAGCATGTAAGAAGTTTACTACTGCATGTATAAAATTAATATACGAAACAGATTATCTATTATAATGTGGGAAGTATATCTGCGGTGTATATATTTTTTTTAAAAGCTGATATCATTCCTTAAGGTATCCGCCTAAGTTCGAAGGAAAATTTTTGAAAATTTGGATTTTTAAAAAACTATTTAAAATTATGGTTTTTAAATGTATTGTTAATTATAAAACAAAATACTATAAATACAAAAAAAATATTTAGAAGTATCGTATATTTTGAGTAATAGGGAAATGTGCAGTTAATTTGAATGAAATTTAAACAAAACGGTTCACACTCTACACAAAATAGTAATGCAGCAATCCTAATTTTCTTTGCACACATGTAATAGAATACAATGATGAATGAAAGGAACCAAAATCTCGGAAAAATCTCCAGAAGCAAAGAAGTTATGGAAAAAATTAGACTTATACATGCATTTCTTCCCTAAATTCGCCAGCAGTATTTCACCAGCAGTATAAATTTTGGTTCATTTCGTTGCCCACATCATTTAAAACAGAAGCCGAAATTTCTCAGTGAATAATTTTAGTTTTTGAAATATCTTGTGAACGGTGGAGAATTGTTATGAAAATGAAAGTTTTGAGAAAATTGAATTTGCGTACAATGTTTTGCTGAAAAATATTTGAAAATAAGAATAATAGATGATGCCTTCTATTTTCTAGAAAAGATAAACTGTTTAGTGAAGAGGAAAGTCTGAACTACAAGAAATAATAATAATAAAAAAAAACGCCAATATGTTTAATAACCAGTGTTTTTAATGTAGTCATATACCTTAATTAAAATAAATCAGGTCGATTGTAGGGAAGTTTTTAGATAAATGCGTTTCTACAAGATAATTAGATGCAATTTAAAATGTTATTTAGCAGGTGAAAATAGTTTCAGTTTTTTTCCCCGGGCAAAATTCTTTTTCTTTTTAATCTCTTCAAATGCATCTTTTATAATTAGAGCCACTTTTTAGTATTTAGCCAAAATTTTTATTTTTTTTTCTGTCTGATAACTTTGAGAGGAGTGAAAGTCATTCAAAATAAAAATTAATGTATCATATTTCAATCAGACATTATTCTATGTTTGGATTTATACATTAGTATTAACATATACTAGATAAGATGAAGGCTGACTGGCATTTGCAGCATATTAAGCACAAAAAATCAAACTAATCAAGTTAGATCTGTAAGGTTTTATGGCTTTGTCCCGTTTAATTTGTTTATTAAAACAGGAGACATTCTCAATTATCATTTATGAAGAGATAAGGGATACATGTTTCCATTTGTTTCTACAGTCGTGCATATTGCTTTAATCCTTTACTTACCGAATTATTTTCCCATCCAATTTTCAAAGTTGTTTTTGAATCGTTAATCAAGTTTTAGCGCAATATAAACCTAGGAAGAATAAAAAGAAATTTTTTAATTCATTAAAATAATGAAACTTTATAAAAACTGTGACTTCGGATTATTTTAAAAGTAGTACAAAATTATAAATAATTCCCGATAACTTTTGTTTTAAAGTTAGTAAAGAAATGTAAATAATTCAAGATAACCTTTGTTTTAACGTTAGCACAAAAATATAAATAATTCACGATAAACTTTGTTTTAACGTTAATATATAAATATAATAATTTCCGAAAACCTTTCTTTTAACTTTAATATATAAATATAAATAATTCAAGGTAACCTTTGTTTTAACGTTAATACAGAAGTATAAATAATTCACGATAGCCTTTGTTTTAACGTCAAAAACATCCAACATGTCGAAAGGTCATCCCTTATTTAAATTTCAAAATCCAGCATGAATATTCATTTGTCTGTGGCATCCCTTTAAAATGTACGCTGCATTTATTTAGAAAACAGTCAAAAAACCCATCCGCCAAAAAAAAAAAAAAAAAAAAACTAGACGCGAAAAAATGAGAGGCGACCATTCAGAAAGGCCAACGCGGAAGCAGCCGAAAGAGTGACTTCCGAGATTTATGTTTCTTTCGGAAGCAGAGCGGACTGCTTCCAACAGGCGTCCGTACGTCTCTTCAAATCATCGAATAGTTTAAAAATAGTTTCTTCTTCGAGCTTGACTTTGGGCTCCGGTGTCAATGTTCAGTTCAATTGAGTTAAACGAGCGAGTCAGTGCGTCAACTTCGGGAGAAAAAGCCATTTTTCTTCCTGACTGAATCAGCAAACAGTCTGAGTGTCAGCGAGTACTCAGTTCAAAACGACTCAAACAAAACTAATTAGAGTAAAGAAAACAAAAATAAAATAACTAAATCTTTTATCAGAATTTTTAAACCAAAAGAAGGAGAGAAAAAGAAACACCATTTCGTCCTTTCTCCACTTAACTTCACGGGCCGTGGTGGCCTGGTGGTGAGGTATCGAATTCGGAACCGGAGGGCTGCAGGTTCGAAACCCGATTCTATGGAGGAACCGAAGTCAAAATTACTTTTGTGCTGTAATTTTTTTTGAAAGGCATCATGGAAAATGCCAAAATTCAGCTCAATTTTAAATAAGTGAAAATTCAAATTATATATATATATATGTGTGTGTGTGTGTGTGTGTGTGTGTGTGTGTGTGTGTGTGTGTGTGTGTGTGTGTGTGTGTGTGTGTGTGTGTAAAGTAGATAACGAGGAATCTGATCAGAAAATAAAAGGATATTTTTAGAATGAAGTTAATATGGGCTAAATGGAGCTAAAAATTAAGACATTAATTCAGTTCAAGTTAACTTTTAAATATCATTACATATATGTGCATTCACTGTTTTTTCAAAACGAGGCTTAATGGATAGTGGGAAAATAAATTTTAATGTTTTGCAACATAACCCAGTAGTGAATGATATATGATCTTGTACAAATAATTGTTATACAAAGATCATGGATACTCGCCGCATATTTATAGGGCTGGTCTCTTGTATTGTTACTGTGTACTACCGACCACCCCACCACCACTGAACGAATAAATATCAACAGGATTTGTTGTGACCGACGGTTGTATTCAATATAATCTATCCGTATTACTAACATATTCTCACAATTGGCTCCCTCTTCGAAGTTTAACCGCGGTGGCCTGGTGGTAAGGTCTCGGCTTCGGAACTGCACATTATCAAGTTTGAGGCCCGATTCCACAGAAGAGCCGCCGTGTAAATGAGTGTGGTGCACATTAAATCCTTCGGGGCCAAACGTCCTCCTGCTGGTATGGTGTGGTGTGAAGAGGGGTTGCCAGTTCAGGTGTCGTCATCTGACCATGGTTCAAAATGACGAGGTCCTTCCTGAAATCGCCCTAGTGTTGCTTCAAAGCAGGACGTTAATAAAACTAAACTAAACTAAACTTTGAATGAAATTTATTCAAAATGTGAAAGAAATCTAGAATTTTTTTTTCTAAAATCTAAACCAAATTTCAACTGTCGAGTTTAAAACGCTTTGGTGTTTATTATGCCACAGACAGACATCATTCCAAAGATGTGGTGCTCGAAAACTTGAAGATTCATCAAAATCTAAAATTCGAATTTTTTTGGGGGGTGAATTCAATATTCGGCAAATCTTTAGTCGAGTTGGTTTCCAATGGGAAGAGGTTGACCAGATTGAAGAGGACCTTAAGGCATCCGACTACGTTCGAAGGAATATTTTTGAAAAATCAAATGTGCTTGGTCAACTATGATACAAAATATTAATAAAGCAACAAAATTATTTAAAATATAGTATATTTTGTGAAGTTGGAAAATGTGTTGTAAGTTTTAAGGAAACTGAACCAAAACGGTTAACATTCTACATAAAATGGTCATGCAGCAATTCTATTTTTATTTGTACACAAGTTATAGAATGATGAATGAAATGAACCAACATCTAAGAAAAATCTTGTGATGCAAAGAAGTGATACACGGATAAATGTTTTTTTGTTCCATCAATTCACCGCTTATTTTTTCTGAAAACACCTACAAATGAAAAAGTAATTCACCAACCATAAAACTTTTGGTTCGTTTCATTGCCCATATTACTTAAAACACACCCTGAAATGTTAATGTGAATACCTCTATTAGTGTTTTGAGATATCATATTAACGGTGAAGAATTTTTATGAAAATGAAAGTTTTGAGAAAACTGAATTCAAAGACAATTGTTATCTGTAAAAATCTGTGATGGTGGATGATAGGTGAGGCCTTTCTTTTCCTAGAAAACATAAATAGTTCTGAAAAGAGGAAAGTCTGAACCAGAAGAAATAACAAATTGTAAAAATTAGCCAAACCAGAAGAAATAGCAAAGAGTAAAAATTAGCCAATGGGGTCGATAATGAGTGCTTTTAACGTAGTCGAATACCTTAATTGCGAAAGGAGGGTGGTAACGTGAAATGAAGTGAAATACTTCAAATTATAAAAGTCAGCTTCAAATATTTAATTCGCCTGCATGTCTTAGTTCCTTCTCTATGCTTAAAGGATCTCGAAATTTCCTGACATAGTTTTTGCTTCCCTTCATAAACCCAAAGATGCCTCATTCTTTTCCTCGCCCCCCCTCAGGGGCTCACCTACTATAGGTGAGTACGGGTGTCCCAATCCCGAGGTACCCAGGGATTTTTACTCCCTTTACGTTTATTCTCCACTACGCCTTCTGCTGTCTCCTTTTTTTTCTTTCCCTCGAGGGTAGGCGAGGGAGCTCTCCATGAGAAGCTGTCGCCGCTCTGTTTGCTTCTTGCTTCTCATGGACAGCAAATACCCCCACGTGTTTGCCGTGCGTGGCGACCCATTAGACGGGTGGTGCACTGTGGTCCCCGGTGTATCAATCGGCCGGTAGCTAGTCATCTAAGTGCCTAGTCTGCTAGGGATCAAGCGAAGGGGTTACTCCTTGGGCTTGGCGTTAAGGGTGGTCACTGTCCCCGGGGGTAACTCCGAGCGTATAGGTACTGGCTAGCATCAAGGTAAGCGCCGAGGCTGGGATTGGCCAGAGCCGGTGGCTGCCTTCCCTTGTTGGACTCCGTGGTGGGTGGTGCCGTCGGGCCCGAATCCCCATAAATATCGTATGGGCAAAAAATCTTCTGCTCCCTTCAGTGGGCAACAAATCGGCACAAAAAAGAATTTCCAAAAATCTGTTCAAGAAAAATATTATGACCATTTTTTTATTATTAAAAGAGTCAGTGAAAAGAATGAAACTTTCCATTCGGTTTCTCCTTTCCTTGTTGAAAAGGCTATTAAAAGCACAGTTGGTGAATTATCATCTGTACGTAAACTTCGTTCCGGAGACTTACTTGCTGAGGTCTCTTCTAGAGATCAATCTAAACAAATTCTGAAACTCAAAGCTTTAGCAACGATTCCCGTAAATGTATCTGCCCATGCCTCTCTGAACACTTCGAGAGGTGTTATTACTTGCGGAGAGCTTTTTCATACAACAATAGAAGAAATTACAAAGGACTTAAAACCCGAAGGAGTGACGCACGTTCGCCGTATTTCAATAAGGCGAGACGGACAACTTCTCCCCACAAAACACCTTATTTTAACATTCCAAAGCCCTAAACTACCTGAATGTGTTAAAGCAGGTTATATGAAATTAGCCGTGCGTCCTTATATCCCAAATCCTTTACGGTGTTACCAATGTCAACGTTTTGGACATGCTAAAACTGCCTGCCGCGGGCAAATCACTTGCGCCCGTTGTGCAGAGAAAGGCCATGAAAGCCAGCAGTGTAGCGCACAAGAGAAGTGTGTAAACTGCAATGGGAATCACACGTCCTTTTCTCGAGAATGTCCACGTTGGAAGGTAGAAAAGGAAATAATAACAATTAAAATTAAGGAACACATTTCTTATCCTGAGGCAAAACGAAAAGTCCTTTCTCAAACGCCAACACCTGGCGTAAGTTATGCATCGGTCTTGCAAAAGTCCTTTTGTAAAAACTGCTCTTGTAAAAACTGTACTCAAAATTTCACTCAAGTAAATTTCAGTGAAAAATCTTCTGATACTGATATTGAAACAACGGCAAGCAATGCTCTCGAGAAAGCTAAATCCCGGAAATCGAAAGCACAAAACTCTCTCAAATTAAAGCTCTCCAAACGTGGCCTCTCTCCAACACAATTAATTACGAAGTTGAAAAAATCGAATGTTCAAAATTCTGTCGCTCTGGGACTTGCAAGTCAAGGCATAGTGCAGAAAGACTTGTCGTCCATTTTTAATAGCACCGCTAAAAATTCCGAACTAATATCTCTACATCCATCTGAAGAGGATGATGATGAAATCTCGATGAGTTGCGAGGCTTCACCAACCAAAGATCTTGCTATAAATAACACAATTTCCAAACCAAATTCTTGATGGGTACTTTCGTTTCATGGAACTGTCGTGGTCTAAGGTCCAAAACTGTTGACATTAAGTGCATCATTAATCAGCTTCATCCTTCTTGTCTAGCAATTCAGGAAACATTTTTAAATCCGAACATTTCATTTAAAATACGAGGTTATAATACTGTGCGCAATGATGCTGACACTAGTAATTCAGGAGGTGTCTGTATTTTAACTTCTAATCAATTCCCAAGTACACCTCTTAATTTACACTCTACCCTGCAAGCTGTGGCAGTTCAAATACATATTAGAGCACTTGTTACAGTTTGCTGTATATATTTACCACCGCATGATGTCATTAATCAACAACAACTAAACAACATTATTGACCAGCTTCCTCCACCATTTTTAATACTCGGGGACTTTAACGGGCATAGTACTTTGTGGGGTTCAGATAGTACAAATTCTCGTGGAAGACAGATCGAACAGTTCATTACTAACAATTGTCTCTGTCTCTTAAATAGCAATGAAAAAACATACTTTCATGAGCCCACACGGACCTTCCACAGTCTTGATCTGGCCATATGTTCTCCTGATTTGCTACCATTGTTGAATTTCACAGTTGGAAGTGATCTCTATAACAGCGATCATTTCCCTTTAATTGTTTCTCATGCTGATAGAGACGGTGCCACTCTTTGCCCACCGCGTTTTCTATTCCAGCGAGCAGACTGGACTGCTTTTACGCAGCTAGCAGAAATTACTGAGACCATGGTCAAAACTCACGACATAACGGAAGCAGTGGAAAATGTCATTGATATCATTATGTATGCAGCAAATAACACTATCCCAAAAAGTTCCCCACGGAAACGAAAATTTCGTAGGCCGTGGTGGAATGAAGCTTGCCGTGACAGTTTTAGGGAACAAAAGAAACGTTGGAACATTTTTCGTCGGTACCCATCAACAGAAAACCTTCTCGCTTTTAAGCGCTCCAGAGCAAATGCTCGTCGCATCCGCCGGAGAAGTCAAAGGGAATCTTGGATTAGCTTCGTATCGTCAATTACATCTTCTACCTCCAGCAAATTGCTTTGGAAGAGGGTAAAGGCAGCCAATGGAATATATCATGATTTTTCCTTTCCTTTGCTTAAAATGGGAAATATTACAATTTCCTCTCCCATGGAAGTTGCCAATACCCTAGGCAAAACATTTGCAGAAGTTTCTGCTGCTGATTCGTACAAGTCTACTTTCATGGCTATAAAGAATCGCGCGGAACGGAAGGGTTTGCGATCTGTTACCAGAGATTCTCTTCCATACAATTCTGTCTTTAAAATGTATGAACTGCTTTCTGCTTTATCTAAAGCACATGATACCAGTCCCGGACCAGACGGAATCACCTATAACATGCTTCGTCATTTGTCTCTTACTTCTCTTTCCAATCTGTTATTGCTATTTAACCGTATTTGGACTGAGCAGAAGTTCCCCTCACAATGGCATGAAGCTATCGTGATCCCAATCCTGAAACCCGGTAAAGATGCATCTAATCCCCTGCACTACAGACCTATCGCGCTCACAAATTGCTTGTGCAAGACATTGGAGCGTATGGTAAATGATAGGTTTCTTTTCGAATTGGAGAAGAGAGCATGTATTCCGCAGTTGCAGAGTGGTTTCCGCAGAGGGCGTTCAACACATGATAATATCGTTCTTCTCGAGACACAAATACGCAATGCATTTGTCCGTCGAAATCATCTTGTGTCTATCTTTTTTGACGTAGAAAAAGCATACGATCGCACTTGGCGCTTTGGCATCCTTTCAACTCTTTCTAATTTTGGTTTTAAGGGAAATTTACCCATTTTTTTACAGAACTTTTTATCTTTACGATCATTTCGTGTCCGTATTGGAAATTTTTATTCCGATCCTTTTATTCAAGCTGAGGGGGTTCCACAAGGAAGCATCCTCAGTGTAACACTTTTTATGATTCATTTTAGTCAAATTCTGAATGTCTTACCTTCATCTGTCCAAAGCACTTTATATGTCGATGATCTCCAGATCTCCTGTCAAGGCTGCAATATGTGCTCAATTGAGCGTCAACTGCATATTGCAGTTAATAAGCTAATGGACTGGTGTGATAATAACGGTCACACGATTTCTCCTGAAAAAAGTAAATGTGTGCACTTTTGTAAAAAGCGGGGTCTTCATTTGGATCCTGTAATCCACATTCGAAATGTTGCGATTCCAGTAGTGAATGAAATCTAGTTTTTAGGGATAATTTTCGACCGAAGGCTCGCCTTCCTTCCTCATGTCTTATATCTGCGGAAGAAGTGTGAGAGGGCATTGAATATTCTGAAAGTACTTTCAAGAACCTCATGGGGAGCGGATCGCACATCGTTACTCCGAATCTACGAAGCGATTATTTTATCACGCGTTGATTATGGATGTATGGTGTATGGTTCTGCAAGGCGTTCCGTTTTGAGCAAACTGGATACTATACACCACTCTGCTTTAAGAATTTGCTCAGGAGCTTTTCGGACTTCCCCGGTAGAGAGCCTGTATGCTATTTGTTATCAACTACCTCTTTATCTAAGACGAAAGAAGTTATCTGCTCTTTATCATTTTCGAACAAAATCTCTCTCAGATCATCCTATTTCCCAAACAAATTTACCAGTTGGTCTTCGAAGACTCTATAACGCCCGGCCCTCTAACATTCTCCCATTTATTGAGAGGATCAAAGAAATTCTCCATGATTTAAATATAGCTGATGTTTCTATAAAATCTCATGATTTCTTTTCCTTTCCACCCTGGGATATCCTAAATTTCTCATTTCTGAACCCTTTTTTAGGATTCGATAAAATTTCAACTGCCCCAGTGGTGTTCCAACAGTTATTTAACTATCATCGCTGTCAATATCCTTCATTTACACCAATATTCACTGATGGTTCCAAATCAGTTGATCATGTTGGTTGTGGCATTGTTCTACCATTTGCTGCTCTGAGCTATCGCATACACAACTACTGCTCTGTATTTACAGCTGAGCTAGTGGCCATTTTTTGTGCTCTCCAGGAAATATCCTCCCTGGCTCATCGAGATTTTATTATTTATACCGATAGCATGAGTGCATTAAAAACGCTCTCTCACTACCACAATAAGATGCATCCAATCGCTAACAGAATTCTGTGTACTTTGAGTCTTTTGAGAATCAAAGGTTTTAATGTCATTTTTTGCTGGGTGCCAAGCCATGTTGGTATTCCTGGAAATGAGATGGCGGATTCATTAGCTCAATCTGCATCCTCTTTCCTAAACCAAGAACTCCCATACTGTGATCTCAAGACATCGTTGGCGGGTCGGCTTTTGCTTACTTGGCAAGAAACTTGGGATTCATTGACTCACAATAAATTGCACTCTGTCATGCCGACCATAGCAATGTGGTCACCTCTCAATATACGCGCGTTAGATGTCAAGCTAACACGCCTCCGTATAGGACATACACGCTGTACTCACAAACATCTGCTATTTGGTGAAAGGGCACCTATGTGCCAGACCTGTCGCGTTGATCTGGGTATTAAGCACATTTTGGTTGAATGCCCTATGTACCATTCCTACCGTGTCAACATTTTCAATGAATCATCCGTAAGTCTAACTGACTTGGTGGGTGAAAAATACCATCCAAATATTTTTACATTTTTAAAAGCGATTAACCTTTTTACTTGTATCTAGCTGCTTTTCAACTTTTTAATCTCTTTTAGAGCTTATTATTGGAATTGTTTTATTAACTCATAAATTTAATTGTTTCAAAAAATGGTCTTCTATGATTGAGAAATTTTAAAATTTTATTGACTGATTTTCACACCTCGTGCTTTTACATTCGTGTTTTTACATCAACTGCAGTAACTTCAAACTTCATTTACATTACAACTTCAAGTTTTATATAATACCATATGCTTGGCGCAGTATGGCCAAGTTTGGCTTTTGTGCCTTTAAACCTCAACTACCAACCAACCAACCATCTTTTCCTCGCCCATTCATCAAACGAAAGACACAAATCCAGACAAAAATCCCGAAGACGCAAAATCTGTTTTCACCCACTGAAAATGTTTCCCTTCAAAGGATTACGGACCCGTTCATCTTCATTAGCGATATTTCCCCCATAAAATTATCTTTTCTAACTTCCCGGGCAATAAAAATTGCGAAGTGCTGCACTGGTAAAGCACGCCTTAGTACCACTGTCCCAGATCAGAAGTGAAGCGAGAAACGAAATTGACAGAAGACGAACAACGAACGGTCTTAGAGCCTTTAATTCAACGACTTCTCAGCGCCTTTTCTGGTTCGAGCAGTATTTTTAAACAGATCGCGACCGTTTCCTCGTTTGCGTGCCTCCTTTTTTTTCCTACACCCCCGAGCCATGCTTTTAAAATAAGAAAAGAACAAGAAGTTGACTTCCTCGACCATTAGTCAAAGCGCTCTTGCGATGAAAGGTGAGTGCGAACAATTATCGAAATAGGTTGCGGAGTTTTCTGCAAAAAAAAGTGAAAATGTTAGCAGGGGTTTGGAATGGACTAAACAAACACAGGAATGATTTTGACAACAGAGATTTAGAATTCAAAAACATTCGCCTTTTACGAAAAATATATTTATAAACACTTCAAAAAAAGCCGAGAGAAATGCTGCCTCTCAACCTTTTCAAAACATGTAACGCGGAAATGCTGCGTGTCACGCTTTTAGGTCACTTTTTTTTTTCAACTTCCTAAAACAGAGGCATGAATATTTATACAATCCACTGGCTCAAACAAACAGCAACATAGTTAATCTAGAGAACGAGTATAATATTTAAATCGGAGAAATAAAAAAAGTTATCGTGATTTCATAGTTACTTTATTGTAAGAAAAAGATACATTAAAATGAAAAATCTGACTCTTGCGAACTCGACAACTTTATTCATTGACTAAGCTAGTAGATAAACTCGACATTACTCGACTTAAATATTCTGCCATGTAAAATATTATCACTTAGAAACGACTTTTGTACAAAATATTGTAATATACGAAATCTTTTTATCGATTAAAAATTGTTTAAATTTAAATTCGAATATTAATTGAATCAGACTTTTTTTTTAGAAATTGCCATTAGCTTAATTTTTTTCATAAATTATTAACACTTGTTTTTATTAAGGTTGCAAATTTTATTAACAATCGCTGAAGTCTGTAAAACGTTTTTAAAGAGGAATTTAAGACATTAATCAATATTCATTTTTCTTTAATAAAAATATAAAAATAAATCAAGTTAGTACTTGTTTCTGCTACAAATTATTAACCGATTATTTTCAATTTTCGTACAGAATTTTCCAGCATGCTTTGGCAACAGTTCTTCATATGTATTCTTGATTCTCAAACAATAAGAAAAAATATTTTGTTTGTTCATAAAAGCTTTATTTTCCATGCTTTCGTTTGAATTTAAGAATAGAATGGTGTTTTCTTTTAATCTTATCTCAGTCGCATCTTACTTTTAAGTCATTATTTCCAATTTTTCAAAGCTCAAAGCTTTCTGATCTTTCCAAATAAGATATAACTTATTTATGACTAAGTATTAGATGCTAGAAAAAGTGACGGGAGATTTTAGAGGCAGTGATTCTTCAATCTAATTAAAGTAAATTGTGAATTATTTTTAAAAAAAGTGTTATTTAAATATTTAAATAGAGGTAACAAAAATTAAGGCAGAGTAATCCAGATGTATTAAATTACGAGATTTATTAAATTATGAAATATTTATAAAAATTGACAAAAAATAGCATAGAAAGAATTTTGGAATCATTAAAAAATTCCTGGCATTTATTGCATACTAGCTGGGACACGATACGTTGCTGCTGCCGAAAAAACATTAATTGAAATCAATCAATACTTTGGCAATGTTTCATCGAAACAGGATGAAGGGTGTGACAGTTCATAAAATACGAATAAACAAATATTCATTTTTATACATCAGATTTGTGTATTCTTTTTAGAATTGCAAAACTTGGTGTTCTTTCAGAGTAGGCAAGGAAAGAAACTATTTATTGTCTCATGAGGCTCGTTTCACATTCGTTCGAAATTCTCATGTTAGAAAATGGGATTAAAATATTTTCTTTCAAAATAAATTAAATATAGAAAATATATTTATAATATAGAATCGTTAATATAGTTGAAAAGATAATTTTTTAAAAACTAAAATGGCGCAAAATGATTTGTACTACAATAATTCTGGGGTTACTGCAAAAAAGCTATAATTTCATTAAAATATAAAACCCCCAGGACTCGTCTTCCCAAATCTTTCTCTCATCATCTGTCATAAAGTTGTGACTTCTGACAATGACTTGCATGACATTTGCGTACTATAGTCACAAAATATGAACCTTTCACTTGGATTGAGCATTCCTACAGAATCTATTGTCCCTTCGGCGAGTTATTTGGAGATGAATTCTTGGTACATAGATGCGATAGAGATTCGAATTTTTTCTTTTAAACTTAAGATAATTGCGCTATCCCTATAACCAGCCCTTTGGTGTGAACAATAAGCTGACCAATTCTCATCGCAATCGAACGAACGGTTTAGGAAGGCAGAAGAGACATACGGATAAACATTCATTTTTATTTATGCACATATGGCAATGCAGAGCGAAATTATTTACTTGTCGCAATTTCATCTGAGTTGGAGACATTCGGTGAAAACAAGCATAAAAAAGGTAATAAAACATTAAGGCTAAACAATAACACAGCAGAAATCACCCTCAATATTTTTTGTAGTGTTATATCTTTGAGAAATCTGCAATAAAAGAAATTAACATGTCATTAATTATCTTCCAAGCCTATAAAAGTTCACCTCATCTGTTCTACGATGGCATATTTTTCTCTGCATAGAATTTTACTTCTTGTTATTTGATTATATTTGATAAATTACAGGCATAATGACACTTTTTCTCTACATTCTTTTTAAACACAATTTTTCGGCTAGGCAAATAAAAAATCTAGAACTTCGTAGTTTTTAGATTTTTAATTTGACTAATTTAATTAAATGAATGATTTAAATATTTCTTTATGAAATAAAACACCATTAAAATAAATGCATTTCGAACAAAAACGAATGTCTGTCTGTCTGTGCTTTGACCTTCTACAATACTAAATTTGAACTAGAGCACCAGATTTGGTGCTAAAATGCTTTGAAAATACATTTTTAACCTCTCCTAATAGCATTTTTCAAAATTCCACATTGAAATTTAAATAATTAAAATTAAGGGAATATTTAGCGTGTTTGTATATAATTTTCAAACATATTTCGAAACTAGTAAGATTTTTTCCAGTGTCATCAATTGAATTGTTGTGCAATTTTTTTTCTTTAATTTTGATTACAGTCTTTAAATATAAAGTTACTTAAACAACTATACAATATCTTAAAAATGTAATTCGAGGCCTTTCAGTGACATTCAAATCATTGCTTTTATTGTTTCTTGAAATACTTAATCACTTTTTCTCCCATTGTTAAAGACGGAGGAAAATCAAACACATTTGAGCATTGATGTAATAATAATTCCGTAATGCCGTAATAATAATTTTCTTCTTGATTTCCATTTGTTGAATTTTTCTCTAATTTATAAACAAATGCGTCTGAAATCATCACTATATTAAGTAAGATATATCCGGTATACTGAAAGAATACACTCGCTTTTCTTTTTATAATAATAGTTATTATTTATTTATTTATTTCGCTAGAATATTTCAATCTAACTAACATCCTGTTAGGCAGGATCTCCCGTCGACTGTGCCGCTCTGTTTTGATGTTGAAATCAATTGTGTATTTTGCAAGAGAAAAAAAAGTATAAATAATTAAACAGAGCCAGATAGGTTATATTTACCATGCGCCAGAGTGGTTATATTTACCATTTTATATGACGCGAGAGGTTATATTTACCATGCAACTGTATTATCACAAAATTCGATTTCTTTAGGGAGCTAATAATTAAGAAAACAGGTCAAGACCTCTTCACGGCTACACAATAGCCGAGACCAAAATGCTAATTTAGATCAGCCGAAATTAGAACTTCAAAAGTCCCTCAAAAGTGCAATTCTCAAGAAAGAACACAAAACCACAGGACCCAGATGCACGCTAAGGCCGCGGTGGCCGGGTTGTAAGATCTCGGCTTCGGAACGGCAGGGTTGCAGGTTCGAGTCCCGATTCCGCAGAAGAACCGCCGTGTAAGCGGGTCTGGTGCAAATTAAATCTTTCAGGGCCAAACAACCTTCCGCTGGTGTGGTGTGGAAGTTTGGAGAGGGTGTGTATCTCCATATAGCTCAGATGTCATATTCGTCCTCTGAAAAGGGTTCAAAATGACGAGATAAATACCAAAATAGCCCAAAGCCTTTGCTGATCGGTGACGAATGAACTCGTCTTTGCACTCGCATTATCTATTTCAATTTACGACACCCAGGACGATATAGAATATTGCAAAAACTGAGTGGTGTCCGCTTTGTAACAAAACAAATTGCTTTTCTTGGTGTTTTTATCACCGTTTTAGTATCATTCCAGACATTCAGCCATGACGGAACGCATCGGCGAAGAACTTTCAATGAATTATACGCGGAGACTTTATCTGATGGTCCAAGTGATTTTGAAATAAGTTCACTGGCAATAATCACTGTCTGCTTTGTAACAAAAAAAATGACCAGGTCTGTCCCCAAATAGCCCTAGTGTTGCTTCAAAACGGGACGTTATTATCACTAAACTGAACTAAACAGAGACTGGCGCAATAAATTTCTGACTCTACAGTGATTGTTTATTTGCTGATACATGTCACACAGATGTACTCAATGTAGTTTATTAATCTTTTCTTTTTAGTTAGTGGTGGTTCCTTTTTGGTTAGTTTTTGTGAGTAAGTTCAATCCACAGTCACCATTTGTTTAACACGTTGAATGCTACGGCGATTTTCAGAAATCTGGCCTAAAATGACACTCACTCATTTGAACCAATTTTTTATAATTATATTTTTTGTTCGTTTTTAATAAGTTTTCTGTTCTAGCAAGCCAGCATTGATTCTTTTCCCAGAAGCCATCTTTCGATATGGGCACTGATGTACTACGAGTTTATTCGTGGCTGCACAAAAATGGCAAGTAAACATAGGACGAGATCACTCGTCGTTGGCGTCCGAGAAAAGAACACAATCTACGAGAAAACTTATAGTTGTCAGTAAACGTGTTAAATGATCGATATTGTATATTGCGAATCGGTTTTTGGAAGTATATCGAATAGCAAGAATTTGCAAAGCTCAACAAATGAACCTCTACTTCATCTTCAAAATAGAAACATTCGGAATTCAAAGATTAATTTGCCCTCATTTTGCTATTTTTTGCTTCATCTATATACACTGAAGTGACAAAAGTCATGGGATAGCAATAAGCAAATATACAGATGGCAGTAGTATCGCAGCGAAAAAGTATAAATGCGCAGTTCGTTTTCCAGAGCTTTCATTTGTGTTCAAGTAATTCATGTGAACAGGTTTTTCGTGATTTATGGTGGCACGACGAGAATTAACAGACTTTGAACGTGGAATGTTAGTTGGAGCTAGACGCATGGTTCCTTCCATTGCGGATATCGTTAGTGAATTCAACATTCCGAGATCCACAGTATCAAGAGTGTGTCGAGAGTATGAAATTTCAGGCATCCCATCCCATCATGGACAGCGCAGTGGGCGACCACCTGCACTTAACGACCGAGACCGCCGACGTCTGTGTAGAATGGTCAATGTTAATAGACACGCAACACTTCGTCAAATAACTGCAGGAATCAATGTGGGACGTACGTGGGACGTGTCCGATAGGACTGTGCGGCGAAATTTGTCTTCCTTGGGCTATGACAGCACAAGACCGACTCGAGTACCTTTACTGACAGCACGACATCGCCTGCAGCGACTCTCCTGGGCTCGTGAGCATATCGACTGGTCCCTAGACCAGTGGAAAACCGTGGCGTGGTCAGATGAGTCACGATTTCAGTTGTTACGAGCTGATGGTAGAGTTCGAGTGTGGCGCAGACCCCACGAAGCCATGGACCCAAACTGTCAGCAAGGCACTGTTCAAGCTGGTTGTGGCTGCATAATGGTGTGGGCTGTTTTTACATGGCATGGACTCGGTCCTCTGGTGCAACTGAACCGATCATTGACTGGAAATGGTTATGTTAAGCTGCTTGCAGATCACTTGCAGCCATTCATGGACTTCACGTACCCACACAACGATGGGATTTTTATGGATGACAATGCGCCATGTCACCGGGCCAGAACTGTTCGCGATTGGTTTGAAGAACATTCCGGACAATTCCAGCGCATGATCTGGCCACCTAGATCGCCCGATATGAATCCCATCGAGCATTTATGGGACATCATCGAAAGATCCGTTCGTGCCCAAACTCCTGCACCATCCACACTTTCACAATTATGGACGTCTATACAGACAGCATGGCTCAATATTCCTGCAGAGGACTTCCAACGACTTGTGGACTCCATGACACGTCGAGTTGTTGCACTTCGCCGGGCAAAAGGAGGACCGACACGATATTAACAGTCATCCCATGACTTTTGTCACTTCAGTGCATAAGTCCTCATTCTTAAGTAAGTTAAATGCATAAAAAAATCTATTTTTTGCACTTTAATTCAGGCAGAAGGAAGGGGAAAACTATAGAATCAAAGTAAATTGGACGGATTTATTCAATTTTTCAACGTCCGGATTCCTATTAAGTTTTTAGGAATGCTTAGTCACTTCATATGTGCAGCAACTACAGAATTTGATTCAGAAATACGTGGTTTGTGTTTTATTTATTTCACTCTAAAGCCTTCCTGGCATCTGAAATTTAAAATTATTTCTGAAATAATTTTATCTTCTCTTCAATTTTATATTCTCTTTTTCAAATAGCTTTTTTTTTTCAAAATAAGAAAGTAACAATAAACCACTTTTAAATGTTACTATTTTCTGATTTTAATAAACCATTGCAAATGGGATTCAACGGAAATATATTAATTGATTTAATTAAAAATAACTAACTCAAAGGGTATTCACAATTGTTTTAGCTATAAAATGGATACTTCGCAATGCGCACTTTTTGCTACATTCGAACATGCTCCGATGGTTTTTCCTTCTGAAACATAAATGTGGACCAAGTTCATCAGGAAACTAACATACCCTGTGTGTAATGGTACTATTTGATCAGAATATCATTTAATATTTAAACTGTGATTTGTACTTTTGGAAGCGTTCTGACCTACATAAATTATCCCACTGCCCACCTATATGAAATGAGATTAGGGCTACCATTTTCTAATGTAACCACTGAAACAAATCTTTCTCCTTCGACTAGATGCGATCTGTTGCTGGAGGCAACTAATGAGCGATGGTCAATCTTACATCCCAGAAAGCATAAGTTTTATATATTCTTTTAAAAATAAATAAACTTTCTACTTTTATAGAAGATAGGCATATTCATTATTATCTTTTTGTATAGATCATGGAAGGAGTTTCGGCATATTAACCACATCGCATACAATGACGTGTCTGAGACGCGCATCGAGTTATTGAATTTTTAATTTTCAATCTGCAATTAAGTGACGAGTATTCAATCATTTGACATGAAAAAGGTCACTTGAAGCGTATTGTTATTAAAGGAATTGAAATAATGGTAGATATTCCAATTAGAAAGCTGTTCAATTCGTCTTTTCATTAGGAAGTGAAGTAAATTCGTATGTCAAGTGGCTATTTCTAATTCTATGTAATATCGCCCAATATAATTTAAATTTTTCGAGAACGTCTTAAGTATTTAATGAATTTTGGCATGTCCTCATTCTACTTATTTAATATAAATTCAAACATTTGAATTTTTTTGGTGCGATAATTTACTTATATAAAGTATGACGTGGTACACAATGTATACTCGGTGTTTCTAAATTAATTAGACAAGCTTAAAAGTGGATCAATTACACAGAAATACATATATTTTTTAACAATCGAACTTAGGTTTAGTTTTATTTAGTTATATCAACGACCTGTTTCGGAGCAACACTAGGGCTATTTTGGGACGGACCTCGTCATTTCGAACCACAGTCAGATGACGAGGTGGGCACTTGAGCTGGCACCCCTCTCT
Organism: Argiope trifasciata; assembly: GCA_026543055.1. NCBI lineage: Eukaryota > Metazoa > Arthropoda > Arachnida > Araneae > Araneidae > Argiope > Argiope trifasciata. The sequence goes on along the minus strand of JAPMOQ010044143.1, from coordinate 396,087 downwards.
CAGCATCACACCAGCAGGAGGACGTTTGGCCTGACAGATTGAACGTGTAAGAAATCCCCTCACACGACGGTTCTTCGGTGGAATCGAGTCTCGAACCTGAAACCATCCTTTTCGCGAAGACCTTGCCACCAGGCCACCGCGGCTCATTGAACTTAGAATTTAAAATGCAAAAAAAAAAAGATTTTTTTTTATGAATAGTTCGATAGTTATAAAGATAATAGTATGTAATAAAATAGTGTATAATCTTCAATAGTTATAAAGAATAAAAGCTTTGTTTGTGTATAAATTCCTTAAAAACTATTTTTGTAAATGAAAGGAAATTTTACATTTTTAAACACACACACAATTATATTTTAACAAATGACGCAAAACAAAAAGGTTAGCTTTCACAGTTACGGCTACGATGAAACATTTCCAAACATTTCGCAAGGCAAAATTTCCTTTTTAAGGAAAAGTAGGAAAATATGTATTTATATTGTGAAAAAAAAAATTTTTTTTTGTTCGGTGATGAGGTTGTAAAATGCTAACCCTTGGCAGAAATTTAAAAAAAATTAAAAAAATGTCAAAGCAACTATGTTGACTAAAATTTATTATGTTTCACAAATTTTTCATGTGTCATCTAGTATAAAACGATCTTATAAATAGCAAAGGTTTTTTTTTTGCAATTGTGTTCTAATTTGCCATTAAAAACCCTCCTATTCTAGTCTCTTTATGCCTCTACGAACAAATATTGTATGATGAAAACGTTATGCTTGGCATAATGTATTCAGGTTCTGCTTTCTTGTGTATTTTTCTTTAAATTTAGCAGATATTGCAACAAGGGGTTTATACAGAAACCATTCATACATTTATTAATTTCTTTTACTTCGTATTTTGCATATTTTTTGGGTATTTATGAGTATTCTATGATTTTCTTTTCATTTGTAGTATTGTAATATCTAGCATAGAATCTGACATTAGTTGGAAGAATAAACATCATTAAGAAACTAAACTAGCAAAAAAAACCGATATCTCATGCTCAAGAAATTAGATATGAGATTTAAAATGAAATTCATTTGAAATTTTAAAACAGAATAATTAATATTAGAAATTTTTTTACAATAAAAAGAGGGAAACAGGTTAGAGTCAAGAACTGCAATCTTTTTTGGACAGAAATTTTAAAAATTGATTTTTTTTTAATGAACTGATTTTTGCCAAAGAGTAGTTTTTTCTTTGAACACAAACGCATTTATATTTCAAACGGTTAAAATCGTACATTATTGCTTACAACCATGCTTATAATAAGCTCTATTCATCAAGTTTTTTGGGGTTTGGAGCAAAATTTATTCTTTCAGAAATATGAATTTTCTATCTTAAAAGAAAAAAAAAACTCCCCAATACAAACATGTTTAACGCGTAATTATCTGTTACGCATGGCTGATTCATTTTCAAGGAAATCAGCTTTCGGAAGAGTTTACTTGTGTTTATGCCAACACAAAGGTGTTCCTTGAATATTTAAATGACATTCCATTCTCTCTTAAGGTATCCGACTACGTTCGAAGGAAATTTTTTGAAAAATTGGATTTTTTAAACACTATTTATGGTTTTATATGCATTGTCAAGAATAAACACTATAATTTCAAAAAATTATTTGAAAATATAATACATTTTGAGAAATAGGACCATTTCTTGTAAATTTTAAGGAAATTCAACCAAGGCAGTTAACACTCTACATAAAACTGTAAAGCAGCAATATTATTTTTCTTTGTACACAAGTAATATTGAATGTAATACTGAATGAAATGAACCAAATTCTGAAAAAAAAAAGCTTGAGATGCAAAAAAGTAATGAATAAAAATATACATATGTATGCCTTTTTTCCATAACTTTACGAGTTAATTTTTCTGTAAACACCTATAAATGAAAATAGTCTTTCACTAACATCTAAACTTTTGTCTCCTTTCGTTGCCCATATTATTTAGAACACACGCTGAAATTTTTATGTAAATATCTCTATTAGGTTTTTGAAATATCCTGTTAACGGTGGAGAATTTTTATGGAAATGAAAGTTCTGTGATATTTGAATTTAAATACAAATAATTTAGCTGAAAAATATGTTTTACTTAAAATTTTCCTTGGTGATGTCAGGCCTTCCTTTTCCAAGAAAAGATAAACTCTTTTGGATAGAGGAAAGTCTGACCTACAAGAAATAACATTTTTTTAAAATAATTTGCGATTATGGATGATAACCAGTGTTTTTAACGTAGTCGGTAACCTTAAGTATGCTAAATAATGCGGAATGTTTACTCGCAGTAACTATCCATCTGATGCAGTTACTATCAAATGGTTTAAGTGATGGCTCGCCGGCGTCCTGGCACAGGGGTAGTGTGTCTTTCCTGTGATCTGGACGTCCCTGGTTCGTGTCCCGGTTCGGGCATGGTTGTTCTTCTGTGTTCTGTCTGTGAGATGCATGAATGTGCCACGTGTAAAAAGAGGTTGTGCAAGCGAATGTGTATGCCATCTTCATATGAGCTAGAAGTCAGACTTCTGCCCTCTGGGTGCTCAAGAATCTTCTGAGAGTAACTTCTGAGTTTCAGTAGCTTTTGAGGGTAACTCAGAAGCTACTGCCCCCCCTTTCCGGGGAAACATGGACACGACATCATCATCAAGTGGTAGCTCCATCTTCCTTGCCACTTTAAAATACTATTGGAATATTCCTTGTCCCCACCTTATTTCATTCAGAACCCCCAATGGAGAATGTCATGACCATTTTCTGCTGAAAATGACAGGGTTTTTTTTATTTTTTTAAACGAATGTGTTTTATTTTTTAAAAATATCTGCCTACCTACTGTGCCAACTTTTTGAAAAATCCCTCTCATGTGCTATCGCAGTTCATTTTTGGATCAGTGTCATTGTAAATAAAAATATATTGATCAGGAAATTCTGTGTCAATTCAGATACTGTAAAATATATCAATTTGGGTTTTTAAAAATGCTGAAAATTGCAACAACAAAAAAAGCAAAACTATTGTATATATTCCAATTGATTTTATATACAACATAGTTACATCTATTGTGAAGGGAATGAAACATAATCTTAGAAGAATGTGCATTTTCAAAAAAGTTATAGCTAATCGAATATTTTTGTATTAAAAATTTGATAAAATTCATTGTCGAAAATTACATTAGGTAGCTGTAAAAGAAAAACTTCTCAGTTTAAAGTTATATACGTAGTTTATTGCCCATGGAACATTTAAGGTAACGTATAGGCAACATTTCAAGATAGTATATTAATAAGTTTTTAGCATATCCTGTTTTGCATATGAAAATTTTTACGAAATCCAATTTAAAAAAAATCATTTAAAGTTTTCATTTATCTTGAACTAAAAATGCTTTGTAAACATAAACAATGTTCAAAAGCAGATATAATTGCCATTCCTTTCGGTATAAAAATTACTCAAAACTTATTCTAATGCTTGTGGCTTGCTGATAGAACACAATATAAAATCAATTATAATTCTGAGATATTTAATAACATGCTGGAAGACCTTCAATTTCCGGTTTCGTTTTCAGCAATAGTAGTTAATAAAAAGAATCACAGATCTTGGTTTCTATTTCACGTTGAATTAAAACAAATAGACATTTTGAAATCCAAATAAATGGGTTTTAATGGTAAAAAAATTGGGAAATTTGAACTAAAACTTCCTTTTAAACGTAGATACCTTAAGCAGATAAAAGGGTTGTTTTTCGATGGGGCTTCTTAACAAGTTTGTGAAAAAAACATTACACCGAACAAGATATTATAAAACAAGAATTTTTTTTTTTCATTCTGAATAGGATTGAAAAATTGTATGCTGTAAAATCCATGTCGTTTTGGATCGCAGTGAAACGAATTCCATAAATTCATTTCATATAAATTCATTCATTCAAAATGAATTCATAAATTCTGACTAGCATACTTAATGGGTATGTTAAGTTAATTGTATTTAAAGTAACTTTTTCTATAATACAGGATTTAAATTTCGGTTTTGTTCGAGTTATGCTGCATTTTTAGTTTTTATTTTCCATCATGATGCAAAAATATACACTAAATTTTGAAAGCCCTATCTATATATAAACATGCAATATAACAAATTGATTTGAATCATTAAATTCTTTTGAGTATTTATCCAATTCTATAACAAAAAAGAAACACTATGTTTGCACCAGACATTATTATCTATTTAAAAATATATTCTCATTAATTACATAATTTACGAAACAATTTTTTTTAGATTTGAAATATTTCTTCTGAAATAATATTCTCAGAATTTTTTTTAATTAAATGATTACGTGTTAGAGTTTGATCATTATCTTTAAGTCATTTGCATTTTTAGAATGATTTTATTAGAAACTTTTGCTTTTGTGTAGTGAGTGCGTGTGTGATGAATTTTCTGAAAGAATAACAGATTCCAGTTTTCTTGTCTTTCCTTTCCTGCTAATTAATGTTTCAAATTTGTGAGGTGAATGAAACATTTCCTTCAGTTCGAAATACTATTCGTTTCAAGTTATTTTGAAAGAGATATTTTAAACCATCCCAAAGAGGATACCCCAATTAACATCCAGGATTTCTCAACAGTGACTGGCCTGAGAATGCAAATGTTGAATGTTCCAAACATCTCTGTTCAAAACTTCATAATTCGACCAAATTCAGCGGAAGACAGAAGCCTTCCTTTATTTATTTGAGAGGAACATTTCGTAGAATATAATTACTCATAACTAAGAGATGTATAAAATTTAGACTTAATACTTTTTCTAACTATGTTATAGACCAAAATAAAATATTATAATTCGCATCATTTAATTCTTTTTGAAAGTAAAACTGAAACCTGGCTTTTATGATGAATCTAAGTATTTTTTGTTGAATAATTCTTGAAGCATTACATAAATTATTGTAATCATTCATTAATACTTATAATGATTCTCTTTTACTTATATTTAAAAATATTCTTGATTTTGGTAAAAAAATGTTTTTATATCAATTTGCAATTTAATCATTTCCACTTTAGTTTAAAGTTGCAATTTAGTGAGAACTGACAGATAACTAAAGAGATATATAGTACAATACGGGCTTAAGGCCTTTATAACTGTATGAGTGTATTATATGACCATTAAAATTTGAACCTTAAAAATATTTTGATGAAGTAGCTATTAAAAGACAAGTCACATAAAGTATTTAACTGATAATTTTAAACAGTAGTAAGATTGACAAATCAGCTGGTCGCCAAAAACGACCAGTAGAAAATAAATCGTTTGTCTCCGATTTGCATTCATTTTCTAAATTGCACCTCATTGCGAAAATGAATAAAAGAAGACGGAGAAAAAAAAACAGATTGAACTTCATTTCTTGATATGTTTTTAATTTGTTATTTTTAAACTATTTTCAACGAATCAGTGCATCTTAGATTTTCTATACTATTATAAATTTCTTAATGATACGGTAATTCTCATGCAAATAAATATTAAATAAAAATGCATAATAAATTAAATAAATAGTTTTGCTGCAGATTATATAAATTATGTTTTTATGTTTTTATTAGTTTGTGGAGTAAAATCACATAGCATAAGGCACACAGTCGAATTTTTATAATAGAATATCACAAATATTATCTTGTGGTGAACCTAATGTGGCATGAGGCATGAAAGGAAAGAAAATTCTGTTTATCATATCATTTATAGCAATAAATCTGTTTTTATAAATGTCTGACTTCTATCAAATATCGCTCCCTTAAATAATGGTGTTATTACAAATGGTTGATGTTCTTCTTTTCTGTAAAAAAAATGTAGGGATGAAAAGTAAACACAATTTAAAATGCAAATAAATGTTTTCATTTTCGAAAACTATTTATGTCGAAGATAATCAGGTTTAATGGTTATTTAGCTTCAGTACACTTTGTGGGACGTTCGAATAACTAAACAAAACTAATACACTTTGTTGGTTTTCTATCCCTTTATAATTTGCACAAAACTAAATGTTATACTTATAAGCATGACCAGTCGAGCAAATCAAGCAAATGAAATGGTTTTCATCCAATTGTTAAAAAAATAAATAAATAAATGCAAGGCTAGCGTATTATCTCTTTAAAGAACATTGCAGAGATGTTTTGCAATCGAAAGCGACCCGTTTAGTTTTGCAAACAACATAATTGCGCGATTTGAATCATCTGCATAAAATAAGGCTACTTGTTTTAGATTAGTAACGCTCAATATAATCGCAAAACCTGAAAGAATATTTAAAAATCTTTTTTTTTTTTTGCTCCATTCATAACCACCGTTTGTTTTTCGTTATTTTCCTTAAGGTATTCGACTCAATAAAAACACTGGTTAGTGACCACAATGTTTTTTTATTGTTATTTCTTGTACTTCAGACTTTTCTCTTTCCAAAACAGTTTGTCTTTTCTAGTGAAAGGAAGGGCTGACCTATCATCCAGGATCACATACTTTTTCGGGTAAAATTTGTCTTTCACTTCAGTTTTCTCAAAACTTTACCTAAAATTTCAGCGTGTGTTTTAAATGATTTGGGAAATGAAAGGAACCAAAAGTTTTTTTGCTAGTGAAATGCTTTTTCATTCATAGGTGTTTATAGAAAATTAAGTTGTGAATTTATGGAAAAGAAAGGCATGTATATGTATATTTGATTCCATCACTCATTTGAATCTCAAAATATTTCTTAACTTTTAGTTCATTTCATTCATCATTGTATTCTATAACTTGCATACAAAGTGAAATGGGATGGCTGCATTACCGTTTGGTGTAACCGTTTGGATTAAATTTCATTGAAATTTACTACACATTTTCCATTCTCATTTTATATTTTAAAATAATGTTGTTGTATTTATAGAATTGTGTATTATAAATGACAATACATCTAAAAACCATAATTTTAAATAATCTTTAAAAATTTCCTTCGAAAGAAGTCAGATGTCTTAATTAAATCCTCTGCAACACAATAAAAAATTTAGAAGGAAACAATACGCATAGAAGAAAAAGGAATGATTACGAAATGAAATAAAAACTAAAGCACGGATACGAGTTTTGAATAACTCATTCTCGCCACCAACTCTTTAAAAATTTTAATTGCTGGGAAGAAGGCTTAAAAACTGGCAGTTAAAAATCCGTTCCCAACTCTGTGCGGGTTGAGGAAATGGGTCATTAACAACTATTCTCTTCTTGCCCCAAGGACGCTCGCTCCTGACAGAGCGTGTACCCTTCAACGCGAGAGAACCCATTTATTAATTTCAGAACATGCATGTGGCTGTGTTTGGGAATACAAACAAGCTAATGGAACACGAAATTCGTTCCAAAACGGGGTTCTTGTGCTCCATTTTCGAAGTGACCACCACATAACCGGAGGGAAGAGCTGAAAAGTCATAAAAGATATGTTTCATTTTTTTAAATTTTTTGTTGGAAGACATTGTTTTGTGAGGAAAGGGAAAAGCTATTCTAAATATGCGAAGAACGCATTCGAAAGGAGGCATTTAACACACTTTCGCTCGGTTAGATTTACCGCCTGGATGTGTTTTGTCATGGTTGAAGGAATGGAATTAAAAAATGCTACACCGATAATCCTCGGCCCGAAGAAAGAGTTCTCGGAATATGTAATAACCTCGTTTCTTTTTCTTAATGCATTTTGTAATCTGTTCGCAAGAAACTAATAAATAATTTAATAATCCGTCCTTTGAAATGAAGTCATTGTTCACTTTTTGTTGTTATTTAGTCTGATGTAAAAATAAGTTGTTATGCAGCTGTGATTATTGAAATAATTTTCAAATAATTGATTGTAGAGAAATTGTATATAATAATATCATTAACGCTTAATTTAAATCCAAATAAATTTCTAAAACTTTAACTTAATTTAGCCCATAGAAACTTCATTCTAAAATATTCTCTTTTTTCCTGCTCCGATTGCATTTCTCTACTTAATTCATTCAAAATAATGTTTTGGAAAAGTCCTTGAGTCAGCGATTCGCACGGTGAGAGTGAACGATAAAAATGGCTGACTTAACAAATACTATTTAAAAAAGGTCCCTGTGTTTTCCTTATGTGATCGATGTGTGTCAGAAATCCCTATGAGAATCTTAGTTATATATTGGTAGTATAAACAATATTTCCCCTATCAGGGGAAAATTCCCCTATCAGGGGAATATCTAGCTATAGTAAAATGAGCGAAAATTAATTTGTCCTTTTTTTTCATTCACTTCTGCTTATCCACGCTGCTGGTAAATATGCCGCCTGCCTCCGGAGGAAGAATAAAGCCAACTTTAAAATAAAAAGCCTTCTTCAATGTCTTCGAACCCGCCTTTCTGCTTCCAAATTTTAAATCATTACATATATATAAGACATTTTATTCGTAATTCGCTGTAATAGTTTTGATCAGATTCACCGTCCAATAAATTATACATTTAATATTACTAGTTGACGCCCGGCTCGTTGCTACCATAGAAGAAATAATCTTGGAAATATCATTTGGAATTTGAAATGGTTGTCTTGTTTCATTAGGAATGATGTTTATTTTCTTGTCTGCAATGAATACATTTATTGAAATGGAAGGATATATAAAGGAGAAGCATCAATAGTATTGATTCTATTTTTTGTTATTCTATTCTACACACAAATATTTATTTTTATGCATTAGATTTGTGTTTTCTCTTAGAATCGTAATGCACGGTGCTCTTTCAGAAGGGTCATGGAAGAAACTATTGATTGTCTCTCGTGATGTGTTTCACATTCGTTCGGAATTCTCCAATTTAATTTTAGAAAATGGGATTAAGATATATTCTTTCAAAATTCACTAAACGTAGAAAATATATTTATAACATAAAATCTTTCATATAGTTGAAAACTCAGATGGTGCAAAATTATTTGTATTCTAATATTTTCGGAAGTGATCGCAAAGAACGCTCACATTTGATTTCCTGTTCAGATAAAATGTCAAACCTATAGGATGGGTTAATCTAAAACTTTCTCGCACACTCCCTAATAAAACTATGACCTTAGAGAAAGACTTACATTGCATTTACATATAATAGCTCCCAAATATTAATGTTTGGCTTGAATTGGGCATCTTTACTGAATCTGTTGCATCTCTTTGGCGAGTGATTTGGCGGTCAATCCATAGTCAATAGATGCGGTCAATAGATCCGAAAACATTTTTTAGATTATTTAAACATTAGATAAATTATTAAACGTTAATTAAACATTATTAAACATTAGATAATTTAATTATGCCTATAACCCTCCCGTAAGTGCAAGTAAAAAGCCATCGAAGTTTTATCGGGCTGATAATGCACGGAAGCAATCCCTGTTCAGAACATTTAGAGATGGAGGCCAGCTCACGGTGACCCGAGCCTTTAGGATTCTTCTCGAACTTTGGCATCCTTTCCCAGATTAGATTTTGAGCGGCGCTATGCGACCTACATTGTTATACAAAGGGAACAGGGTGACTTTTCGTGTCGGTCAAAGAAAGTGCGCTGATGTTTTCACGGATTAATTGAACAAAAATAAACTAAATAATGACAGTATTTCCGCACACTGATTCTCACATATTGCAGTTGAAGGTATCCGAACACGTCCGAAGAAAAAATTTTGATAAATTGTTTTTTTTTTTAATTCTTTATGTTCTTTAAATGTATTGTCAATTATAAACGCTGTAAATACGAAGAGTATTTGAAAATATAATATATTTTAAGAAATAGGAAAATGTGTTGTAAGGTTTAATGAAATGGAACGGAAACGGTTCACACTCTACACGAAATGGTAATGCAGCCGTCCCGTTTTTCTTTGGACATAAGTTAGAGAATAAAATGATGAATGAAATGAACCAACATCTAAGAAAAATCTTGAGATGCAAAGAAGTGATGGGTAAAAAAAATACGTATATATATATGCATTTTTTTCATCCATTCGCAACTTCATTTCTCTAAAAACACCTATAAATGAAAAAGTATGCCATCATAAAACTTCACCAAAAGTTTCCCCAACCATAAAACTTTTGGCTCATTTCATTGCCCTTACGATTTAAAACACACGCTGAAATGTTGAGTTAAATACCTTTATTAGTTTTGGAGATATCGTGTGAACGGTGGAGAATTTTTATGAAAAAAAGTTTTGAGAAAATGAATACAAATGTTAGCTGAAAAGTACGATTTGTTTAAAATTCTCCTGGATGATAGGCGAGGCCTTCCTTTGCCTAGAAAAGATAAACTGTTTTAGAAAGAGGAAAGTCTGAACTACCAGAAATAATAGTAATTAAAAACATTCGCCAATGGGGTTGATAGTCAGTTTTTTCTTAACGTAATCGGATAACCTTAAGAAATCTTCAAAACTTATACGAAGCAGCCTTTTGCAGTTTCTAAACAAAAAATAATCAGCAGAGATAAATGACGCGAATCAACTATTTAGTCATTAATGAATGCACTTCGAGCAACCCAAGGGAATGCTATTTATTAGCAGACTCCAGAAATAGTAGACATTTCCATATTTTCAACATTTTCTCAGTAAGATACGTGAAACACAAATTTTGATTTTCGTAAAGTAAAAACGTGATTTAGTTTCAGGAATGGTATCGAAAGAGCCCGTTTAAATAAAACATTGAAAGTATTTCAATTTTCGAATGCCTTTTTCCCCCCTGTTCTTGTGTCTTATTGATTCTGTAGCTGCGTCCTGGCATAGGAGAAACGTGTCTTCCGCGTGATCTGGGCGTCCGGGGTTCGAGAGTCCCAGTTCGGGCATGTTTGTTCTGTGTTCTATCTGTGAGATGTATGAATGTACCCCCCTGTAAAAAGGGGTTGTGCAAGCCAATGTGTGTATCATTTGAGCTAGAAGTCAAGACTTCTTCCTTCTGGGTGCTCAGGGGTCTTTGCTCTCAGAAGCTACAGCACCCCCTTTCCGTGGAAACACGGACACGACATCATCATCATTGATTCTGTAGGTTTCCTAATTGAGAATAATAATAAAGGAAAAAGTAAATTAAATCAATTAAACCGATTATTTTTTTTAAAAATTATTGATTACTTGCCCATTCTTTTAATCTTGTCAATTTCTTACTTAAAAATAATCCCACTTTATAAAGATATGATTTAAAAACAGATTGAAACATAAAATAGTATTTATTTTTTGCAAAATCATGTTTTTCAGTGGATTATTTCATTTAGCGTTGCTACATCTGTAGTTGGTCAGAGACTGCCCAGCGGTGAGGTCTCGGTTTCAGAAACGGAGGGTTTCTGATTCGAGACATTCATTTTTATTTATGTAGATTATATTTTGAACAGTTTTAAAAATGCTAAACTATTTTTAAAATCAAAGCTTGTAAAACAAATAATTATCAACGCTTATTTGAATGCAAAAGCTTTATTTCTTACAGCACAAGAAATTGAAATTCAAAATTGATAATGTCCTCATCATTTACCATCAGTTGCTGAATTATAACTAGGAATTTACCTTTTTGATGTATATGGGGTTTTTTAAACCTTTTTGTTGTACAATTAAGAGCGGCATATTTTGTATAATCCCAAATTCCATTCTTTTTAAAATTAACACCTTCGCCATTTATTTCGCACTTTTTTTTTCTTTCTTGAAACTGAATTAATCAGATCGTATTATAATATTGTATTTTTTTATGCATATCGAATCTAACTGAACTTTGTCATCGATATGCCAACATTAATGGTTTTAGTACATTAACTCGTTCACTTCGTTTCATTTATTTTTCAGATGTAATATTAAATTTAATTACCCATATGCATCATATTTTTTAAACCTATTTTAGCTTTTTAGTTACCTATATTATTGATGCTAAATTATAGCTATTGTAGAACTTTTTTGTCATTTACGTGTATTAAAAGCATTTTCCAAAAAATTTTAGTAAAAATTGCTTCTAGATTTTTTTTGGTGCAGAGAACATTAAAAATGATTGCAAGTTTTCAGATAAATGATTTAATATTATTCATTTTTTATCATATTTATAAATTATTAAACTGGCAAAATTTTTTAAAAACCTTTTAAATTTTAAAATTTTATGATTTGTGAATTTTCCTAGAATTTTAAAGTTTAAATGCTTTTTTAAAAAAAATTTAGCCAGTTTTTATTTATCAACACTAAAAATCATTTATAATATTTAAAGCTAATAGATAAAAGATTTAAGCGATAAAATATGATATATTAAAAATAGCAATTGAAGATATATTAAAAATTTGTCATTAAATATTTAATATTTATTATTATTATTATTTAAATATTAAATATTTATTTTTAATGTATTAAAAATATCAATCTTCTACTAGCATATATCAATGTAGTATTACCAATGAATGATGAAAGATTTTAAAAGATGCAAGTACTGTATATAGGACATAATAAAAGAAAATGTTTGAGAAAGGATCTTTAATTGGCAATTATTTTTATTATATTTCTTCGGTTAAGAGCTCGTAAAAAAGTATTCTTCATTGTTATGCAAACCTTTTAAGAGATCGTTGCATTTAAATTTAAACTCTCATTGTTTACTAAACAATCGTAACTAAATAAAAATAAACATCAACATTCAAATCAACATTTGCATAAAATGTATTCTGTTCGCTTATTACAGCCTTAGAGGAAGCAAAGTTTCTATTTTCCTTGTTCTTTTGATTAAGCGAATTAGACGATAATCGTTTTCAAGAAAGGGCCTTTTCCCTTCGGCTTGTCGCAGTTACGGTTGCGGTTTCACGACGTGCCGTGTTTTAGAATTTCTTTCCTCCAAACCAAATGATCGTTTGGTATTCTGTCCTTCATTGAGTCATGCATTTTCGATCTTAAAGTCTCCAGGTTGACCCTAAAAAAGTAATAATAAACCTGAATTATTTATCACTCCAAATGTCTTTTCGTTGTTCCTGTATCTAGAGGTAAAAGCAGAACATAGGTTTCGTTCGCCGAAAAAAATAAATAAACCAATCACGTTTTCTGTCACATGCTTCGTCAAAAATGGCGATCTTTTTTCCTGCGGAGATGTTACTGGAAGATGACAAAACGCGTGACGTAAGGGAAAATAATTACAAATTGTGATCGATGGAAGAGAATTATCGTGATCCATACAAGAGTGGAAGAATCACAATGGCTTGACTTTAAGAGGAAGTGCTTTCATTTTGGTATCTCTCTTCATATTTTTTTTTCTACGCATGGTTCTCTTTCAGTCACAAATTACTCAGATCTAAATGACCTAAAACACAAAATCATAACGAATTTCTCTAAATAAACGGAAAGAAAAAAAAAACCCAATTCATCAAATTTTTATCATTTTCATTTCTTTCTTTTGAAATATGACTGTTGCCGAACAAGAATACATTTTTGTTTATTTACTTTAAGTTAATGCTTTTACCAACTATAGGATTCTATCATTTTGATGCACAGTAATATAGATAATTAGAATGATATAATTAGAATATATATAATTAGATTATAGATATAATTAAAATGTTCTTTGGTACATTTTAGATTCCCAGGAACGTTGGCGGCAATTAAATTAGTTTTGCCAAATCTCCAACAAAAATTAAAAAACGATACGCCAACAGTTTAGTAGGTTTTTTATGGTCCTTGGAAAGGGAAAAGTATTACATTCCAAGAGCCATAGGCTACAATTAAATTATTTTTGCCAAATCTCCAACAAAAAGAAAATTGCACCTTCCCCCAAATTTGGTTTCGGACATAGAAAAGTACCATTCCTTTTGTTTCTAAAGATTACAAACTTAGATACAAATCACTAATGCAGCTAATAAAATTATGGCGGTTTATATTGTTGTGTCAAGTTGGAGATCGGATTCTGCCAAGGATCGAACTCATGACCTTACAATTTGCAGCCGCGTAACATTTCCGCTGGACAAAAAGGATCACCAGTGTTTAGTGGCTGTTACTGACTTATTAAGATACCACCAGAATCTCGTCCTACGCACTAACCCGATAAATGCAAAAGTATTTTGTTTTCTTGGCATCCTCTTGGCATCCAGTCTAGTCCAGGTGGTAGATTCTCTAATTTATCCCAGCATTTTTAAAAGTATTTTTAACACAAATTTGTAGAAGCATTTCTGTGATACGTAATTACATAAGTTAAGTAACAAGACTTCGAATCATGAGAGAGAAAATTTTATCAACTTTTGCGCAACCTAAACAAAGAAACCAATTAGATTTTTCAATTTATTTATAGCCAAGGTTTTAGCTTACTTCAAAACATTGGATATTCTTTAACATGACAGTGCTTTGGGATTATTAGTCTTTCAGTTAATTGCATATAGGGAACATTCTTACAAATCTGTAATGTTGTTTAACAGCATGGTTAGTTCGATCACTGAAAAGACCGTTTTAGGACCAGCTCTATTCTATGCTGATCGGATGTCGGAGAAGTGGCTTTCGGTCTTGGCGACGAACTTGACGACCCTTTACCGGTAAATTTGTTTAGTTTGGAAAAAAAATAGATATAAAATTGGAAATTTCCGGAATTTTATCCATTAAGCCAATAGGAACCGATATGTGCCTGATTGTTCCAGAACCTTCTCTGCCAGCCTCTGGGAGCTCAAAAGACCGGTAATCTCAGTCGCAAAAGGAGTCGTAATTGTGGAAAGATTCAGCGGCGAATTGTTGGATCAGTCCAGCGAAGCGCAAGCGTTGCATGGATCTCAAGCGAATGCTGAACTGAGCTGTGTTCCGAATCCTGGTGATTATTATAGTTTAGTTTAGTTATTTTAACGTCCCGTTTTAAAGCAACGCTAGGGCTATTTTGGGACGGACCTTGTCCTTTTGAACCACGGCCAGATGACGAGGAGACACCTGAGCTGGCACTCTCTTCTCCACACCAGCGGGAGGACGTTAGGCTTGACGGATTCAACGTGCAAGAGACCCCTCACATGGCGGTTCTTCAGTAAAATCGAGTATCGGGCCTGCAATCCTCCGGTTCCGAGACCTGGCCACCAGGCCACCGTGGCCTGTGTTTATTATGAAGCAGCCAGTTATGTAGTAGTGAGTCGGCAGTGGGATACAGCTAAAGCGGGGAGACAGTATTGAATTACAGACGTTTGGAGAGACCGTAGAGTGAAGCAACAAAGATTCCCTCCTCCTGCTAAATTCTGTCTGGTCGGTTTGTGTGATGTGATTGTTATTACTACCGATTACTACTTGTGGACTATAGTATTCATTATAGGGCGTTATTTGTATTTGTATTAGCTGCGCATTTGTTGCTTGTTGTCTAAATATTCTTTTCCTCGTGTTAAATAATTGTCTTTCGTTATTGAGCGCTGTTGATTGTATTCACAACACGTACACACTACAAACGAACTCTATGACTTGGCGGATTTTGTGAAATAGAAGTTCCGTAACAAAACTTACGCATCGAATGTAAAGGGCTTGATTAGAAGGTTGTAGCAGTTGCATAACTCTTATCTTCACTTTTGCATACTAGATGGCAATGCCTGATTGGATATCCTATATGCCATCCCGCAATGCATTGCGAGTGTAATGAAAATGAGATGTGATACTGTACTGATAATTAATGTGCGTGAATGTTTTGTCTTTGTGTTTGTTCGTGTGTGAATGCGATTATTGAAAAAATTTTCCAGAAAACATAAGTTCTGTTATTTCCTGTACAGATCATAATAATCTACATTCCACCACAAAGGTGCAATTAGATTCGATCAAGAAGAGGTAGACGAATCACATCTAAAACACTATCACACTATGATATTTCTGACAAGAGATCTCAAATTAACTAAATATTTATCTCTTTATTTCAATGTGATTTCTGTTTAACGTACTCAATAAAAAATCGAATGATGAATTGGAGAAAATAACAATAGGTTCATCTTAGAATGTCGAGTCCGAAATCGATTTAAAAAAAATGACTTATTTTCTGATATCCAACTGCTAAGAGAGTTTTCATACATTTCAGCGCACAGTGAAATGAAACTTTTAATACTTTTGGTTTCCAAATACAATAAAGAATTTTGCTGTTCTCAAACTCATCCGTATTTCCAGTCTTTTATTTATGAATTTCTTATTGGAATAATGTGAAAATATCGTCTGTTATTCAAATTTATTTTAATTCATAAGGAAATCAAAACTGAAAACTAATAAAAAAATCCTCCACATTGCTGAATTGTTTTCATTTGTTAATCATGCCAATGCATTCGCAGTGAATGCATATGTATAAATTGTTAATGTTCTTCAATCTATGAAACTCATTTATGAAGTACAAAGTGTTTCAAAATACGTTTAAACTAACTAACTAATGTTATTAAACTTAATGCAGTGTTCAAAAATTTTATATTCTGACTGCTTATTGAAATGACTTGCTTACTATTTAAAGCTACTATCCTTTAAATCTTTTTTTAAAAAATTCCGCTTATAACTGTTATTATTTGAAAATAATTTATAATATATTTCTTAATAATGCATTACTAAATACATAATTAAAAATACATTATTTCTTAGTAATACATTACTAAATACACTATTAATAATACATTTAATAATATATTTTTCTTGTTGTATTCATTTATACTTCTAGTTCGTGTGATTTCCATTAAAATGTTATGATTCGTTGAATTTTTACTAGGGTCCTGTTAACTTTGAACAAACTAAATTCTACTGTAATATACAATATGACAACTCAAAAGATACAGTAGATACTTCTATTTAAAGCAACAGGATAACTGTACTATTTTTACCGCAGAGGTGTAACTGAGATTAGCATTAGTCGCTTTTTTTTTCAATGTTCCCTAACAAAGAAACAATCAGGATTTTGCTTTGCGACTTCATCAAATAGAAATCGCCAACTCTCACGGATCGACCGCCAACCAACTCTGGCGTGGCCAAATTATCACCAATGCGGGTTATGTATTTTAATTGAAATGAATTTGGACAATAGCCTGTTCCATAAACGAAAATCGATACTTGAATGGACTGGGCGTGTGAGCACGGTTCGTAAGGAAAAGGTGGTGGTTTAAAAATCGTGATCCTTTGTCAGTGGGCAGAAGAGGATTCTGAGAACATGTCTTTAAATTGAAAAAAAGGAAGGAACGATGATATTTGTAACCAGACAAGATGGATCCAGAAAGTTGGACAATGTTTCTTTGTGTCCGTTCTATTTCTGCTCAATATTGCAAAATAGGAACCAGTAAGACTTTTCAACTCTTCTGTTAGTTTTTATTTATTGATTTTTTACTTCTCTGATGCTATGTTTATGAAGATGTCGAGTTATAAACTATTTTTTCATTTACTTCCTGATATGCAAGAGTTCTTCTGTACAATAACGTGTTTCTGGTGATAAGTTACTATTTTAATAATTTTATAACTTAATCATAAGTCGATTCATTATAAATACCTTTAAAAGTATAAAATATTTATTGATGGTGCATGCTTATTGATAGGTTCATTAAAAATTATACTAAAAGATCATATTTACAATAATAGATGCCAGTTAAATTAAAGATTCAAAAAGTAACGAGTGATGAAAAATATCTTTAAAATATATTTTTATAAGTATTGAAAACGGAAACTTACTTTCTATCAACAATTTAGGAGATAAATAACAATAGTAAATTATGTTTAGGAGAAAAATAATAATTTAGGAGATTAATACATAATTAGACTTCAATGCAAGTTTATAAAAGAAAATTCCTATGTATTCATGAAAAATGAACCTGATTAAAATTCCTGTTTATTTAAGGAATTTTTGTCAACTCTTCAAACGTCTTTGTTTCGGCATGCAAGTTTTTGATTTATTTCTTCTTTTAAAATCTCCATTTTAATGCGGGAATAAAAAGATTCTTTAAAAACTTGGGATTACATTTTTTAACCTTTTCAATAAGTGTTGCGCATATGGAAATAGAATTACTTACAATATTATCTATATAAATAAAAATGAAAGTTTGTCTGTATGTCTCTTGTGCGCTTCCTAAACCTTCCATCCGATGGCGATGAAACTTGGGCAGCTTACTGCTCACACCTACGGAAGGGTGAAAAGGAAAGTACAATTACCTAAAATAATAATAACAAAATTTCAATCTTAACCGCATCTATTGACTAAGAATTCATCTCCAGTTGGCCTTTATGGAAACCGATGCATGCCAAAATGTGGGCAGGAGCAGCTTGCGTCCCATTGCATATTGGATTGACTTTGTGGCTCGTCACGTGACGCTGCACACGAAGGTGTCCATTTCGAAATCTAGCGAGAATTGACCAATCGTGCTTGTTGCTAGCCCCAACTAAGACAGCTCCAGAGCGACCATTCATGCATGGGGGCACAACTCCAAGAATGGCAAATATCTTGCCTGAAACCTTGGTGGCGATTTCTGAAAAGGGTAAGGCAGCGACCACGAGCAGTATCCTTATGGCTGCCCTCTCTGACCGGACCATCAGCCATTTCATTTCCGGGCACATTCACATGCGAGGGAACTCACTGAAAGGTGATCTTAACATTGGCTAATCAAGCGATTCAAAAGCTGGACGATGTTTCAAGTCTTCTTCACCATTCAGATAAATGCTGAACGGTACTTCGGCTCAGAATCCAAATGTCAGTGCAAATACTCTCAGTGATGCAGAATCTCAAAGCCTCCTCGATGGCTATTAGTTCTGCACGGAGCACAGAGCAGTTGTCAGGGTTTCTTACATAGATCCCGGTCTCCTTTTTAACAAAGAATCCACTTCTCTAAAAGACATCTTCACCCATGCTGCCATCAGTATAAATCTGTAACTCATCACAAGGGATTTTATCGATAGTTTCCAAAGCAAGCTGTTGAAGAAAATTTTAATGTTTTTCCTCATTCGCGCGAAAAGCGGCAATATTTCTAACCTAATGAGAATGATAATTATTAATGCGAATGAGATTGGTAATTATTTTAAAATCTGAGCCTGCTCCAATATTGATGTGAACTGTAGATTTCGTAAGGCAATATCTTCATTTTCTTTTTCTTAAGACTTTCGCGATACAAGAATATAGTATAAGAAAGGGCTACAGGGCATTTTCATTACGAAATAACAGTCTTCAAGCGTCATGGGATAGAGGTAGAGTATTTTCCCCGTGATCTGGGCGTCCCGGTTCGGGCATGGTTGTTCTGTGTTCTATCTGTGAGTAGTGTGAATGTGCCCCCCTGTAAAAAGGGGTTGTGCAAGCGAATGTGCGTGTCATCTTCATATGAGCAAGTCCAACTTCTTCCCTCTGGGTGCTCAGGGGTTTTGATCCTCAGAAGCGACTGTACCCCCTTTCCGTGGAAATACGGACACGACATCATCATCATCACAGTCTTCAAGCTGGTTTGAGAACCAGCTTTGATGAAATATCGCCATCTTTACAAGCTGCAATGACCACTCAAAATCGATATTTAAACGTGCAATAACATAAAATGGCTTTCTGGAGAAAAACAAATGTACATTTCTTATGTTCATTTTGGAAAAATGTTAGTGTTCCTTTGAAAAGATTTCAATCCTGCAATCTTGATCCAAATAATTCTGAGATTTTTGAATGTCGATTTATGTCTTTTATGATATCATTTAATTCTACTGCAGCAATTAGGTTACTTTATCTCAGACTAGCCGGTATCCGGCGCCCTTGCTGCCGCCGAAAAAATAATAATAAGTGCAATCCATCAGTTATTTGGCAATGATTCATCGAAACAGGATGAACTGTACGACAGTACATAAAATAAGAACAAACTGTAAAGCTCGGTGTTCTTTCAGAAGGGTCATGAAAGGAACTGTTTATTGTATCTCGTGACTCGCTTCCTATTTGTTCAGAATTCTCAAGTTTAATGTTAGAAAATGGGATTAAAATAGTTTCTTTTCAAATGGATTATACAGCTGAAAAGATGATTTTTGAGAACTAAGAGGGTGCAAAATAATTTGTACTACAATATCTTTGGTGGTTACTGCAAAAAGCGCTAAAATTAAATTAAAATTTAAAACCCCCAGGGTGGATCTCCCCAAACCTTTCTAGCATCATGTGTACTAAATTTGTTCCCCTGAGAATGGCATGCATGGCATTTGCGTACTATAGTTGCAAAATATTGACCTTTCACTTGGATTTAGCATTTCTGCAGAATGTATTGTCTCCTCGGCGAGTGATTTGGAGATGAATCCTTGGTCAATAGATGCGGTTGAGGTTCGAAATTTTTTATTTTTATTTTATATAATTGTACTCTCCCTCTAACCATCCCGTAGGTGTAAGCAATAAGCTGAACAAGTTTCATCGCCATCGGATGAGTGGTTTGGGAAGGCAGAAGAGACATACATTCATTTCTATTTATATAGATGAGGTAGATGAAGTCAAAATTTAATCGATTTCCATTTATTGATCGATTGTATTGGATTAATCGATGGGTATATACAAAATTTTTCGAGAGGTTTTAAAATTGAAAGTAGATAATTATGGATTACTGGTCATGTTGAATGCAAGCTCAACTGTAAGTACTTTTAGTCAATTAAATAATTAGTTAATAAATTTTAATCAATTAAGTTAAATATAAGTATTTTAACTTCATTTATTTATATCTTTATAAAGAAACCTTTGATGTATGTGATATAAATGAGCAGTTATTTATTTGATCCTATGATTCGCGCCATATCGTGAATATATGTAACAGGTAAACTTATCCCAATGAATTTTGTTTATATTGTGTTATTGTTCTAATAAGCCAAATAAATGCATCTGTGAATCAAGTCTATGTAAAAGTTCAGTTTAATATAATTGTAATGCTTTGCAAAGACTTATGTAATCCAAAATTTATAAATGATAATTTTCAAATTGGAGGGGAATAAAAAAAATTTTGCAAACCTAATTTTTTTCTGCGCCATTAAATAGATACAAACACCTAATGTATCTTGAAGAACATAAAATCGTTTTATTTTTATATGCTTTTTGGCTGATATATGGTTTGTAAATACAAAGGATGCAAAATTCTTGGGAATGATCTTTAATGCAAGCCGCTGAATCTAAAATTCCTGAATTCGGTACTTTGTTATACTTTTTGGCTGTACTCCGCCTTTTAACGGGATTTTTAAACTTTAAATTAAATTAAAAATTGATCAAAAACTTAACATTATTTTCAGTGACTCATTTTGGTTTGGACCATATTATTGAACCAAACCGAAGTGACTTTAAACTATAAAAAATAAGCTTTTCGGTTAATTCAGCTTTTTTAAAAAATTATTATTTTAATACGTTTAACTATATTTTACAGTACTTTAGTTACTGCGCCTATTCTTGGTGATAATAAATGCAATTTTTTTTTGTCTGCATTAATCTATATAAATAAAAATGAAAGTTTATCTGCATGTCAGTTTTCCACTACCGCACCGCTCGTCCGATGGCGATGAAACATTGGATACTCATTTCTTGCACTTATTTGTTACTGCTAAAGATAGAAAATCAAAAAAATATTGCCAATCCTAAAATCTTGAACAATAAAGTTAAAAAAATAGAATTAATATTAATTACGCTTCTCCTTTATATCTAACTCAATTTCAATGAATATGTTCGTTTCCAATATGAAAATGAATATCATTCTTTCTATCATTCCGAATTATACTAGACAATTATTTTAAATTTCAAACAATATTTCCAAAATTACTTTTTCTGCGACAGCAACGCGCCGGTTACCAGCTAGTTGCTGTTTTATAATTTAGTGTAACTTTAAAAAAAATAATGTAGAAATTGAATAATCCAAGCTAAATCAATATCATAGAACAACATTTCGAATTGAAGTTTCGAATCTTCTTGCATGATTTTGGTAAAACAATGATCATTTCATCTGAACAGGTACCACCCGGTACGGATACGGTGAAGAAAGTGCCAACTTCAATTTCTTTTTTTGTTAACCCCATCTACAATAGTTTTCTTTCATTCTCTCGACCTGGATTCTTTTCTTTTTTCTTCCCTCCTGCGTCCCCTTTTCTTGTACTACCGGAGAATTAAAGAAAAACTTCTTTTTTTACAGAAAAAAAAAAAGAACTGCGAGAAACACGGAAAAGTAATCGAGTGTAAAGTGGAGGAGGAAGGCTTCGCAAAGTGGGAAAAAAAGGGACCGGGGGCAATGGACTGTCTGTCTGTCAGTCATGGCAGAGCGAGTCCCGGCTCCATACCGGCGGAGGGCAGCAACTGGCTCCACTGATGTTAATTCGGCGGATAATAATAGTTTTTAGTCAGAGAAAGATTGCGCAGAGGGAGGCACCGGCAAGTGGATGGAATGATGGACGCGCATGCGCTTGGGATCCATTTACCGAGGGGAAGTGATTTGCAGAAGGGAATGTGTTTAGCTGTACTGTGGAAATTCGTTTGGGAGCTGATGGAGAGAGTCGCGACAGAAGAGGGTTTAATTTTCAATATAAATTTTTGAATGAGTTTTTTATTCCTTCCCGGGAGGCATAATTTATGTACAATCAGAAGCGATGAGGCAAGTAACTGCTGTAAAGGTTTTTAACACACTGCGAGATATCGTCCGCACTTTTCGTCAGCAAACGACAACGAAAGTGACGTTACTTCAAAATTTTCCATGACTGGTTGAATTTCGTTTGCGGACAATATTCCCGTCACTATCGTCGGCATTTTCAAGCTGGTTAGAAAAAGAGGATCATGACGAAAAACTTGCTTAACCGGATCGTGAGGATAGGAGCAGAAAATTGCTGATGAAAAGTACGGACGATATTTCGCCGTGTGATAAGGTCTTTACAAGCTGATCAGCAGCCGTACTATAATCCCTTAGGAAATTTTAGAAAGGAAGTTTGTTAGCTGCGCATGTGCAAAGCTAGCTCCGTTCTGAAGGGAGAATTATTTTAAACCCCCTTTTTAAGTGTGGTGTATAGTGTTGTTCGTGTCACTCTTTCAATGTTCAATATATGTCAAAATTGTGTTAAATTATTTTCGGCCATGATTGCCTTTTACTATTATCGCTCAGCATATGCGAAAAACTTTATTTGGTTCATCACTCAGAACGACACAAGATTAAAAAAAAGGGAAAAAATACTATGAAATATTTATTCCCTATGATTATATACTATCCATATTATATTCTTTATTCGTGTCTTTTTTACTCATCCGATTGCGATGATACTCTGAATACTTATTTCTTGCACTTATTTGTTTCTGCTGAAGATTCCGACTGGGATTGCTTTACATGCGTCGGTTTAGGCAAGGGATCTCTTTAAAAGAACGTGTGTTTTTGTGCCTTCACTCGAAATGTAAGAGCTTCAGCCATTTTACACAGCCTCTGTTGAAATGAATGAAATTAAAAAGGTGGACTTGGATCAGGAAAATAGAGAATATTTTAGAATAAAATTAAGATGGGCTATATAGATGTATATGAGGTTACAAGAATGTTTTTCCTAGTCATTCTAATTGGCTATCAGTAGAATGTAAACAAATTATAGTTTATGCATTGCGAAGGACTGGTAACACGATATTAACCTTCGTTGTGGGAAAAATTATTGTTTAGCATTAGTGTTTGAGAAACTACAGAAATTAGACCTTTTAAACGTTTGGAATTTTTGCCTGCAATTTTGTGAATATTGTATTAAAACAAAAAATTTAACCTCAATGGGAATGGTTTCTCATAATCGTTTAGACGATTCCTTCAGATGGAGAGCCGTTGGCAGGCTTGAAGTCGGGCAAGCTCAAGCAGAGGTGGCATGATGATTACAAGTGGCACCGAAAGTGGCATTGAGTAGTGAAGTATTCGGCGAAGAATTTGTAATAATTCGATTTTAATAATAGCATCTTGCAGAAGGAAAACAGATGACATTAGACAGCGGAAACCATAGCACTTGACAGCAACATCTCATCGACGTGGTGTCTTCCAGTACTAAGAGTGAAGTATAAAAAGTCTTCGGTGAAGAATTTGCAATAATTTATTAGGCAGTTAGCTTTCCATTATTAAAAATCAGACAAATTATTTTATCCTGAGAAATGCTGGTTATATTAATTCACAGTGTAGGAATATCAAAGTAATCGAAAGTAATCGATTAACTTTGATATCGAAAAGTAATCTATTTCATTCTTTTAAATGTTAAAATTTTAAATTATATTTTTTAATGCTGAAATCGGTTTTGGAATCATTAAGGTTTAAAATTTTGGAAAACCATTTCTTAATGTGTATCTATTGCCAAAAAGTAACTACATGCTGAATTTGACAACTCTAGGCTCCACATTGTCAAATTGTAGAAACTTTTCTGCAATTTTTGTATCATGTAACAAGCATTATATAGTTTACAGAATGTCATGTTTAGAAAAATAAAGAAAAATATTGTCTCTATACATAAAAATGAATGTTTGTCTGTATGTCTGTTATACGCTGCCGTACCGCTCATCTGATTGCGATGAATCTTTGAATACCCATTTCTTGCACTGACGGGAGGGTTATAAGCGCAGTAAAATTATGTAATATATAAAACCTATTTTCGGACCTATTTACCGCGTCTATTAAGCAGGGATTACTGTCAAATGAACTCGCCAAGGAGACAACAGTTTATCCACATAACCCGTCGTAAGCTGGATGCTTACGAGTCGGACAGTCAAGAAATGAATTTGTTTCTGCTGAAGACGGAAAACCAAAATACTGCCTACCCTAATGCTCTTGAATCATAAAGTGAAAAAAGAATGGAATAAAAAGGAGTGACACTTCTCTTTGAAATATCATTCAACTTCAATGAATGTATTCAGTGATGATATCATTTCTAGGCAAGATAACTATAAACAAGGTAACTATTTCAAATTTCAAACGATGTTTCCAAAATTATTTCTTTTGACCGACGAGCCGGGTACCAGATAGTAATTTATATAAAGGTAGAAATTTCCATTAATCTCTGAAATTCCGGCTAGCAAAGCATTTCTTTCGCAAGGAATTTCATTTTTGAGTTCCGAAACTCCGTGATAACTCCATGTGCCTAATGACTTTATTGACCACATCTCTTCCACTGGACAATAAAATGGACGGCCTGAAATTTCTCCACATCGATATTCAGGTTAATTTCTTCTCAGCGTTCCGATCGCATTCATTCGCTACTGAAACGTGTCGGGATAACACGTGAAAAAAAGCAAAAATAAATCCTTCCTCGGCTATAAAATGAGAGCTAAATTCATACGCATTTTGAAATAAAACTTGTATGTTACCCGGAATTCGAAAGTATATTCCAGTCGTCTGGCGATGTAAGAAAAACTAAATTTCTAACTAAAACTAGCTAGAGTTTTTTACTAAAAAAGAAACTAACTAAGCACTGTACATTCAAGAATGAAGAGAAACTGAATTTTTTTATGTGTGTATCCAAATCTTGATCCAAGAAGCATTCGATTCAGTAATGATTTCATTGTTGATGATAAGAAGAGAATAATCAGCTCAACTCTAATCAAAAGAGTATCACTAAAATTCTCGCACTTCGAATTTTGTTCAGTTAATATTCCATTTAGAACCAAAGTTAGGGTTATTTTAAGAATGGCCCAGCATTACCTAACCCCAGTAAAGGATGAGGACGACTCCGAAATAGGCGCCTTCCTTTTCAAACTTGTGTACCATATCCATGGGAGGGCGAAAAACTGTCGAGAACTGAAAATCGCTTCTTTGGCTTTGATTTCAAAGTAATAATCTTAAAAGACAAACTTTCAACCCATATCTCCTACTGCCAATTGTGGCAGGTTGCACTTCATATTATTTTTTCGGTAACAGCAATATGCCAGTAATTATATATATAATATTAGTGGCAAAAGTAATAAAACCAGAAATTGTGGCGTGAATTCTTGAAACGCTTCAAAAAAGGGTTAATGCATTCATTACTCCATGAAAGAAAATAATTTTTGAGTGAAAATGCTAATTTCAATTTCACATTCCGCTTTGCATTCCACATTTCCTTTATTTTGTTATTTATTAAAAAATTTTACAAGGACAAACCTGCAATTAATTGCTGTTTTTTTAATTCGCTGCCATGCACTAGGCCTAGGAAGAATGATGAAATTTTTTGAGACGTATAATCAATTCCATTGAATTTTAAAACTTGAAAATTTTTTTTAAAAAACCCACAAAGTGTTTTTAAATGTCAACATCATTTTGAAATTAATTAATGTTTTAGAAAAAATTCTTGAAAATAGATCATTCTTGAAAAAAACCACTCAACTTAGAACTTCAATTATTTTTATAGGAGATATTTAAAACGGCAAAACTATCATTCTCATTTCTTAATTAATAATGAATAATGATAATTAATATTTACAATTAATAATTATTATTTGCTAAGTCCAAATGCTAATGCATATGACTATTCTTATTATAACATAAGGCGTTGTGTTGTTGTGATTTATGGCACTTTACAAGCCCGCCGACACTTCTCTGCGAGCGATTTAAGCCGAGTGAGCGTGTCGTTTTTTCGGTGCAGCCAACTAGGATCCAGAGTATGACATAGTTACTTCATGCGTTACTTTCTTTGCACAAACCCTTTTTACAGGGGAGCATCTTCACACACCTCACTGATTGAAATCAGAAAGGAAACACCCAGGCCCGAACCGAGACTCGAACCCGAGAAGTCCCTATCATGGAGAAGACAAGCTTCCCATATGTCAGGACACCGGCCTAGCATGACGTATATTACTATAATGATAATTATTAAACATACATAATAATACCGGCATCCTGGTCTAGAGGTGGCGTGTCTTTCCTGTGATCTGGGCGTCCCGGTTGGGCATGATTGTTTTTCTGTGTGTTCTAACTGTGAGGTACGTGAATGAACCCCCCTGTAAGAAGGGGTTGTGCAAGAGAATGTGTGTGTGTCACCTCTATATGAGCTAGAAGTGAGACTTTGGTCCTCTAGGTGCTCAGGGGTCTCTACCCTCAGAAGCGACTGTATCCCCTTTCCGTGGAAACACGGACTCGACATCATCATCATTATCAATAATAATAACAATTAACAGTAATGATGATGTTGTTGGTTATACTTATTATGATTAATTATTATAACTATTATATTAAATGATTATTTGGTTGAAGTGAAGTATAGTGTGCCACCCGAGTTTCTCGCCAATATGGCAACCCAACGGAACGTTATTCTAGCAACCCTCATTCTGTTTTGTTTACTACTTTTAACAATATCTGAGTTGGACATGAGCTACAAATATTTTATGAAAGATGTTAAATAAATAATAATAATAAATATTGGATTTTCATTTTGTTCTATATTATAATTGAAACTTTTTCTAACAATTAATAAGAAATACGATTGTTTTTTAAATGTGAATACGAAAAGTAACTACGTATTTATTTTCAGTTGTTAGTCTCTGCTTTGAAAAATTGTCTGAAATCGTCATTCACGAAATCGTCTGCGTTCTCACATTAAGAGACAGCTTCAATGGAATTCTTCGAAGTTCTCGTCGTTCTTTTTCTGCTGTAACGTTCGTTCCTTTAATAATTTGTTATGTAGGCAATTGTTCAAGAATGGATGTCGGGTAAAGGTGTTTTGAATCTGCAGCATGGATGAAGGGTGAGTGGAATATACATTCTTTTTAAGAGTTGATGAAGTTAGGAAAAGAAGTTTGTTTGTATGCACTGTTCCTATTATCCACATAGTCCTTATGTTCAATGTGCTTGCGGAGCTACTAGATTCCCGCTCCCGTCTGTAGCAAAGCCTTAGGGTGTTTTTTTTTTTTAAAAAAAACCTACCCAGCGCTTTCTTCAGATACCGACAGGCATCGTGTGCTCTAAAATTTGCTCTGCCCACAACAGACTGACGCAACCGGTTTGAAAAATTTCTACAAAATTAAGATAAGCTGCAACAGTGATCCAAAAGGTTCAAAAAATAAAAATCTGAGAAACAGATTAAATAAATCTCACATTAAAATAAAAATTCTAATACTTATCATTTAATATCATAATTTTAATGCATAAAGTGGTAGCCCTATCTAATAGATAAAAGTGTTTATTTTGTCCGCCATCTTTATTGGCGACTCGGCATTCTTGACGCAGTAAGGGGCACACTATTCTACACGTTTACCGATTATTTTTATTTATTATAATTAATAATAAATAATAGCATTTTCAAGTGATTTCTGGATATTATAAACCTTCATCTTTTGCAAGAAACTTCTTTCCGGTCAATAAAAATTAAAAAAAAAAATAATAAAATAAAAAACCCCAATAAAATATTCATCTAAAGTGGAATTATTTTCTTAACTTATCTCTTTAACTGGCCAAAATAACAATAAACAAAGCAGTTTTTGAAGCTAGTTTGAGATTAAGAGGCGAAAAAATCGCTAGCATAAAAACCAAACTATTTCCCAATTTATTAAACATTTTTGTTTATTATAATTAATAATAAATAATAACCTTTTTAAATGGTTTCTGGATATTATAAGCCTTTATCTTTTGCAAGCAACTTCTTTTATATCAATAAAAAAATTTAAAAAAATAATAACACCGATAAAAAATTAATCTAAAGTGGAATTATAATCTTCATTTATCTCTTTAATTGGCTGAAATAACAATAAACGGAGCAGATTTTGGAAGCCAGTTTTAGAATATGAGGAAACAAAAATCGCTTGCATAAAACCAAACAATTTTCCTTCTCAAAACAAGTTCACGATTTAGGTGTAACCGAGTCAAATAGTGTTCGCCTTGACGTTTTTAACTCAAGTCTTCTGAACGATTCCAAATACCTGAATGCTTCGTTCGACAACCCAAAAGCGTGTTTCGTCAAAACAGCTGAACAAAAGATGGGGTACAATGACATTTAATTTGTTTGTGCAAACTTGCATTGTTCCCGAAGGAAGAACTTTTTCTTGTTTTTAATATCATTTTGAGTTTTTATTTTTATTAGTGGCATCATGATTAAATAGCTGTTTGTATGTTTTCGTCCGTGTGCAGAATAATTCAAAGAAAAGAATCAAATGCATAAAAAATTAGTATTGTTCTTTTTAAACGATTAAATTAAAAATTATGGAGCCTGAAGCGGTATTAGTTTTAAAACAATTCTTCAGAAATTCTGAGTAATTTTTATTTGAAATTTCGTTCATATTTAACAACTAGCTGGTATCCGGCGCATTGCTGCCGTCGAAAAAAATAATATGAAGTGCAATCAATCCATCATTTGGCAATGTTTCATCGAAACAGGACGAGCGGTATGGTAGCACATAAAGTTCGAAAAAATAAATATTCATTTTTACATATTAGATTAGTGTATTCTTTTCGAATTGTAAAACTTGGTGCTCTTTCGGAACAGTAGTGAAAGAAACTATTTTTTTGTATCTCGTGATTCGTTTCATTTTTCGTTCAGAATTCTCAGGTTTAATTTTAGAAAATGGTATTATTACTGTTGTCGTAAAAAATAATAAAAAACATTAATTAAAAGTAATAAAATCATTATTTAAAGCATTTATTTTCCATTATTTAAATCGTTATTTTTGCATTTTTAATTCGACATTAATTAAATCCTTATTCTTGCATTATTTAAAGCATTTTTGTACTAATAAAGCAGCATTATTTAAACCGTTTTGAAATAAATAATATTTGATCTAAGCATTTTGATATAAATAAAACCGCTCTATTATACAAAAAAGCAGTAAAAATGAGGCAACTGCTGGAGCAATGGATTTATTGCTCTTAAAGTCCCCAAATAATGACGTTATTGGTTCCAATTTTAGACTTTTTGTGTACAAAGCATTATTCCAAAGATAAAGTGAGCCTCCACTTGCTAGAAAAGGAAACTAAGGAAAAAAAAACCGCAATGTTAAAAGGATTTGCGCGTTCCCCTGCGTGGGTACCAAATAATGGAGAAGTGGCTCCCAGAAACGAGGAAATCCCACGAGTCATCGGACTGGGAAATAATTCCCACACTCTGACCCCGATCCGAATCCCTTGGCAGCCAAACGGAAAGGTAAATTGTGTAAATGCTTGATTAAATGGCGGCGGTTCTTCTGGTTGCTTAACGCTTTGTAAATTGAAGCCTCTTTCCACGTGCAAAACTTATGCTTTTTTATGTTCATTTCGAGTGCATTTCCTTTATTTTGAACGATCATGTGCATTGATGGATTGATAACAAACCGAAATGAAACTGCAATCAATTGGTATGAACTTCTTTAATGGTAGATCAGTGCCAAAGTTTAGTTTATCTTAGTTATCTTAACGTCCCGATTTGAAGAAACACTAGGACTAGTTTGGACTGACCTCGTCCTTTTGAACCGCGATTAGATGACGAGGACGACACGTGAGCTGACACCCCCCCCTTTCCACACCAGCGGGAGGACGTTTGTACCCGATGGATTTAACGGGCACCAGACTCGCCTGCATGACGGTTCTTCGGTGGAATCGAGTCTCGAACCTGAAACCCTCCGGTGCCAAAGTCGACACCTTACCACCAGGCCACCGCCGTCCTTGAAACCGTTGGGTTAAAACTACATCTTATTATAACTAAACTAAATCTCGGACATGTTGCTGCTTGTGGTTTTTAGATTCTGAGATTCTTTTTTTTGTTCGTGAGTAACTGTAGGAAGAATGTCAGATCCTTATTATTTGCCCGTTCTTTTTTGTCCATCTAGTAAGTCTTAGTTACACTTTACACCACTCTCAATCATCCAAGTAAACTATAGCTGTTTTATGTTTATTATTATTTTTTCGTATCATACAAACCAATGTGCACATCAACTTCATTAAACACCACCCCATACTTCTGAAGATAATCGATCAAAAAGGCAGATTTTATGGATTTTGAGCAACAGTATATAAATTTCTCCGTGCAATAGAAATATAAACATTCGAGTCTAAATCTGACCGTTTCTCTTTTAACTTACAGATCAAAATTTTGATGCTTTTTCCAATCATATCTGATCACATTGTGTATACATTGAAATATCCTGAAAGCACGGATCGACAGATAATCAATCCGTAAGAAGATTTAATCCTAATTCAAGCATATATCGAGAGTTCAAATAGTGAATTGACTCTAGTCACTATTAAACTGACTATTGTGTCTGGAAATCTATCTATAAAGCACGGTATGTTTTTATTATTATTATTATTATATTCGCAGAGATGCAGGTTAACTTCCAAGAGTAATTTTTTAAATTATCTTTTTCTTTACTCCTTAAAGCGTAAAACGTGAGAATTCATCTAAATCTAGAGATAAACTTTTTTGACATCAACAAAATATTTTCTTGATTTATTTCATACTAGTCGCCTTTGACGACCCGCTGGTTCATAATGAGTAATGCGTTCCAAAATTTTCAATTAAATACTGACTTACCTTGTTCTCTTTATAACTTATCAGCCAAATAAATATATTTAAACTTCAAACTTCGATAGCCACGTAACTCGTATTATTATAGATGTGTTACGATTATTTGTTCATTGCACTATATATTTCTCTGATTTGCAATCAATTGTTGGGGAATTATTTATTTAATTTCATCTAGTCACGTGCTGAAAGTTACATTTTTTAAGATTTAATTTGCAACAATAGTTGATTTTTTTTTTAATTTGAACTTCTGTCACTCTGATTGCAATATGCTGATAAAAGATAGTTTTTCCCTTTCACCCGTAACGTACTCGCGCAGATTAAATTTGATTGTTTTGTCCGAAATATATTGTTGAAAAATATAGCTAAAATATTTCTTTCAAAAATTCGTTACAAATAGAAGCTTACGTTATATGTTAAAATACTGATACTATAAGAAAGCTAATTTTTTGTATCTTTAATTTTATGTAAAAAACATGTTTGTACGATAATATTTTCGGAAATTATAGCGGAAAAACGCGAAATTTTGCTTCATTTTTTTATCAATTTGAATTTTAATTAAAAATTCAAAAAAATCGCTTAGAGGTGCGTATTTCCGGTCTCCAAGTTATATATGCCAAGTTTGGTAGCTGTAGGTGGAAGAGTTTGGCTTGTAGAGCGCCAACACACACACACGCATATTGAGCTTTATTATAAGTATAGATAAGACAAAAAAAATTAAAATTTATAGTTCATGTAAACTCAGTTAGTTCCTACTGTTTCTGTAATGTATCTAGACAGTTATCGTAGAAACTGGTCCAAATTTGTGTTGCATAATGCCTTAAACAAGTATAAAAGAAATATGAAAAATTTAGAATCGTCCACACCCTCCAAAAGAAAAAAAAGGAGTCATCCGAATGAGAAATCGAATAAAAGAACAACTATCAAGAATTCACCGTAAAAATTATCCAAAGGGCATTTCAACACTCAAGAAGGTTCTATTCGTTATTTTTAAAAGTGTAAAAATCCGAAAAAACAACGACGGTTTTCTCTGAACTAAATTCAGATACCGACTATAAAGTAAATACTCAAATAAAAAAAGGCAAACATTCGATACTAAAAGTCATTCCACAGTTATTTTATTCCAAAAACCATTCTTAGAATACTTTTTTGTGGAGAATTCGAATAAGTAAACTCGACCCATTGTACTCGAAAGATAACCGATATCGAGGACTCACTGTTTACCTCCGAGTCTGGACGCTGAGCGAAGGCTTCCAGATAAGGCTCTTTTGTGAATTTCTGGGAGCCTAGCTCGATCTATTTGCGGGCCTCCTAGAAAAAACGGTGTCATGCTTCTCTTTTCCTTTTTTTTTACTTTCGTTTCACCTTCGAGCGCGTGAGACGCCTCGGCGGCAAAACATCCCCCCGATCAAGGATCTCGATATATGTTCGCGCGAATCACGGAGAGATCAAAATATTTCTCCCAGTTCTCACATCCGCCCAAGAACCCAGGATTGGATTGGTTCCTACGTTTTCGCACTGAGAATCGTTTTCAAGGATTTCTAAGGTTTCTAGGGAATTCGAGAGGCTATTTTTATAGCTTATTGGAATCCAGTTCACCGCGTTATATTTTAAATCACTGATGAAAGCAGGAAAAAAATGATTCGCAATCGATATGATGCAATACACTGTTCAATAATTTGTATTTTCTGCTTTTTCTTCTTAGAATACAAAGTGTAGTAAAAATCTCCGAAAAATTCCTCTTCGAGGATTTCAAGGTATCTGATTGCATTCGAAGGAAAATTTTTGAAAGATTGGATTTTTTATAAACTACTTAAAACTACGGTTTTTAGATGTATTGTTAATTATATTATGAATACAAAAAATATTTGAAATATAATATATTTTGAGAAATAGGAAAATTTGTAGTAAATTTTAACGAGATTTAAACAAAACGGTTAATACTCAATTTTCTTTACGCACAAGTTATTAAATGTAATGATGATTGAAATGAATCAAAATCTAAGAAAAAATTTTAAGATGCAAAGAAGTGATGGATAAAAATATACGCATAGATGCATTTTTTCCATAAAATCTTAACTTAATTTTTCTGAAAACACCTATCAATGAAAACGTATTTCACCAGCGATAAAACTTTGGGTTCGTTTCATTGTCCGCATTATTTGAAACACGCACTGAAATATGTATGTCAATACCTCTATTAGTTTTGGAGATATCATGTTCACGGTAGAGAATTTTTATGAAAAAAAAGTTTTGAGGAAATTAAAGGGAGATTTTAAACGAAAAATATGATGTGTTTTATAATGCTTCTGGATGATAGGTCAGACCTTCCTTTTCCAATAAAAGATATATGTATATAAGCATTTTCCCCATCAATCCACAGCTTAATCTTTCTAAAAACATCTATAAATGGAAAAAGCATTTCACCAACGATAAAAATTTCCGTTCATTTCATTGCCTATATTATTTAAAACACTCGCTGAAAGTTTTATGTAAATACCTCTGTTAATTTTTGAGGTTTCATGCTGAAGGTGGAGAATTTTATGAAAATTATAGTTTTGAGAAAATTGAAGTGAAAGACACAATTTAGCTGAAAAAATACTCCAATCTGGATGATAGGTCAGGCCATCCTTTTCCTAGAAAACCAGAATAAATACTATTGATGCTTCCCCTTTTATATATCCTTCGATTTCAATGAATGTATTCATTGCCGAAGAGAAAACAAATATCATTTTTTCCTATGATTCCTAATCAAACAAGATAACTTCAAATTCTAAACAATATTTCCAAGATTATTCCTTCTGCGGCAGCAAAGTTCCGGGTACCAGCTACTTGCTTCATAAATAATAACGTTTTGACGGTTTTTCAGCGTACAAGGTTTGTTCAATGATTTTGGGATGTGCAAGTTTTCCTCAAAACGCTCTGTCCTTGGTGCAGGTCTTAACAGATTCCTTTGCCATCCTTAATGTATTAAATATTTGCTTCTGGTTAGTTATACATCGATTTAGCTAAAAAAAATAGAAAAACGAGAAATCTCGTGACCCGTACACAAATGTGTTAACACAGCATTCTCTAGAATTTCAAACGGAAGGAAACTTTAGACTTCTTCCAGAGGGTGTCCAAAAAAACTAAAATGTCTCTACTTCTGGAAACGCCCCTCGGTGAAGCAACGAGACCTTCAAACTCCTACTGCTGTCCGACGAAAAGCGACACTCAAATCAGACAGAAAGAAAGAAAATCGGCGCGAAACTTGACTTTGGAGAAGCATTTTAATTGTCTGGGTTTGTCTCAAAACCGTCTCGTCGAACTTCCGCTTCGAGTTGTTTTGCTGAGTCAAATCGGTGTCTTCGGAACATTTCAATGAATCGAATTTCAATTATTTTGCACAAGCTGGCATCCGGCGCGTTGCTGCCGCCGAAAAAAAATATTAATTGAAATCAATCAATAATTTTAGCAATGTTTTATCGAAATAGGATGAACGGTACTTAAAATACGAGCAAGCGTATATTCATTTTTTATACATTACATCTGTGCATTCTTTTAGAATTGTAAAGCTTCATGCTCTTTCAGAATAGAATAGGAAAAACTATTGATTGTATCTCGTGACTCGTTTAATATTCGCTCAGAATTCTCAAGTTTAATGTTAGAAAATGTGATAAAAACATCTTGTTTTAAAATTGATTAAACATGGAAAATATATGTATCCAATAAAATCGTTTCTAGAGTTGAAAAGATTGTTTTTGAAAATTCAGATGTTGAAAAATCATTCGTACTGCAATATTTTTGGTGGTTACTGCGAGAAACGTTAAAATTTCATAAAAGTATAAAGCCCCCTGTGTTGGTCTCTCCCAAATCATTCTGGCATCATCTGTCATAAAGCTGTTACCTCTGAGAATGATTTGCATGACATTTGTGTTCTATAGCTACACAATATGAACCTTTCGCTTGTATTGAACATTCCTACTGAATCTATCGTCTCCTCGGCGAGTGATTTGGAGAGGAATCCTTGGTCAATAGATGCGGTTGAGATTCGAATTATTTTTTCTTTTTAATTTTAGATAATTATACTATCTCTACACTCATCCCTTAAGAGCAAGCAATAAGCTTCCCAAGTGTCATCGCCATCGGAGGAACGGTTTAGGAAGGCACGAGACACACACACACACATAAACATTCATTTTTATTTATATCGATTAATTTTATTGCCTGTGTCCTGGCCTAGGGGTAGCATGTCTTCCCCGTGATCTGGTCGTCCCGGGTTCAAGTCCCGGTTCGGGCAAACCACCTCTTAAAGTCAAACTTGCAACAAGGTTTTTAACTTGTCTGCTTGTGAGCTATTTTTAAATGTTTATTTTAATAATTCTCAGAGTAGCAGGCACAAACAAAAAAAGATATTATTATGGATATGGTAAAGATATAATTAGCAGAGTCAGAACGCTCGCGAGAAAAAATGCAATTGCTAAAAAATGATGAAAGATTTACAGCTAAATATACTTAAAAATATTTTTTAATTAATCAAAATGAGGGAAAAATAACTCAGTTTCTTTTACTGAAAAATTAATTTTTTAAAATAGCTAAATTTGCGAAACTTAAAATGACTTATTCTAAAAGAATTATTAAAGCTTAGAGGAAAATTTTTAATAGTTCATTTAATTAAAATTTCTAAAATGATTTATTATTGATGTATTAAGTATTTAACATAATCGACGAGCAAAAGAGAGCCTTCGAACTTGGGGCCTGGTGGTGAGGTCTCGGCTTCGGAACCGGAAGGTTTCAGGTTCGAGACTCGATTCCACCGAAGAACCGTCGTGTGAGGGGGGTCTCTTGCACGTTGAATCCGTCGGGGCCAAATGTCCTCCCGCCTGTGTGGTGTGGAGAAGAGGTGCCAGCTCAAGTGCCGTCCTTGTCCTCTGACCGCGATTCAAAAAAACGAGGTCCGTCTCAAAATGGCCCTAGTGTTGCTTTACAATGAGACCCTAAAGTAACTAAACCAAGCCTTCAAATTTAAACCATCTCTTTCTGTCAAACTTATACCAAATATAAAGATAATAATAAAAAGCAGGTTCAAACCTCTCGTCTAAAGAATTTCTACAGGGTTTTTAACTTTATTCGTCAGCTTTTATGCTATGTCTAAATATTTATTCTAATAATACGAACAGCAGCAAGCACACAAAAAATATGATACAGGAATGATAAGAATATGTTTAAAATAGTCGCAATGTGCGCATTCAAGAATGGAATTTATAAAAGTGATAAAAGATTGACTGTAAAAAAAAATTAAAATTAGAAAAAAAATTATTCCATTGGGTTTATTAAAAATTAATATTTTAAATTTAAAAATGGCAAAAATTGTTAATTTTAAAAAAACCATTAAAATTTAGAGGAAAATTTTAATAGCTCATTCAATTAAAATTTCTAAAACTTGTATTTCAGTGTGTATATATATATATATATATATATATATATATATATATATAATATATTTCCAAAGGGTAGCGGTGTCCTAGTGGTAAGGCTTCGGAACCGGAGGGTTGCAGTTTCGAGACCCGATTCCACCCAAGAACCGCCGTGTAAGCGGGTATGGTGCACGTTGAATCCGTCGGGGCCAAATGTCCTCCCACTGGTGTGGTGCGGTGAGGGAGGTGTCATCTCAGGTGTCGTCCCCGTCATCTGTCCGAGGTTCAAAATGACGAGGTTCGTCCCCAAATAGCCCTTGTTTTGCTTCAAAGCGGGACGTTAATATAACAATGCTAAACTAAACTAAGCAAATTCATCACATTCGAAAACAGGTTTTTAGGAATGCTTAAATATTTAAATCCTTTAAAAAGAATGAATTTTATTGGTTGGGACCTGTTTGTCTAACATTTGAGGGCTTGAGGCGACGAGATGCGAATTTGTTAACAAGTGGAGGTATATTTGAATTTCTATGAAATTTTCTATTTCTATTCACCAAAAAAATTGAGAATGAAATAGATGTGAAATTATGATATGCTTTAAAAGAACGAATTCAAGATAAAAGTCAAGTAGTATTAGCAACTCTATTAACTTATAAAACAAGACTAAATTCTTAGAATAACGAAATCACCATTTTATTTTATCAAGATAGAATTTTTTACACTGTTGCCAAACACATCAACATAAAATAACTGTTGCCACAAAAATACAATGCCGTTAATAATTATCTTACATTCGGCCATCCTGAAAAAAATGGACGACCCTGTCCATAAAATTACGAAAATGAGGCACATTGTAAATTATTCAAAGTACATAGTCCTGAAGGTATGTTGGCAATTTTTTTATTCTATTTTCTCGTGGAGCATTTGGGAGTTCATTAACCATATCTTCCTCTTCATCATCATAGTCAACGTCAACGATTTCATCTTCATTTACAATGTGAAATAGTTTCATCTGCGATGCATGAGCTGTAGTTGTATAATGCCGTCTTACACGTCCTTGTGCTTTTGTTCTAAAATCTGTGACTTGATATACATCAGATGGAAACACCTTCACAACTACAAGGGGTCCTCTGTATCGAACTTGCGTTTTTGTGCGACTCCCAGGAGTGGTTTCAGGTAACCGTTTTACAACGACAACATCGCCAACAGAATATGTATGTGCATCACAGTGATGCTTATCAAAATTGGACTTCATTTTCTCTTGTGCTTTCAGTATATCGTTTCGTGCTTCTTCTTGCAGTACTCCAGGAGAAACATATTCATCCGACATTGGAAGCAATTCTCTTGGAAAATTATCAAGTTTTCTAGGCTTGTATCCAAATAATAGGTGGAATGGCGCTTTGCCTGTAGATTTGCTGGGCGACCAATTAATGCATCTCTGGATTTCAGGCAACATCTTGTCCCAGTCCCTATGGTTATCTGCATGCACATTTGAGGAAATCATAGGTATAAGCACACGATTTATCCGCTCCACTTGTCCATTAGCAGCTGGTCTTTGCGAGCAGTTCACAGTATGTTTTACGCCATGCTTCATGCAGAATTCTTTAAATGCTGATGATGTGAAACATGAGCCTCGGTCAGTAAAGACTCTGATAGGACTTCCAAAGTCATTTATGAATTCTTCAAAGTACTTCAATACACATTTAGTAGAGCAACTAGTACATGCACGTAAACGAACAAATTTTGTCAAATTATCAATTATTACTAATAGTTCAGTATTGCGATTCGAACTAGCGTTAAAGGGTCCCAAAAAGTCCATGTGTACTATTTCAAAGGGTCGTTTACCTGGCGGAATTGGATTGAGTTTACCCTGAACTTTTCCGGCGGGTACTTTCGTAAAAGCACATGTAACGCATTGATTTATATGTTGTTTTACATATTCTGACATTCGAGGAAACCAGAAATGCTGTGTTATAAGTAATTTGACCTTGTCAACTCCAAAATGACCCGAAAAATCGTGAAAGCGTACAACTAAATATTTCCTCATAGATCGTGGCATTACAAACAATTTTTTGCAGACACCGTTGTCAATTTGTAAGCGGTACAGTATTCCGTTTATAAGTTCATATTTACTGACAATATTTTTCTTTTCCGCTTTTTTCTTGGGGCATTTTAATATTTTAATGATATTGTTTAACTCTTCGTCCTGGGACTGAATTAAAGCTACTTTGTCTTCTTCAGTACTTATATAATAGACACGCGGTTTCTCACTTATATTTAATGGAATACTGGTATCAATTTCGACTAGTTGGTTCGGACATTTCACTATTATATCTAATGGGCTGCATTCAGTGGCTTCTTTAGATTGTTCAGGATCTTCGTCTTCTACTGGTGCGCGACTCAGGGCGTCCACATGGGTCATCTGGTCACCGGATTTATGCTTAACATCGTAATTGAATTCACTTAGCTGTTCTATCCACCTTGCCGTTTGGGGCCTTATATTTTTTTGAGTTTTTAGATATATAATTGCAGAACAATCTGTAATAATAGTAAATCGAAGACCAAGAAGAAGGGATCTAAGGCGACTGAGAGACCAAACAACAGCCAGTAGCTCCAATCGGCTCGAATGATAATTTTCTTCATCTGGATTAGTACGTCTGCTTACACAATAGACCAAGCGAAGGGTATTATCTCTGTCTCTCTGAAGTAGCATTCCAGCCAAACCCACGGAGCTTGCATCGGTGTGCAGTTCGGTTTCATCCCGAGGATCAAACAATTTCAAGACTGGTTTGGATGCAAGAAGATTACGTAATCTTTCAAAAGAAGTTTGATGTTCATTGGTCCAGACAAATAATTGACCATTCTTTAATAAGCGGGTTAAAGGAGCTGCAATTGACGCATATCCAGCAATGAAGCGACGGAAGAATCCAGTCAATCCTAAAAATCTCTGAACTTCATCCCTTTTTTGGGGAACCGGGAATTCGGCAACAGCAGCAAGTTTTCTGGGTCCAGGTTTGATACCATCCTTGCTGACAACAAATCCTAAATATTCAATCTCTTTTTTAGCAAACTCACACTTTGATAGTTTCAACGTTATCCCTGCATTGCACAATTTTTCGAGCACTGCTCTAAGCATATTGATCATATTTTCAAAGTTAGAGGATCCAAAAAATATGTCATCTATGAAACACGACACACCATTACATAATAAATTGCCTAAAGCTAATGACATACATCGTTGAAACACTGCAGGCCCGTTTGAAAGACCAAAGAATAGTCTAGTGGGTTCATAGTGGCCGTCTGGTGTTGTAAACGCGGCCTTACGAGCTGACTCATCATCCATAGGTATTTGATTAAAACCCTGGCAGGCATCAAGAATGCAAAACAAACTAGAACCAGCAATTCTGTCTAATAAATCATCTATATGTGGTAAAGGGAATTTGTCCTTGACAGTCTGCGCGTTTAATTGTCTGTAGTCAATCACCATTCGATATTCACCAGTTTTCTTCTTTACAAGCAAAACGGGACTGCTATATTCAGATGAACTATCTCGAACAATACCTTGATCTTTCATTTCTAAAATAATGTCTCTTAGAATCTGCCTTTCGTAGTGGGAAGCACGGTATGGAGAACGAGCGACAGGAGTACTACCAGCCTTTTCAACTATTTTCATGACTGTATTGTTGACACATCCCAACTCATTAGGACTTAGAGCGATGCACTTTCTGAATTCATTCAATAGGTCACAGACACGTTGCTTTTGCTCATCCGATGTGTCTGGTCCAATCTTTATGTCATCAATTTTAACTTTTTCTTTGAGATCTCTTTTGGCAATAGCAACTAGATTTTCTTTGTCACCGTTGATATCGGGATATTTAATAGAATCAACATTTTCAGTCGACCAAACACCTCTTAAAATAACTCGATCCTTCTTTAAGCGTAGAGTATTATCGCTGCAGTTAACTATGGGTACTAGTGTTTTACCATCTTGAATTAATAAAGACGAACTTGATTCATTATCAGCGTTATCAAAAGTCATCACTTCGTCATCCGTTGATTTGTTATCTACAACTTCCAACATTTGTATCATATTCGGTTGAACAGTTATCGTTTTTGATGCTCTCAGAATAGCAGTTGCATGGGGTGATTCTTCAACTCCGCTAGACGTCGAAATTCATCCATGTGAAACATTCTAGATTTTCCTTCCCGTCTTATCATCACTAAATTTGGAAAATCTATCAAATCCTTTCCGACAATGACGAATGGCCCTTGAAATGTATCATCATTTACAACGTGCAACTTCACATCCTTTAAAATTAAATTGTCTATAGCCACATTTACTGTACAAATTCCAAGTGATTGTGTTATGCCACCTCCAATTCCTGTTATAGAAATAACATTGTTTTTAGGTTGAACAAGCACATTAATTTGCTTTGCAAATGAGTATTTTATCATTGATATATCAGCCGCTGTGTCTATTAATGCATCTGTATTCATTCCATTTATTGATACGATTTTAAGTGTAACATCTCTATTAGAGCATGATAAGGAGGATAAATTTACTGTGAGATTACTACGTGATTTAGGACATTCCCTAGTTCCATGGCCTTCAGTCCTACATGATGTACAAAACTTAGGTCTTTTAGGTTTTACGCAATCACGTGCCAAATGACCTTTTTCGTAACAATTATAACACGTAATTGGCTCCATCATTCGATAATTAGTAGCAGAACGATTATTTATTTTGGTATTATATTGACCACCAATATTCTTATTATTTATGTATAGACCAGATAGCTCAATGTGTTCGTCAATTTTATCAGCCAAGCTCGTTGGCGACTTCAACAGTGACCATTCACTGATATAATATTCTTGCACTGTTAAAGGTGCGTCTTGCTTCATTCTATCTGATATTATTAAGTCCTTTAAATTTTCAAAAGTTTTTACATTTAACCCATTTATCCACCCATTGAAATAAGTTTCTAATTCATAGTAGTATTCTCGCCACGTACCTCCAGGTTTAATTTTATGCGAGTAGAACAATTGGCGAAATTTTTCAGCACTTAGCTTGAAACGCTTAAGTAGCAGTTCTTTCATATAAGAATAGTTTTCAGCCAATTCTTCAGGTTCTCTTATAATTATGTCGACTATTTCACTAGGAAGAACACTAGTCAAACACGCCATCCATAGAGAGGTTTCCATATTTACCCTCTTCATTACTCTCTCAAAATGTACTAAATATAATCCAATGTCGTCATATTTCAAATCAAAATTTCTTACCTGAGTCTTCCAGTCTATTTTCGGGCTGATTTCCACATTGGGCGCGTTTTGAGCAATTGGCGATAACGATTTGGCTTCAATTTCCAGCTTCTTTACCGCCAAATCATGTTCTCGCATAGCATTTCTTTCTGCAAGTTCAAATTCTTCTTTACGTTTTAGAGCAGCTTCCTCTGCTTTTCGATCGGCATTTATGTTACCGATTATTCCATGTATTATATCTTCATCATAATTCCTACTTTTCTTGATCAAACTTATCAATTCCACGACTTTATTATTTTCTCCGATTTCCTCTCCAAGTTCCACTGCAACGAGTTCTAAATCCTTTTTTCGTAATCTCGCAAGTAAAGACATCTTTCTAAAACTATACAATTATCCACTTCTTATCCCACTTCTGAATTATTAACTTATAAAACAAGACTAAATTCTTAGAATAACGAAATCACCATTTTATTTTATCAAGATAGAATTTTTTACACTGTTGCCAAACACATCAACATAAAATAACTGTTGCCACAAAAATACAATGCCGTTAATAATTATCTTACAACTCTTTTGCTGTATTTTCAAAATCCACAAATAATTTCTGATTCAGCTAGGAAATCTAGTGTTTTCTTCCGCTTCAAAACCGAAATTATTAAGTTATGTGGAAATATGTTGTCTTGAATATTTCAAGATTCTTGTGTGGAAACCGATTCTGAGGGTGAATCAGAGGAAGGCTTTTTTAAAAGAACACATGGAAAAATCCATTGATAAGTTTCTTAAAAATCATGAAGAGAATCCAAAGACACTGAAAGCTGAATTTTCGTTATGTGAGGCAACCAATGAAAAAGCAAAAATTTTAGATTTGTTATTTAAATTTATTGTGTTATTATTTATTGTGTATTTATTGATATGCTATTGTGCCATGAAAACTTTTAAACCAAGCTTAGTAGCTAGAGAGTGATTTTTTTCGATTGCAAGCAATATTGTGCTCAAAATAAGAACAAAGCCCCTGCTAAGTCGATACTTTATGGGCTTTTTATATATATATAAAAAAATCCTATTTTCTAAAGAGAAACTAAAATGAGTGGAAACAATATAAATATTATTCAAAA
Organism: Argiope trifasciata; assembly: GCA_026543055.1. Lineage (NCBI taxonomy): Eukaryota > Metazoa > Arthropoda > Arachnida > Araneae > Araneidae > Argiope > Argiope trifasciata. The sequence goes on along the minus strand of JAPMOQ010044143.1, from coordinate 353,088 downwards.
TTTATGATTTTTCGTTATTTTGTGTAAGTAATATGTATACGTAATCCTTAATATTAAATATATATATTATTAGTTTATTATTATTCTAAATTAAATTGATCAATAATTAGTTTAGCCTAAATGGGTCAGTGATTAGTAATTTCATCAACATTAATAAACTAAACTGAGCAATAACTAGTTTAATCTAAATTAATCAATAATTAGTAATTTCATCAAATATTAATCCACTGAATTGATCAATAATTAGTAATTTCATCAATATCAATAGACTGAATTGATAAATAATTAGTTTATTCCAAGTTGACCATCAATAATTAGTTTAGTCTAAATTGACCAATAATTAGTAATTTCACCAATATTACTAATAGTTTAAAAATTTAAATAGATTAATGATTAAATACTAATTGATTAAGGATTAAAAAGCATTTAATCTGAATATGAAATTAAAGAAATAATTTGAAATAAAATAAAAAAAAAGTTTAAGTTTCATGCGTAAAGTACGCTTTATTTAAGAGTAAACCCTTTTGCACATGCATCGGATTTCCTTATTTTCTTTTTTTTTACATTTATGTTTGTTGTTAGTCAAAACAGCAAAAAATACCCAAAATGGGTAGAAGAAATGAATAGGTCAGAGGTTAAACTAGATATCTCTGTACGTATTATTAAAGTGTCCGTCATCTTGTTATTTTACTTTTTCTATATTTGGAAGCGGGGAGGGTTAACAAGACTGTTTTTAAGAACAAAAATAGGATAGTCAGCAGAAGTCACTTCGCGAATTTCTACATTTCATTCCATTCCTTTCTCTCTGGGGGTGCGCGCGAGACGTCTTCCCTGCTAAAAAGCAGGTGTCAACCTTTCCTCGAAATGCCTCTCTCCCTCAGCGTCGGAGGGTTTCAGGTTCGAGACTCGATTCCACCGAAGATCCGTCGTGTGAGGGGGTCTCTTGCACGTTAAATCTGTCAGGCCAAAGTCCTCCCGCTGGTGTGGTGTGGTGTGGAGAGGGGGGTGCCACTTCAGTTGTCGTCCTCGTCATCTGACCGTGGTTCAAAATTACGAGGTCCGTCCCAAAATAGCCCTCGTGTTGCTTTAAACCGGGACGTTAATATAACTGAACTGAACTGAACTGAACTCCCTCAGCGTCACAACTCGGGGTGGAAAGGGAGAAGAAGTGACAGGAAACGTGACATTCTTGGACAGGCTTTTTGATGCGGTTTATCAGTGGAACACTTTGACTTCCAACTGAAAAAAAAAAAATGTTTTGGGGATTTGTTAATTAAAGTGATGAAAGAAATTTGGAAATGGAGTTCATACATAAAAAAGAACCCAGAAGTGAATCATTACTGTGTATGTGGGAACGCGTATTCATAATTCTAATTAGATGGACAGATGTCCTATTAGACACTTAGATTTTTTTTTTAATTTTAACACTTTAACTATTAGACACTTTTGTTAATTATGCACTTAGGTTTATGAAATTTCTTCTACATATGTATTAAAATATAAATATTTCTTATATATATATAATATTTCTTATAAATATTTTTTTAATTTAAAAAGTATATAATTTTTAAAAATTTCAAAATATTCCCGAGCGACTTAATTTTTAATTCTTTTTTCTTACTACCCAATGTAAATTTATTTAAAACAAAACTGCGTACAATTTTTGTAATTCCATTTAAATGCTAATTTTCGAGAAATATTTTGCGCACACTTACTGAATTTTTCATATGAGTTTTTATCTTTCTGAGCTACAATGTACTTTTAACTATCTGAAAAACGAAATACCAAGTCGTACCCTATTTTTCTTAAAAAACTATTTAACCAAAGTCCTCTATTAGAAATTTTATTTAATTTCATCAAAAATTAAGACATGTGGGAGATTTCCATCAAATTACAATATCATATTGAGAAAACTCATTCAGATATACTTTTTTTCTTCTTAACCCTTCAAATATTCATTTTATCCAGGATGCGTAATGTCAAAGTGCTCCAAAATTAACTACTTTTAAGCACTTTTTTAAGCACCATAGCCGAAAAGTTTAAGCACCTTTGTACATGTATGCATATGTAAAGCTGCATTTTTCCTAGTCCTAGATTATTTTCTTATTTATTATAATGCATCATTTTAATTGAATTTTTTTAAATTAATTTTAAACGTGCATTTTTTAAATTTTAATATTTATTACTATGTTTTCATAATATTTGCTCAATGTCTTCTATTGTAAAACAAATGATATTTTTTTAGTTTTGACAAAAACAGAAAAGAATGATAAAAATGAAAAAAAAAGCTATCATTACACAAAATTTAAGTCCATTTTTGTGAGCTTGAGAGCTATTTAGAACGCTACACGTAAAAGAAGTTGAAACATTTTTTGAGTTGCAACTAGTTTGGCATATTTTTCACTTTCAGAATAACCTTTCCAATACTTCAATACGGTGCCCAATGCTGAAAAAACGAGCGAAGGAAAAAATTCATTAACCACTATCTTAACATGGATATTAAAATTCTTAGATCCCTTCACCGAATGCTTCCCTTTCGTCGGTTTTCTTTTTTTGCTAGGTCCAACACACAAATGTTTACGACTGTTCATCTATTTAACGTATTTATGAATGCGGAAACAATAAAGGAATATCTTATGCTAAAACAAATATCTTCTTTGCACTTCTCGGGAAAATGAAGCTCTTTTAAGGTGCTTAAAAATGATTTTCAAATTTAAGCCCTTTTTAAGGACTTTTCATGACGCTTCGCACCTTGTTATTGAACATTCTATAGCACTAGTTTAGTGGAATATAAATGAATGGTGATGGAACGATAAAAATAAAATTGCACGTTTTCGTCCCCCCCCCTTTTTTTCCTTTTTTTTTTTTTTTTTTTTTTTTTTTGCTTATTTCAATGTCCATTGTGCGCATTAATTACATCAGTCACTACGCATTACGAAGATTAGCGTCATAAGTGTTTTCTATTCCTCTCATAGAAGAAGGCAAAACTCTGTTAAACGAAACACATTTCAATTTCATTTCCTCCTGCGCAAAACACAGAAAAAAGAAGTATTGCAATCGTCGGAACATCGATGGGTAACTTTCGCCGTATTGTCACCTTGAATTTGCGTTGACTTTAGTAATATTATAAACTAGCTATTACCCGCGACTTCATTCGCGGGGAAATTTTGATGTGTATGCATGAGAAATAATGGTAATACACATAATTTTTAAACTTTTAATTTAAATGAAAACACAGTCGTCAACAATTACGCACGAACTTTCAACATCAGTTGGCGTATCGCTAATACTTGAGTTTCCTACGCCAGTTGGGGTAACGCAATGCAGATTAGAAATTTTTAATTTCCTTTCTTCTGTTTTCTTTTCATTTGAAAGTACTTCAGAATGGATCCGAAAGATCGATTCAGTTACAACATTTGATCTCAAATGCATCAAGAACTAAGGAAATAAGCAGAATCGTTTGAAATAATCGGTCGAAATTCCGCTAATTTTAACCAGATTATTGTTGTGGGATAAAAAACTGGAGCCTTCCTCATCTTTGGCGGAGTTTGGCCTCCACTTTTTTGGCTCGAAAGTTAGTTTTGAATAAATAAAAACTGAACCATTCTCTGAAGCCTTGGTTCTATTCCTGACTCCAATCTATCTCTGTGCTAAATTTTATCCAATTCTGTTCATCCGCTCTGGCGTAATGGAGTAACAAACATCCATCCATCCAAACTTTCACATTTATTATATTAGTATAGATTCTGTTCAAAATCAGAATGCCATCTTGGCCCTAGATGGTGCTACTAAAACAAGAAATGCTAAAACTCAGCTTAAAATCCCTGATTTGGGCCGTATGCTTATCTAAATTCAAGCGCCATAAGTAGCAGCAGCAGCAAAAGATCTCCCAGTCAGTGTATGGAGTAAAACAGATACGCCGTATAAGAGTGTGTACCACGGATTGAATGAAATAAGATTTGAAAACCTCGAACTTAACCTTTCCGGAGGCAAGCAATTCGCAGGTGGGTATGCCAAAATAGTACACTGCAAGCCGAAGCGGGGCTTACAGAAAATCCCAGAACACTGAACAGAAATCGTAAAAAGTTTTTATGTCTTCGAAATGAGTTAAATTTTGGTGAACCAACCTCCAGAAATCTCAGCCGAAGAGGCGCGAACGTCAATGTTTTTTCCCGTGGCCATTCATTACCTACCGTTGGCGATTCTGTGGCAAAAGCACATTGCAGTACGTGGCATTTCTTTAATATCAGGACACATGCGTCGCAAGTGGTTAAGATAGGCAAACACAAAAGTTTAGGTTTTATTAACAATACTGCTCTAAAAAATATAGATTTTAATAAATAAAAAAATTATCTTGGAAGTTTTCTTTAAAACTTCCTTCGTGTTACATAATATTTTGAGAAAAATTGAAAGAATATATATATATATATATATATATATATACACTGAAGTGACAAAAGTCATGGGATGACTGTTAATATATTGTCGATCCTCCTTTTGCCCAGCGAAGTGCAACAACTCGACGTGTCATGGAGTCCACAAGTCGTTGGAAGTCCTCTGCAGGAATATTGAGCCATGCTGTCTGTATAGACGTGCATAATTGTGAAAGTGTGGATGGTGCAGGAGTTTGGGCACAAACAGACCTTTAGATGATGTCCCATAAATGCTCGATGGGATTCATATCGGGCGATCTAGGTGGCCAGATCATGCGCTGGAATTGTCCGGAATGTTCTTAAAACCAATCACGAACAGTTCTGGCCCGGTGACATGGCGCATTGTCATCCATAAAAATCCCATCGTTGTGTGGGTACGTGAAGTCCATGAATGGCTGCAAGTGATCTGCAAGTAGCTGAACATAACCATTTCCAGTCAATGATCGGTTCAGTTGCACCAGAGGACCGAGTCCATGCCATGTAAAAGCAGCCCACACCATTATGCAGCCACCACCAGGTTGAACAGTGCCTTGCTGACAGTTTGGGTCCATGGCTTCGTGGGGTCTGCGCCACACTCGAACTCTACCATCAGCTCGTAACAACTGAAATCGTGACTCATCTGACCACGCCACGGTTTTCCACTGGTCTAGGGACCAGTCGATATGCTCACGAGCCCAGGAGAGTCGCTGCAGGCGATGTCGTGCTGTCAGTAAATGCACTCGAGTCGGTCTTGTGCTGTCATAGCCCAAGGAAGACAAATTTCGCCGCACAGTCCTATCGGACACGTCCCTCGTACGTCCCACATTGATTCCTGTAGTTATTTGACGAAGTGTTGCGTGTCTATTAACATTGACCATTCTACACAGACGTCGGCGGTCTCGGTCGTTAAGTGCAGGTGGTCGCCCACTGCGCTGTCCATGATGGGACGTGATGCCTGAAATTTCATACTCTCGGCACACTCTTGATACTGTGGATCTCAGAATGTTGAATTCACTAACGATATCCGCAATGGAATGACCCATGCGTCTAGCTCCAACTAACATTCCACGTTCAAAGTCTGTTAATTCTCGTCGTGCCACCATAAATCACGAAAAACCTGTTCACATGAATAACTTGAACACAAATGAAAGCTCTGGAAAACGAACTGCGCATTTATACTTTTTCGCTGCGATACTACGCCATCTGTATATTTGCATATTGCTATCCCATGACTTTTGTCACTTCAGTGTATATATATATATATATATAATATATAATATGTAAATGTAAATATTTAGAATTATTGGATGCAGATGGCAGGTTCGAAGACATTGAAAGACTTTTGATGCTGTTACGACGTTTTGTTTCATTACAGAAAAGCATGCATGTCTATGTACAAGCTGAGAGCGACGAACGCACGACACAGAAAGAAAGACCGAGTCATGAGGGAAGGCTCTCGAACGTTTTATCCCGGGTTTTAAATAGCTTAATTTGATAGGGAAAATCTTATTTATTGTGCAAATGTAGTATTTAGATTCTCATGGGGATTTCTGAACAGGTGACACTCAAAGCAGGGGAAACACAGGGATCTTTTTATAGTATTATTTGTTTAGGTCAGTCACTTTCATCCATCACCCTCACCGTGGGAATCGCTAACTAAAAGTTTTTACAAAGCATTTCTGGAATGAATTGAGTAGAGACCGTGGAATGGGATCAGGAAATAAGAGAATATTTTTAGATGATCATAATGATGTCGTGTCAGTGTTTCCACGGTAAGGGGTTGCAGTAGCTTCTGAGGGTAAAGACCTTTGAGCATCCAGAGGGAAGAAGTTCTGACTTCTAGCTCAAATGAAGGTGACAAACACACATTCGCTTGCACAACCCCTTTTTACAGGGGGGCACATTTATACATCTTACAGAAGGAACACAGAACAACCATGCCCAAACTGGGGCGCCCATATCACGGGGAAGACACGCTACCAATATGCCAGGACACGGCAATATTTTTAGAATGAAGTTAATATGGGGTAAATTGAATTAAAACTTTAGAAATTAATTTGGATTTAAATTAAATGTTATATATATATATATATATATATATATATATATATATATATAATGTGTGTGTGTGTGTTTTAGATTTCTATAACATACTAATCAATTATGTGTTTGGCAGATTGATTCAGTGAGCATAAAAATCCCAAACACGGCCGTCCTCTGTCAATAAGGTTCGCAACGAAAACGAATTGAAAGGATACGAGTTCCTTATCATTCCGGCCAGAATAACAAAACTTGTTTACGAACACGAGGAGAAAACAAAAGAAAAAAAAAAACCTTCTGTAAAAATCCAAACGTCAAATATTATTCGAAAAACTTTTTTTGCGATAAAACGTTCGATTGCTGCTGAGGTCACGTTTAAATAGAAAAGTACGGAAGCGTGAGATAAGATAAGCTCTAACTAAAACGGCCCGATAAGGAAATCGGAGCTCGGATCGTCTGCAAACCAAAACTAAGTGATAAGAACCCTCCCCTCCTCTCTCCTTTTCGCTCTGTAAAATCGGAAGAACACTGAGAACAAGTAATCTTTATTTTTAAAAAATTAATTCGTTTTCTACTTAGGTCAACAAAGAAAAATTTTATTTTCGTTACTTCACACTAAATAATTATCAAAAAATTATTAAGTATTAAAAAAAATGATTGATTTTTGCATGAATTTAACTCGCATTCTTCACCTTCACTTGAAAATACATCCCAGCATTTGACCAATGGAGAAACTGCCTGTTTGGTTTCAATTTTCGTTACAATCTGCTAAAACTCTTTTTGAAGTGTTAAAAATGAATAAAATTTAAATAATTAATAAATATTTGAAAAAAAATGTACTAACATCGAATGTCATCCGCAACCAGTTGTTATAAAATGTATTTGAACCTGAGTGGATGAATGAAAAGTATTTTATCAACGATTGAGAATATGAGCAAGATATATAAATTTATGTATATATAGGGAGAGAGTGAACTAATAGTAGGAATTGAAAAAAAAATGATTAAAAGAATCAGAGTCAAGCTATTAAATATGTCAAGATATTGGATAAATATGAGAAAAGATTATCAGAAAAAGTAATTTTCTCAAAACTTTCTCGTCTTCTCTTTAATAAAAATAATATCCACCAACCACTCCTATAATATGATAAATTTAAATGATACAAAATACACTTTATACAGCATTAGTATACCATACGAATTATTAATCACTGTAACAGTAACTATTTTCCTCCGCTCTCTGTCGGCTTCTGGCCATGAACAATCAGTCCTTGTCTTGGAAGCGAGCTTAAAGCAAGATGTATCATTTTAATGCATAGTCAAATGCTATTGTGCAAAATAGTTTTGTCCCCTTACGTTATACGACGAACTTATTTTATTTAAAAAAATGCCACTCTCTGAAGCTTGGATATCAAATCAGCATATCACTAATTTCCCTTCTTACAAATGATGTTGCTAATCTACCTTCCATTTTTTGAGATATGCAGCAGCTGTACATCAACTGGAAAAATAGCTAATTGTTGACAATTCGTATTTTTCTTCAATTTTTTTTATTATTATTCTAAAGCTTAGATATCCAATTCGATTTATTCTTTACGATTAGAATGTTTTTAATCATGTCCTTTAATTTCATTCAATGTGTTTTAACTAATTTGGCAGAATTTATTGATTTTAATAGTTCTACCTTGACAGAATCGAAATTTTGGTGCCCACAATAATATAACACATTTTTAAAAATATCCTCAAATATAAATTCACTTCCAAAACGAGCTTCCAGCTGGCATTCGAAATAGAAACATTTAAATTCGACAGAGTAACAAGTAGAGGCACTAACCGATTTCCATAAAAAAAAATTGCTATATTTAAATGGCGGAACACCTGTCTCCATAAAAAGAACTACAATTCGGGCGCACAGCTCTGTACATGCAGATGGACAGCCTGACAGGAAGCGGTGTTTGCACAGACTTTCATTTGCATATTTACTTAACCATAAATGCATCTGAACTGAATCGAAAATGAGTCGCGCTAGAGCTAGTTATAAATAAATGGGAATGCAAAACTAAATTAGGGACGAACGATTTATTTTCCTCAATATTTAATATCATTCGAAATGGAAACTGAAACAGAAATGATGGATGTATGTCATATTGCAATTACATCTGTATATATTACTCGTAACTGCATGTAGTCTTATACATAACATGAATAGTCTCAATCTATAAGTTGCGTAATATGTTTGAAATTCGAATGAGTACATCTGAATTATATGAGATCATCATATTTGAAGCATATTATGTCAAGTTTAATTGATTCCGTTGCTGAAACTGATCATAAAAACATTCCTTCATATTAGGTTGGGGATAAAAGAAATCCATTATTTTTAAGCGAGCTTCAAGACTTTATTTAACATAAGACTACATGTTGATTAAAGACTATTTCGTTCTTATTAAATAGTCTTTATTTAATAATAATTAAATAGTCTGATTATTTAACATTTGGATGGTCCGATTTAGGTCAAATACGTACCGTTTTGTTCTACCATTTGTTGCCATTTCAAAGGCAGCTTCATAAGCCTCTCTCTTAGAAGTCTTGGTCCCTATCGACAAAAAAATTCTTGTAAACGACTTTCACAACCTTCTCTTGATGAAAATTTCTTATCACTAGGAAAGTTTTGCAATGCAAGAAAAAGATGGCAATCGCTTGGTGCCAGGTCCAGATTGTATGGTGGATGCATCAAAACTTCTCAACCAAGCTCTCGGAGTTTCTGGAGAGTCACTATAGGCGTGTGTGGTATAGCGTTGTCCTGATGGAACACAGCACTTCTACTGTTGACCGTTTCTGGTCAATCGCTAGCTACAAAAGATTGACAGTAGAGATCCGAATGGAGTGTTTGGCCATACGGAAACAACTCAAAATAAACGATACCTCTCCAGTCCCACCAAATGCAAATGCACCAAAAAATCGACGAAACCAAAATGGCACACTATTAGCTGTTACAGCATCGGGACCAGAAACACCATTCACCATTTCAGCATTGCATTTTCACCTTTATCAAAGAAAAATTGTAATATGTGACGAATTTTCTTTTCCATTTTTAAAATCCTATAACTCACAACTGAATGGGCCAAACAACAACAACAACAACAAAATAAAAAAAAGGAAGATAATTTTTTTAGAGCAAAATGCCAACTTGACAATGAACATAAATCTGAAATTGCTTGATCAAAACGTTTAGAGATATCGATCACTACAGCCATCTACCGACAATACAAAGGATTTCTTTTTCCCCAACCTAATAATTCAGTTAGTTCAACCTTTAAATTCAATTAAGTAAAAGAGTATAAAAACGCATCGTTTGTATTTCGGTAATCCTCCCCTACAGAGTGGATCTAGTTCAGTTATATTAATGTCCCGTTTTGAAACCACACTAGGGATATTTTGGGACGGACCTCGTCATTTTGAACCGCGATCAGATGACGATCACCTCAGCTGGCACCCCCCCCCCCTCGCCAAACTTCCAGATCACACCAGTGGGAGGACATTTGGGCCCAACATATTTAATGATCATCAGATTCGGTTCTTCGATGGGATTGGGTCCCAAACCCTAGACCCTCCGCTTCCGAAGCCGTGATCTGTCATATACCACTTTTTGTTAAAAGTTTAGCCTGCGATGATCAGAATGTTCGTTTGCAATGGGATCTTTTTAACACGAAAGTGCTTAAGAGAAAAGATGCTATTTATAAAAAAAGATCATGAGTATAAATAAGTCTTATTAATTTTATTAAATAACTAGCTGGTTCCCGGCGCGTTCTTACCGCGGGAAAAAAATTAATATTGAGTGCAATCAATCACTCATTTGGCAAAGTTTTGTCGAAATAGAATGAACGGTAAGACAGTACATAAAATAAGAACCAGCAAATATTCATTTTGATGTATTAGATTTGTGTATTCTTTTAGGTTTGTAAAGGGTGGTGTTCTTTCACAATGGTCACAAAAACAGCTATTTATTGTATTTCGTGATTCGTTTCATATTCGGTCAGAATTCTCAAATTTAATTTTAGAAAATGGGATTGAAATATTTTTATTTAAAAGTGATTAAGCATAGAAAATATATTTATACCATAAAATTGTCAATAGAGTTGAAAAGATAATTTTTTGAAAGTTAAGATGGTGTAAAATTATTTGTATTACAATATTTTTGGTGGTTGCTGCGAAAAAAGCGAAAATTTTATTAAAATTTAAAAAATCCCAACACTTTCTCGCATCATCTGTAATAAAGTTGTTACCTCTGAGAATGACTTGCGTGACATTTGCGTACTATAGCAACAAAATATGAACCTTTCACTTGGATTTAGCCTTTCTACTGAATCTATTGTGTCTCCTCGGCAAATGATTTGGAGATTTATCCTTGGCCAATAGATGCCGTTGAGATTCGAATTTTTTAAATTTAATTTCAGATAATTGTACTCTCCCTCTAACCATCGCGTAGGTATGAACAATAAGTTGACCCAGTTTCATCGCCATCGGATGGAAAGCATAAGACACATACGGACAAACATTCATTTTTATTTATAGAGAAAATAAGAAAAGTGGTTGCTTTCTTTTACAGATTTTTTTAAACTGTTTCAATTTTCTCACAAATAACTTTTCCCTTCTCGTTATATTATTTAATTAACAAGTGAAACGTTTCTGGTTTGCCGATTAAATGCACTCATTAGCTTTACATTCACTTTCGGCAATTTCTTTTTCTAAAAATTCTTTGGAAATTTCTTTTTCTATAAAGAGATCAAGCATTCCGATTCCAATTTTATACCATGGAGAACTTTTTTTTTCCAATCTGTTTTCTCAAAGGAGGCCGAGATTTCTAAAATTCTCGGATTTATTTAGCAATGTTTACTGAGCGTATTCAGTCAGATTGCTTGCTTTATTTGGTCGCAGATTATAACATGATATTTTGCATTCAAATTCTTCTCTTCAATTTTCTTATGAATGCTGAATCTTCAATCAATAGATGCTTGTTCATAAAAAAAAATGACTACGGTATATTAAAAAAATTTCGGTCTTCAAATAAAGAGTAAAAATAATTAATCCAGTTTTATTTTCGCTACATAAAAATCCTCGAAATCGAGTAAAGATGATTTGATCAAGAAATCTGTAAATTTCATGAGAATAACATTTTTTATTTTTTCTGATAACACTGCAATCTAAAATGTATCTTTTTTTTTTTTTAATATTCACTTGTTTCCTTTCAAAACAATTACGATGCAAATTTTATTAGAGACTTTTTCATGATATAATTCTGACGTCTATTTTTCAATAAAAGCACCGAGATTCCTATTTGAAAAGCAAAAAATTTTATCAGATATTTCTTTTTTTGTAACATAAGACTTGCAATATTTTTTTCCTTCTAATCTCTGCATTTTTTATCAGTTGTGTTCTAATAAAAAATTACACTACCATTAGCAATTCACTGAAGATGATGTTGATGTCGGGACAGTGTTTCCACAGAAAAGGGGTGCTATAGCTTTTGAAAGTAAAGACCTTTAATAAAGTCGAAGGTGACTGTTTCTTTTTCGGACATAAACCACCTGTCGAACCATTGTCGTTTTATTTCTTCTCTCCATTGCCCTTTTAAGACACCTCTTGATTTGGGGACAATCATATCAACACTCTCTTTCTGTGTCGCTTAGTGATCCGCCTTTTCATTACCGTGTATCCCAATATGGGCCTTAATCCAATTCAACTCTATCGATTTGTTAATTTTAACACTTTTTATCTTTTCTTTTATAGTCCCTATTACCTTATTACAAAGGGTAAAGACCTCTGAGTACCCAGAGGGCAGAAGTCTAACTTCTAGCTCATATGAAGATGGCACACACATTCGCTTGCACAACCCCTTTTTAGAGGGGGGCACATTCACACTATTCGCATAGAACAACCATGCTCGAAAGGAGACACCCAGATCACGGGGAAGACACGCTAACCCTATTACAGGACTCCGGCTAATTTACTGACAAAAAGGGGGGAAAACCCTCCATCTGAGTTTAGTTTAGTTATATAAACGTCCAGTTTTAAAGCAACACATCAAAATATATTTTAGGACGGACCTCATAATTTTGAATTGTGATTAGATGACGTGGACAATATCTTTGCTGGCACCACCCTCTCCAAACTTCCATATCACGCTAGTAGGATAATTCCAACAGATAAATTTTCTTTCAAAACACTAAAAACACACACACAATCTTAGATTTACTTACTTATAAATATCAGATTCATAAAATAAAGTAGACCATCACTCTAATTCCTCTGAAAATAATAATACTCTTTGCAACACATGTGAAACCAGCTGAAAATGTCTCTCCAATACTTCATTGCACAAGAAAGATATCACCCTTCCCTCCTGCATATATATATATATATATATATATATATATATATATATATATAATAAAGAAACATTGGGTAAGGCTATGAAAGCCAAAAATACACAGATTTTTATGTTCAACAGTCCTTTACAATAATAATATTAAAACTGAGAGTATGCTCGGAAGTTTTTCATCGGACAATTGAATCCGAAATTGCCACAGAACTACAATTTTAGAATCAAGGATACTTATCAAATTCATTTAAGTAAGTTATTCGGTTTATCTGATAACGTATTTATGCGCATGTGGACATACAAACCGACAGGATGGTAAATTCTGGACAGATTTCGTTGAAATCTTTTTTCATAGGTGAATATTTTAGATGCTAAAATTATGTGTTAAATTGTATCGGTTTGCGTTTTAAAATTATCATGTTTACCTGTACTTGGATAACAAATAAAAAAAGAAAGAAAAACCTTTTCACTTGGCTAAACAGACAATAAAAAAACATCGTGGAAACGTATTTTGTCCACAATTTGAGAGAAATCTGTTCATTTCGTGTTAAGAAATTCCAAATTTCATGATTAATTTTCGTGATAAAAAAGCCGTTTTTAGAATGTGTTATTCTTTGCATATACAGGCATACTAAAAATGATTTTATTCGGAGGTATGAATGAAGAAGATTGGGTAGAATCTCGATTTCGAATTTTTCGGTGATTCCATTTTCTTTTTTTCTCTCTCTTTCAATGGAATTTTTATTTTTGGTATCTTTTTGCAAGAGTAACATATGAAGAGGAAGCTTTATAAGCCATATAACATCCTCAAGATTAAGTGATCACTTAAGTCTTGTGGACATGTTATCTGGCTGCTAACCATAAGGTTCCCAGTTCGATCCTAGATACCGGCAATAACAACAAAGCCATTGCTCTTTTTTGTTCATTGCTTGTGATGTTTGTGTAATTAAAAAGCTAAGACTAAAGAAATTGATACACATCAAAGCCTTTTAATACGGATTAAAAACAAATACAATATCGAAATCAAGCAATACTTCCATTTATACAAAAGTATGTACATTTTTAAGTAATAAATAAGCTACGCACACAGGATCAACAACGTAGAATCACAAAACTCAACTAGAAAGTTGAAAACAACAGAACGACTAATGCCCAAAAGCAACAAAAAAACTTCGCACATTGATAAACATTTCATCATTTTTTCCGAGAAATTTTAATGCTTTATAATACTGTTTTGAGAACAATAATATTTCATTAAACACCGAAAAAAAATTGATCAAAATCCGGAACACATTGGAAACTTCTAAAATTTGATTTTGTAAATAACATTTCATCTTCTATTATACATTTCTAATCAGAACTTTGCAAAATTCCTAATAGTGTAATCGTTTGGTCTTTTTAATTTGCTTTTGTAATATACTTATATGCAGTAGTAAATTATTACACCATGCAAATTATGGCAAAGGAAAACATCATAATTCTCCTGTACAATATTTTAAAAAGGATACAACTTCCACAGAAAGAATTTAAACAGATACAGGCACAATAACGATTCACAGAACTTTCAAGGATTAATATTATTTAAAATCTGAAAGTTGAGATAAGTCAACTTCAAAATAACTCAATATTTTTATATAAATAACAAAGGAAAGGGGAGAACATAGAAAGAAGATCGGCACTTGTCATACAGTTTTTTTTAGAATTAAATGCGGATAATTTACCTATAAAATGTTGCATACATTAATTTATTATTATGACATTAAAATTAATTCTTCTCTAATGGCAAGATATAATCAATTCCTATATAAGAAATGTAGTTTAAAGACACAAATAAACATGAGATAACCAGGTCACTCTTTTTCTTTTAATACAATCAAAAATAAATTTCTGGCAATGAAATAATTTTTTTCTCAAAATTGCATAAAGAAAAGATTAAAAACTAAAAAAATGAAAATTTGAAATTTATTCACAAAACACATTTTATAAGATAAATACAACATATTTAAATTAATTATTGTACTGTAAATAATTCCTGTTTTTGAAATGAGAAATACAAGCCAGTAAACATATCCTCAGAAGGTTCATCGATGATTTATGTTTCAATGAATAATCTGACATGGGCAAATTTCTAGCTTCGTAAAATTTCTAAACTTTAGAAAAATCATTTTATATATATTTAAAATGATTTTTTTAAATGAATCAAATATTAATCATAGGAAGTACAGGGAAAATTCATATCAATTTCATATAATAAATACATTACATATAATAAATTAATTGATATGTATTATTTCCAACAAAGTTGACTTCTTTCTTGTTCTCAAAAGAAACTTGAATTGTGTATTTATATCATTTGCTATTTGAAAATTATTCCAAGCTGTTTCTTAAAAAAGCTTTCAATATACAAAAAAAGTACCATTGTAATATAACTGTTTGTTTTATAAGTGCTTGATAACAAAATGCTAAATTACTTATAAAATGATGCAAACCAATGAAATAAATAAATAACTAAAATAATTATAACTAAAAAAATCTAATCCAACTTTGCTTTAAAAAAACAATGATACAATTATATGACATAAAGGAATTGCCAGATCAAGAATATTAACGATACACAGACACATTGAAAAAAATTCACATCAAAATTAAGACTTCTTTCTCGTTGAAAATAAATTTATATAGAAAGTTCCATCTTGCAAGATATTTTTTTTTATGAAAAGAAATAAACAAATAAAAGAAAGCTCTTTTTTATTATTATTTTAATTCAATTTTAAAGATAAAATTTTTTTAAAAAATGGAATATCACATTTATTAATTGCATAACAAAATCATTAATGAAAATATTACACAATTATTAATTAAATCTGTATGCATGTAGGGTAATTTAAAAAAGATTCAGGAACTTGAAAAGATGTGTCAGTCATTTCAAAACAAAACAGTTTTACATGAAAAAGAGCATATAGGGGATACATCATGCACATTTGATATTAGGCCTAAAATGAATGGGCATACAAACCACAATCAGTGCAGTAAAAGTAGGATGAGCTGAAAAATAGTGTTAAAATGACATTTCATATATGGACTTATTGAAAGAAACAGTGCAGTAGTATCATGAAGAGTACACAAACCTTTACAACAAAGATGATCTAAAGACATATATTTTGTAAAATTCAAAAAAGTCGAATACTTCTCAAACCCTTTAGCACTATTACTATAACCCGCTTTAAAAGCTTGTTTTACTAATCAAATATGCATTCATTTTCTTATTCTTTCTTTAACAAAAGCATCTGTATTTCCATCTACATGTTCCTCCATAAAGCTGCTTTATTTTGTTAAGTCCTGACCTATCCTTCAAATTTTAAAAAATTCCTTTAAATCACCTTGCATATTAAATGGATGCTCATTGGACAAAATAAATAATATTCAAGATTTAATTGTCCTTTTTTCTTTTCAAAAAGATTGTTTTATTAATCACATGTGCATTTATTCACTTCTTATTGTTTCTTTAACCACGTCACATATAATGACGTGTCCGAGACGCGCATCGAATGATTGAATTTTTAATTTGCAATGAAGTGAAAAATATTAAATAATTCAAAATGAAAAAAGTACTTGAAACGTATTATTATGAAAGGAATTAAAATAATAGTAAGCATTCCAATTAGGAAGCTATTCAATTCGTCATTTAATTAGGAAGTTAAGGAAATTTCGTATGTCGAGTGGTTAACAAAAGCATCGGTATTTCCATCTATATGTTCCTCCAAGAAGCTGATTTATTTTGTTAAGCCCTGACCTATCCTTGAAACTTTAAAAAATTCCTTTAAATCACCTTGCATATCAAATGGATAATCACTGAAATAAATAAATAATATTCAATATTTAAATGTCTTTTTCTTTTCATCTGACTATTATTTATTGAAAACTTATTAAAAAACGCTTTAATTATTTGGATCTTTCATTCAATAACATCTATAAATAAACTTTTATCTTTTTTTTAATTTCAAGAAAGCTGCAAGAAGACACATAAAATCAGTTACACATAGACATCATAGTAAATAATAATTAAGCTCCAATAAATAAAACAAGACCTACCAAAAGTTACAAAGTCACCTGCATCATTTGG
This sequence comes from Argiope trifasciata, assembly GCA_026543055.1. Lineage (NCBI taxonomy): Eukaryota > Metazoa > Arthropoda > Arachnida > Araneae > Araneidae > Argiope > Argiope trifasciata. The sequence goes on along the minus strand of JAPMOQ010044143.1, from coordinate 336,132 downwards.
CACAAGCACGATAGAAAAGGCATGGAATGTTTCAATGATAAAAGAGCAGTGCTTCAGAAGCAATTAACAATTTTTTAAAATACAAATTAACAGTAAACATGGAGAGGCAGAAATGGTGTTTTTACATGGAAACTTTTTTATAATCAGATCAACATCTTATTCGAAAAAGGCATGCTAAACATACAACCACATTTAATTTTCAATAATCATACAATAGGCTTTCTAAGATCTCTACAATGAAAAGATCTACTCACATACTCGACACAGATCATATCTCTTGAAAATGGGAGTGCAATATTTGGACAATTTTAAAATTCAGGTTTTTAGATTTTATTCCCAATCAATTAATCCAGCCAAATTTCACTTAGAGCTTGAAGAAAAAGTTCTAAAAGAATCTGGTTATGTTCATAATCAAGAATTATATTAATTCTAAATTAGAACTTTTTTTTTTCAATGAGCAGCATCAAAGGGAGAAGAGTAAAAAAATTGCATAATGTCTTTTGGATGAAAATATTTCAATTTTTAAAAGCAAAAAGAAATGAGAAATCACACTGAATTGGAATATATCATTAATGGTGTATAATTAATTTAAATAAAAATTCTTTTGATTTCTAATTACTTTTTATTATTTTTATTTTATCCCCAATTCTGGGTTCGAAAATAATAAAATTTCACAAAACCAAGTTTCAAAAAAATAGTCACAAGCTTAAAAAAGTCTGATTAAAATAAACTAGATTGTTAATAATAAAAAGCAACATAAAAAAGGGGCTTAAATTAGAACAAAAATTTGATTTAATAGATTTATAGTTGAAATTGATTCTTTTAAACATATAATTAAAATATTAACATGTAAATATTTGGGAATGAATACTTATAAATCCCAAAAAGCTATTATAAAACAATTATGCATCAAAATCAGGCTCCAAAATCCATTAATATAAAACTTTCTTATCACACATCTTTGGCACATATTAGAATACATTACACATAAAAAGTTAGAGATTAATTTTCTTTCAAAAATCAAATCACATTATTAAAAACAGTGCAAATACTGAGTAAAATAAATGAGAAACTAGAATAATTTAAAATTATTTTTGTTACTAATTTTGATGAAATTTTAATTAAAATGGTAAACAGTTGCATATTTAACATATAACAAAGTAATTAAAAAACATCACAGCCTTAAAAGTCATTCTCGTGAAGAACAACTTAAAAAAAAATATATATGCATTATCTCGATGTGTTTTTAAAAAATCAGTAACAAAAGACATGCATTCATTAATTTTGAAATTACAAAAAGTAGGCTTGAAACATATTTCTTGTGAAGAAAAATTACTTTTGAATTATTATTCTTTGAATTAAAACCGGTATAGTGATAAAAAAAAAGGATGACTTAGCTCATTAGCTGCCAAGTTTAAAATTTAATCCAATAAAAGTTCAGAAGGAAATTTAAAAAAAAAAAACCCTCAAGAAAATGGAAATATGTGGTGAAAATGGATGATGAAAATAAAATGACTCATTCAAAAGCAACAAAAATGCCCATTGAACAAGCAACTGAAGTCTATATCACGTCTTAAATGAACTAAAGCACATCCACAGGAGGGGGGATACCAGGCCGAATTTTCATCAGGATGGCTGTCGTCCCACTTGCAGATCCTGCTTCATTTTTGCAAGCAGATTACTTCCATCGTCTTTCTGAAGAATTTTTATTGTTCCATCTTTCTCTATGATCACTTCTTCCATGCCTAAGAAAAAAATATATAGATAATTATAGATAAAACAATAGAATATTGTCACGTAGATAGAACTCAAGGAGACACAGGAACTAGAGTGATATCAATTTATTAGCTCAACTCTGAACTTAGAACACTGTGACTGAGAGATCCTCAGCTTTTATACGAGTAGGGAAAGTTCCAGAATATCTTTCTAGAGACAGTCCAGAGCACTTATCAGGTCAATGAAAAAAAGGACCAGAATCTTCTGGAACACGAAATCAAGGAAAAACAAATTTTAAGTCCAGTGAGATTCGAACACCTGATCTCCTGATTATGAGTCCGGCGACATAACCATTCAGTTATGCAGACTCGGCAATGTTTCATTTCAATGTATCAATATAATAAAAAAGTGATTAAATATGATAATACAAAATTGAATTCAAAGAATTCAATAGAGATTCAAAGAATATTGAAACAAAATTTGTTTGAACAGTGCAGACTGAATGGCTCAGAGGTAGAATACTGTGTATGAATTGAAAGTGACAGTTTACAACCATGTATCTGACTATACACAAGTTGTCTGGAAAAGTGTCTTGCTACTGATTTATTTTCTGTTATTTCTTGTTTGTTCTAGAGTGATCTTATAATTTCTACATCTTTCTAAATCTGGAAGAATTGAGTCATTTCATCTTGTGGGTGGAAACAGATGTAAGTTTTAGTTTCTTCAATAAAGTCTCGAGTTGAAATTAGTGAGTGCTATCTTTGACTTTAGTTAACACACAGCTTGTCTATGCTAACTTCATCCATGTGACAATATTACACCATGATTATAAAACTAAAAATAACCAAAAAGAAAAGAAACAAATGTGTTCTAATTGTTTTAAAATGCCATGTTAGAAACAAGAAAAGTATAGCTTACCAATATTTTTTGAAGATAGAATACATATTTTATATACACTGAAATTCACAATTTTTTCCCCCAAGCAACAAGAAAGTATTGATTAATTTTTCTTTCGTCACTTTTGGCTGTATAACAACATAAATTAGTGAGTAAATGATACTATTGGATGTGTATATAACAAATCTTCATAAGAATAAGTTTTTGAAAGAAAAAAAAGCATTAATATTTTTTTTTAATAATATTATTTTGATGTGAAATTCATAAGAAGGTAATTACAAACTATAAATTTAAGAAAATTGTAAATGAAAATTTTCTTTTCCCCAAATTCAAGAAAAAATGAACATCGAAAGGAAATTATAAATTGCACTTATAAAATTACTTCCAATATTGGTGGCAATGCATGTTGTGGCATAGCCTAAAGGAGTATTTTATGTCACTTTTGTTCCTATACAATTATGACATTAATATCTCCTTTTTTAATGATTTTCAGATACAAAATGTTTCCAATATTGTTTTATTTTCATTTTTCTGACATATTAATTCATTAAAAACTTTATAATTCAAATATATTTTTTTAACAAATTCCAATTCAGACTACACCATGAGCATGATAATTAAGGAATAAAAAATATGTGTTAGGGAAATCAAGATCCAAAGCAGTAGTGATTAAATTGTAACTCCGAGCTTCAGAGAAATATTTTTTATTTTACTATAACAGTGCATACAATGTATTTCATTATTTTTTTTTATTAAAAAAAACTTATAGAATTGATTCCAGGAAGTATGATGCATTATTTGAAAAAGTATAAATAATAAAAATATGTGAATTAAAAATTAAATTATACTTTTTTAATCACAGACAATTTTTTTTTAATATAATGATACAAATTAGAATAATGAAGAAAAGTGGTTGAACTTTTGCTCACACACTCATAATATGATTAGTACAAACCTCATAGGTCTCATTCTTATGTTTGCAGCTGCTCTTTGTTTGTGCTGGTGCCGAGAACCTAGAAAATTAAATTTTAAAATGAATTTGAAATGCATGTTTTAGCATATTTTGAAGATAATCATTTTTTTAAATACTTGTTTCACTAAATACAAACTAACGAATCAAATTAATGATATCAATTTAGAATGTGTTAAAATGAAAACAACTATTATTCTATTTTGGAGATAACAAACATTCTTGTAAAAAATGATTGAAATCAATCTGATACATTTTCCAAAACGAGTCATCATATTTTAAAACAAATTTTAAAAAAAACTTTTGTTAAAATCTTCATAAGAAATGATTTTCTTGTCTCAATCTTTCGCTGACTTTTGTTTTAAAGAAATAAGCATTTCCAGCAATTTCCTCTAATTTCAAGGTAAGATTATTTGGATTATAGAATTAAAAGAATATTGCAATGCATTAAGTTTTGTTAAATCAATAAACTAACAACTCATTTTTAAGTTTGCATAACAAATTACAATTACATTAAATATTCATTGATCAAAACTATTTATTAAAATTATGACAAATTTTGTAACATCTAAATTAACAATCCTAACTTTCCTAATGGTTAAAATTATATTTATGCAAATTTTATGGTTTGGAATTACATATTTGCGACCTACAGACCTTCATATTTATAGCGAACAGTGCATTCTTTGGAACCTTTACAGCTTCTTAGTTTGTTTAAGGTCATTCGTAATTTTTCTAGAGTTCCATAATCCAGATCATAAACAGCATTTCTCATCTTTAAAAAAAGATAAATATGAATAAGAATTTTTTTTAATATCACAGAAAACAGAAAATAATCAGAAGGTAACATTTGAATGATGCAACCTTTACCTGATATGGATCTGTTCGCAAGTCATAGAAAGTTATGAAACCAGTCACAAATTCACAATACAAGAAATTGTGTGTATCATTTATTGTCCTTAAGCACCAAAAAGTATTGTTGTTTGCATTCTGACAAAAACAAAAAGGTCCCTCTGGAAAGAGAAAAACAATACACTTCCATCATATTGTGAGTGTGCTGTTAAAAAGTGTAAAAAAGAAAATGCAGCTAAATATTTTTGTTTTTAGCAAATAATAATAAAATATCATATGTTATAAGCCTGTCCCAAACTCCTCCCATCAGGAACTTTGGAATCCGACAGCAGTGCCACCCTACTTCAGTTGATACGAGACCTGCAAGTGAAAGCATCAACATATGGTCTTTGGGTGAAATCTAAACTTAATTTTGAGAGGCTTTCAATTTTTAAGCGTTATTTTGTGTTTGTTTAGTGTGCGTGACGTGATAATCAATGTGAAAGTGAAATTGTTTGTGTGAAAGTGAAATGATGACTCAACTGTAGTGGCGGTCCTGGAAGATAAGGTAAGGCTGATTACCTTATTCAAATTATTTTTTCATCATTTTTTGCTGATAAAATGATAGAGCCAAAACAAACTATGTTCCAAAATGGTGTCGAAGGAATTCGCCAACCCTAAAAATGATGGTATCAATTCATATTGAATCTGAGATTTTCATTTAAGTTATTCTTAAAAATTTATTTCTTAGTTATAAAATGAAATAATGACCATCATTGAATACACACAAATCAACAGCAGATTGAAAAACATTACATTTTAAAAAATAACCACATCTCTTTTTTAATAGTAGTAATTAAAAATTGACTCAGAAATCTTTTTCAGCAACTTTTAACTAGTATCAAATGCATAAGCACAGTACAATATTTGAAAATCAAAAAGATCAAAATAGTAATCAATTGTCACACAGAGTTTAAATATATAAGGGTGTTCAAAATCAAATTTGCAAAGTAGAAACTGTCAATATAAATACTTTATGATTAAAGAGTGAAATACTTTAATCATTATTATCATAAATCTAAAAAAAGTATTAAAAAATGGAAAATGAAAAAAAAAGTATAATTTAATATACTGCTTTTTTTTAATGCTTGAAGGTGCTAAAAATCATTTCAAAAAGGGATATATAGATAGAAAAAAATTGTGATATCAAAAATGTTTAATATTCTATTATTATGAAATAGATTTTGAAACCAACAATTATTGAACTGCAAAGGAAACTTAACTCAGAAATATAATTCATGTCTGCTTGTTACAAGACAAAGGTGTACATCTAATTATATAAATTAATTTAATATAAATTAAATATAATTAATTTAACTTATTTTAAGTAATTAATTTTAACGGTACATAATATTCACACCATGAATATATTTCGAACTATTTCTTTACCTGTCCAAAGAGGCGGCGTCTTCCAGTGATCATTGTCTTGCGTGAAGCAGTTCATTTTCTCCGCATTGCACGTCATGTTTTCAAACTTAGTCTTCCTCCTCAGTTTCCTCTCCATCTTTTTCTGGTGCTCCTCTTTCCTCTGCTGACGTTCGCGTTTCAAATCCTCCCGACGCTGCCTTCGCTCGTCTTTCAAATGCTGCCTGCTTAAAGCAAATGCAAAAACAAACATTTAAAAAAAACATAACTGAAAAATTAGCTAACTCTCTACTACAAGCTTGATCATATTAAATGATGTAGCGGATTACACTAAAATGAATGCTTTATATATCTGTCTACCTATTTCTGGTAATATATCTCTGGTTAATATAGCTAATATATTTCTGCTTAATATAGCTAATATATCTCTGGTTCTGAATAGATGACAGAATCAGAGATATAAAACAAATTATGCCATTACCTATGATCCCATTATATGGCATCCATTATATTAATAAATTGAACTACTAAAATCTTACTGAATCAAATAAAATATTCATCATATTTAAGAAGAATTTTTTTTTTGTTACAAATAAACCTTTCTTTAAAAAAAAATGGAAATCATATTTTTACTTTTTTTAAATGTAAGGCAATTTAAAATGCAAAAACTTACTTCAGACGCAATTGTTCTTCAGGGTCACATACACAAGATTTCTGATAGGAATTTGGATCATACAATTCTGGACCCACATAATTTTTATGTGGCTTCACTTTCTTCAACTGCTTTCTGATTGTCTGGAGAAGTGAAGGAAAATAAAAAAACAGTCAAAAATTAGAATAATTCTTTGAAAAATTCAATGTTTTCAGCTTTTCAATCCACTAATATTTTACTATAATGATACAAACTTTTTTAAAAGATATAAAATGCATCAAACATTCCTTAATCTGAGAGTATCAGAAGAAAAATATCATTTGTATTTGTTTCTTAATTATTTACAGTGTCTTTTACTTACATTTCAAGATATTACAGATCTTTAAATACCCCATTTATTTACAAATCACTTAAAAATTATCTTATTGCCCAACAATTCATTATTTGAGGCATATTAGATTATAATCTTTAATGTGCCCATTCTTCTCAAAGTATTCAAAGAGAGTTAATACTTTAAAAAGAATGGGCACTTAAAAAATTGTAAATTAAAAATTATAAAATTGCAAACATAAATTTCACATTCAAGATCAACAGAATAATAATAATAAAGGCATAACTGTCTGATAGTGATCTAGATATTTCTAATTTCATAAATATGTTTCAAGTTGGCAGATAACCAGCCAAAGTTGACTGTTTTCCACTATCATCAAAATCAAGCGACAGTGCATATTTTTTCTTGAAATTAATAATTTTATCATGGTTAATTTTAAATTTCTTAACCATTTTACAATATACTAATAATAATATATGTTTGAAAAATGCCTTTATATCTTGCAACTTGTTTAGAATATGCTTTTCAGAGCAGCACAGTTTTGAGGATATTATTTCAAAATTATTCTTAAGACTCTAAACTGTAATCAGATGACAAATATGACACCTACATTGTAGCTTTCTTCTTCTAACTTCCATACTTTGCGATCAGGACCCGGTTTGGCTTCAACAAATTTAATGTACGAAAAGTTATAAACGAAACATTCTTTGGCAAACAAATTTGCAAATTTCCAATCACAAAGCTGACAACATGCCACCCGGGGCAATGGATTTTATAGAAAAAAAAATACTAAAATTTTAAAAGCCAGAGGATCGGAAGCTTCTCTATTAAAAAATACACCAAGAAAATATGAAAATTCTCATTCAAAAATTTTTCTAACTCGTTTTATACCTTCAGTTCTTCCAATTTCTGCTTCAGTTTCTTAATCATTCCATCCAATTTCTCTTTCCTTTCATGCCACTGCCCAGGGGTTTGGTACTTATCATCGAAGCAGGCCTTGCTACCGTTGGGTAATGACACACATTCATTATAAATGCCCAGCTGGAATGTGGGCACCGTCTCTCGCTTCTCACGCTCTTCAAAGAGGGTTGATTCAGTGAAAAGTAACAGCTCTTCTTCACCTGAGTCATCACGATTGTCAATCGCCAATTTGGGCTGCAAAAATAACAAATATAAGAAATAAATTTTTACTACACATTTATACAATATAATCTCAATCATGATTTTATTTGATGCGAAATTTTAACATACAAACTAAGAAGTTATAAGACTAGGAATGTGTAAATTAAAAAAAAAAAAAAAAGAAAGAAAGATAAAAGAAATTTCTAAAATGATTAATAATGTAGAGATTCTATTATAAATAGTCTATATAGATATCTTCCTGCTAGACAGAATTTGAATAATTTAACTTTGTATGTTTAAATTAAAATTTTTGGTAAGCAATAAATAAATCAAATTATTGTGCTGAATTGGAGTAATGAATTCTGCTGAAACTTGTGGAATATTAAACCTTCAAAATCTTTCTTCTATTCAAAGTCCCTTTAAAAAATATTGGCCAATCAAAAAAATTTAAAATAAATATGGAAAAAAAGTTTGAATTAGAGCATTTTAAAATGAAAAAATTTATCTTTCTAAAAATACAAATTCAAATTCTGTAGGATATTTTGTTGAATAAAAAAAAATAATTAAATAAACAACTGGAAGCAATGTATACCACATTAATTCACTAGTCAATAAGTGAAACATACTCTTCATTAGGTCACAAAATGTTCCTTCTTTAAAGTGAAAGAGGAGGCTTGTTCTGCCTTCTTTCATTTCTATTACTGAAAGTTAAGAAATCAGTGCACAAAATAAAAGAGGAGAGGTTGATTAAGGTAAATGTTTACAGCACAATTTAAGTACACGCTATGAGTATAAAACATTTAGAAATGCAAAAGCTAGTTTTCCCATTGACATTAAATTTTATACAACACAATTTTTAACACATTTTATTAAATTTTAGCCCTCTAAATATCCATACATGATAAACTATTCCTTTTATAAACTTTATTGGAATACAAACAGAATGAAACAGATAATAAAATATTTAACTGAAACAACATTTTCAATCTGCTAATTATAATTACATTTTAAATTGCATAAAACTGGTACAAATTATAAAAATTGAATATTTTACTACAAAAATTCGTATTTATATTTTTAAATCTCAAAATAAATATAAACAAAATAATATATATTTTACGTAACAAGTTTATTTACTTTATTACTTACTTCAGTTTTATTTCCTACAGTAGCATCTAGGAGTTGGAATAATTGCTCAATTCCTTTGACATCAAATGTCTCTTGATCTACAAATCTTTTCCAGCGAGAGGATCCAGATGACAATTTTGATTCTGTGATCAAAATATTACATAAGAGCATATTAGGAATAGAACATCTAAACAAAAAAAGTAAAAATCCCCCCTAAAATATACCAATTATCAGTTAAATTGGCATATGAATTTTTTTTAATGACTAAATGGAAAATAATTAAACATAATGGATGAAAATCGTATGAATATATAAAAACGTTTTTAAATGGGATTTAATTCTTTACCCTGAAAATGACCTTTCAACACATAAAGAATATACATATAGTGTTGATAAATTAATTATTGTTAATATGCAATAAAACTCTTAACTACAAAATATTGTCTTTAAATCTTGTTCTAAAATATTTTGAAACGCAAGGAAGGATTAAGTAAAAGTGTAATGATATCAGATACATATTTAACTTTTTAAAAGTTAAAAATAATCTACAAGCAGAAAGCAGTATTTTAATACTTAATATTTTTATTTTAATTTTTATTTATTAATTTAATAATTTTATCAGTTGATTTAAATAATTATTTATTATTCATATATTATTTTAATAATTTTTTCTTATTTCCATTTACAATGTTTGAAAAAATAGTGCCACATTCTTTAAAAATTTTAACAACTAATAAGAAAAAATGACTATTACCAATTTTTAAAAATCCTCTAATACACTTCATATTATTTAATTAAAAAAATTTTAATACAGTAGAGAAGGGGATTTTGTGTGTCATAATATTTTACATAAACTGTTTTTAAAATTAAAAACAGTAGACAATATTTAAGAAAAGTATTTATTTAAGTGTGTGTTAGCACTTTGTTGTTAATATTACATAAACAAGGCAACATTTACGTTATTTCTCATTTATACATGATTCTTTTACAGATTCAAATCATTTGCAACTATTATAATGACAAAAACTTTATTCATGAACTATTCATATTCTTTATTCTTTATCAATTTTTGGATTGTAAGTCTATTTCCTATTTTTGAGATTTGCAAGTTTCCTTTTTCTTCATCGTCTCTTTATCATTCCTATTTTATTATTATTATCTCAGATTATATCAAAGAAATCATACTATTTTCCAAAGAAAACAGTATGTAAAGTTTGTTCCGCTTTCTTCCCTGATATTCATAAATAAAAGATTTGGCTAGGTTGAACACTTGAGAACATGTAATAGAATGTGAGTCAGGAATAGACAAAGGAAAAAGTAGTTCAGTCACATTACTGGATTAATTTGGCTGATAATCACATAATTTTCGAATTCTTATGTCTTTGAGAGCCTACATTTTTCATTTGCTTGGTCACTTAAAGTTTCTTAAAAGTGAAAAGTATTTTTAATAAAGGATAAAATTGAAATTTTAAAAGTACAAGAAAAATAAAATCCGAAGCGGTATATGGAAAACAAACTAATGTTCTGAAACAGCGCTTTATTATACATTTTTACTTTCTTGCATGTCAAAATTCAAACAGTTTTAAAATTATACTAATAATATAGAGTATATTCTTTTTAAAAAAAGAATGACATTATAAGAAATAGGGCCAATAACATATAAAAAATTTAAATTCCATGAATTGAATAAACAAATTCCATATGCATGATTTCACTATTTTCAATTCCTAAGCCAGAAATGCATCAATCATTTCTGTGCATCAAATTCCTAAATACAATTCAAAATTGACCTTTTAATTTGCATTTTATTCTGTGTTCAATAAAAGAAAATTTGCTAATTTTATTAAAGGATAATATAAACTTTTTTATACCTAAATTGTACATTTCAGGTATCCTTAAAAAAAAGTAATGAGATCTTGAGTTTACAAGCTCAAACCCCAATATGATCCCCAATTTTGCAACTATCTTCTCCATAAACTGTTCTGAATAGCATTCAATACACAGAGTTGCCACTCAAAACTGGAAAAAGAAATCCCATTTTTTTCCCTATATGTATATTCAAGATGCGAGGAAATACACAAATAGCACTCATATGTTTATCATAAAGCTGTATGATTTTAGGAAGTAGAAAAAACAAGGAGAAGAAGCAACAATTTAACATTATTTGAAATAATAAACATATTAAAAGGTTTATATTTACATACAAAACAAACAATTTCTCTTTATTCATTATATAGAATTTTGCAAAGCCAAATTTATATATTAAGGTGAGTGTAATATATTATCTTTCATGTCCTTTAAAACTTTTAAGTCATAAAATTTAAGAGCTCGGTGAAATAAAATACATTTTTTAATTTTTTTTTTGTTATTATATAAATTGTTTAATGCTTACCCTTAACAACAACAAATAAAAATGTTAGGAAATTATTTTTACTCATTTATTTTTGCCAATTCATGTATTTGTGATAAATTTGAGCAGGTTTTTCAACTATCAGTTTCAAGTATCAATAAATAAGGTATAACATTTTTGTAAGACCAAATTTACATTTTAAAACTATTTCCCTTTTAGAAAATATATATAAATATTTTCATTTTATCATTGATTGCATTACAGAATGAATGTTCCACAACATGTTGTTAATGCCCATAAAAATTCAGCTTTAAATGATTATTCTTTAACTAAAAAGTACAAAATCAGTTTATTCTTAGACATACAATTTAACGCTTTTGGATTTGATATATCATTTCCCCCTGTATATTGCTAATTCCCACTGTTTTTCTAGTTTTTAAGGTTCTTCCAGTGTTGCGGTAATAATGATTAATTATACATTTTACATAGTTTGAAGCCAGTGAACCATAGTTTTTACATAGTTTGAAACTGGTGAAAAGTACATCTCTAAATCACAGCACCAACCTTTGAGAGATAAATAATCCTGCATTTCTTCCGTTTGAATCAAATGCTTGCGTCTTTTAGGAGGAAGCATGAGGAGAGAGTCGGGTCTTTTCTGAAATTCCCCAAAATCCCATTCTTCCAGATCCTCCTCTTGGTCAGGGCAAATGCAGCCATTGGGCGCAGGATACTGCATGCGACACTTCTGGATCCTCCAGCGAACTCCATCGTGAATGCATTCCCATTTCTATAAATCAATAATCACTATTCTTCCATCATGAGAAATATTAAACAGATTATAAAACATATAGACACTTGAAATAATTATTGTTTTACAAGAAAATGATGTTAGAGTCACTCGTTACAACCATAATGATTTAATCAAAATAAATACATTTCAGAATATACCTAAATAATCAATTAAAAAACATAATACACACTTGTAATGCATGCTCATCATCTGTTTGAGCAATTAATTTTCAAAATTTTGTGACATAAAGTTTATAAAACAGGTTGAAATGACAATTTATTTTTTAAATAAATTAAATTTTCATATATATTTTATAACATAACAGCAATGTATAACTATATACATTTGCAGAAACCATGAGATGTAGCAGAAAATGTATCAACTTTCTATCTATATAGTCATAGGGTATCAAGCAGTACAATTAATAACACTATTTTGTTAGCAGATTTCTTTCTATTTTCCATTTATTTAATCTCAAAAGGATATATGATGAAATATATAAAATTCCATATTTTAATAATAATGCAATCCTATTTTTAACACACTTTTAAATCCTTACTATAAGCAGTCAGCAATGTTATATTATATATATATTCTGATTTCTATTGAAATATTTTCTGGCATTTTTCATTTTCCCTCTAAATAAAACAAATCTTGTTGAAATTAAGATGTAGACATAATTCAAAATCTGTAATTAAAGGTGAGAAAATTTGTATCAAATAAATCACATTCTCTTTAAAAATCTATAACAGCCACAAACAATAAAATATTTTTTAATCACTACAAAATAACATCTCTTAATGATGCAGACTATTCAATGAGCAGTCTCCCATTGTTGCCAACAAAAAAACACAAACAGCAAAAGTATTTTTATTTTATTTATTTATAAGACAACCGGTTTACCTATAGATTTTCAGTTACAAATTCTGTTTTTAACAAGTCTTAAGAATATGAAAACTCTAAATAAATAATCTATAGAGCTACAGAAAAATATTGTGAAATGATTCATGGCAAATGTTACCTGATGTTGCTTACAAGGAGAGGAATAGTGGGGCTTCCGGCATTCGATGGCCAATCGCTGGTCCTTGGTGAGTTTAGGAAATACAGGAGAAATATTGGGGTACAAATTTTTGGCATTTCTCCTCTGGCTATTCACCACACTGTATCAATAGAGGAAAATATTTTATAATCTATAAATTTGTCTTGTACTGCATACATTAACAATGATACATTATACAGACATAATTTACAAATAATTGTATAGTTCAAAATTTAATACATTCAAAATGATGAATAAAAAAATTTTTTAAAGAAAAAAGAAATGAGACCTAAAAAATACCAAAAGATATTTCAGATCCAATCAAAAGATAGAAGCCAGAAAACAAATGCTTATTTAATTTCCAATTTTAATATTTTGAACTTGTATGCTACAAGCAATATAAAATATCTGCTCTCCTCACCAAATAAAATAACTCACTTTTTTGATGCCCTATTACAGAAAGAGCAGAAACTGTAATTTCAAAAAGAGCTGACATTATTGACTATAACTGCCAGAATTTTTAATAGCCGAAGAGATAGGGGAAAAAACTTGCTATTTTATCCCATTTTCAAAACGCCCAATTAAGATACATCAATATTATCATATAAATAGTCAAAGGAACAAAAAATAATAATTACATTTTTCAAGAAAAGATATTCTAATAAGTCAAACATATTGTTATGTATATAAATGATCTAAATAATTGTATAAATATTAAGAGCATAATAAACAGGAAATTATGTGTGTTATTTTTTAAATAGTTACAGTTTGATAAACTATTTGAGTGTATATGTGTGTAAACATAATTTTTGAAGCGGAATTGTGGTCAAAGGCATTTTGAATTTTTAACTTTGTTTCACAGTTTGAATAATGACAAAGCGCTTCAAAAATTAAGTACCTAAACCGAAAAACTATTAAGCACCTTTGTACATGTACATATATGTAAATATGCATATTTTGTAATCCTAGGTTATTTTCTGTGATATAATAATGCATAATTTTTATTCAAACTTTTAAAAAATTTTAAATATGCATTTTTTAAGATGCACTCACATCATGACACAAAAGCAGAAGAAAAAAAAGAGAGGTAAAATAGTTTTCCCAGTGCTTATATACAATGAGATTCTGATATAAATTTCTCGATTTTGATAAGGGAAAACAAGGAAATTTTTAAAGAACGCGCATGCTGGACAGTTTTTTATCCTTCCACTTGGAACCCATGTAAGTGCAAATTTAAGCATTTTTACATATTAATAGGGGAATATTATGTATGTCAAAAAATATCCCTAAATTTTTTAAAATAATTTCATTAATTAATGTTTACTGACAAATAGTAACACAAAAAAATAGAACAGTTCATTATTACAATTTGAGCTTGAATAATTTTTGCATAAATGCAACACTAATTTTCACTTTTAAAAAGATAAAATTTTTACTGGAACAGTTGGAAATACAATTTAAAAATCGCCTTAGAGAAAAATTACATTAGCATACAGCTAAAATAATCTCATACATTTATTGAATAGTGTTTTTTAAAAACTCTAGATTTAAAAAAATGATCAATTTATATCTTAATGATTGAAGCATATCTCACCCTCTTTCAATCAAGAAGCTATCTCGCCAAGATTTCTTTCGGCGAACTTCTGTGTGACGATGACCAGAACTGAAAAGAAAACAGTAATGGGTAAAAATGTTAAAGAAAATTATTGTTATTGTTTTTTAGTCATAAGTCATATTAAAATTGTTTTTAATGCTTTTACATTATTATAGTAATCATCAAAGACAATATAGGGCATTTTGTAATAAAATTTTTCCAACAGTCAATAAATTGAAAAATTAGAGTTACCAAAATTTAAATTTCATTTAGGCTTGAATTATATAAGCAAAAAATTTCGCAACTTAAATATTATACTACCAAACGTTGATGCTACAGAGGATTACGGCCTGTTTTGTGTATAAATAGCACAACTTTATGAATGTAGGACTGCAATAAAGCCAATCATTCAATAATATTGAATAACTGGTGATATCAATATATTGTTTTGAATTATTTATTTTATAAACTGAATGAAACTATAAAGTGACATCCTTTTATTTTTAGCTAGCTAATGAATTCAGGAATAGTTTCTACAAAGTATTATATTATATTTCATTCATAACTTTCAACAAGTGAGCAATATACACATTTCATTATGGAGCATGAATATCAAATGACAGGATAAACTTTTATACAGAAGAATATTTTCAAAGATAGACTATCAAAATTTTATTTCCTCTGATTAATTTTTGTATGTAAACATAATTGAAATATTATTGATTTGTGTTTACCAATTATTATTTGAAACAATAGTTCTGCTATAAAAAATTTTGATATATTAGAATAAATAAAATGAAATTTAATATTGTGCAACAGCAGCATATTAGCAATAAGCCTAATATTTACTTCTGTACAATATTTTGAGCATCGACTTCAATTAGAATTACAAAAATAAGCAAAACAACGTGAAACTTCTAGTCAGTATGCTAAATTTGAGCATCAACTAAAACAATTATTACGAATTTTAGCATCAAATTTTTAAACTTTAGCTAATAAAAAAAATTACCTTAAAAAATTTGGAAAAAGTTACTTGCTCTTTTACACTTACAATTTGGTTTTGCATGAAAGTGATCAAGATGGGATTTTACAAATTAGCTTCCTATGTATAATTCATGTGCATGGGACGTTTATAGATAATTTGGGTAATTTCAGTGGTTTTATAATTACACAAATTATTTGTTCAGTTTTATTGCAAATATTTGCTTCATACCAAAATGTAATATAATTTACATTTAGAGTAATATAATAAAACAAATACAAACAACATTTTAAGATTTTTTTTAAAAAAATTATTTAATTGAACAAAAATATGCTTTTAATTTACTATATAAGATAAACATCTTCATCTAACATTATAAAATTAATAGCTTCTACTTAAAACTCTAATATTTCAGCTTTTAAATGTATAGAATTACATTTTTTAATTAAGAATTTTTTTTAATTATCCCAGTGAATAAATAAAATAACCCAACCAAGTAGATGGGATAAAATATAAACAAAAATATATATATTAAAAAACCCCTCTAAAAATCTGATTACCTAGCCCAAGCATCAGCATCTTTCAAAATAGATAACATGGAACGCCCATCCATGTGCTCAGGTACCTCTACACCCGCTATGTCCAAGAATGTTGGTGCTAGATCAATATTTAGAACAATATCCTGAATTCTAGAAATAATATTTTTATATTCATTAGCAACCAATAATAATATAATTTTTACAAAATATCAATAAATGTTATATGTCCTAATTATTCCCAAATAAATATAATCACCAAAAGCAAAAACTCCTAAGTACATCAATTGTTTTCATCTGTTATGTGTAATACTGTAGAGTGAAATAGGCACTCTTTTAATAAACTTAATATTTAAAGATTATTAAAATATTATTTCTGTACAGTGATGTCTTTACTTATGTATCTTGAAAATAAATAAATGTCTGAAAATCTTGACAGTAAACTAGAAATGAAAAATTTAAATTCTTTAAATGATGGGTAAAATTCTATTAAATACTGCTCAAATTGCTTTATATAGCTAAATTAATTCAATTTAAAATATAAAATCACTTGCTTATCATTCACAAACAATGTACATCAAGATTATATTTATTTTTTTTAATTTGTGATTCATTCATTTTTCATAAAAGTTATTAAACAGCATGAAAAAGTTTAGCAAAATTAGTAGAGAAAACTCTGCAAAATGTAAGAAGGAATGAGGGAAAAAATAACTAATGAAAACAATTACAGCTGTTTTGCAATGTAAAAAAGACAATGCAGAACAAAACAATCAACTCTTCTCAGAAGTATTTTGTAATTTGTATTTGGTGTCCAATGTACGACTAGTATATTTAATTATTAGATTCAATATGCAATGTAAAAACATAATTTATTATAATTCTAAAACAAATTCAAGGAAATAATTATTTTCTTGAGTTTTTTAAAAAGCTGTTTGATAAATTTTGAACAAAAGGAAAGTGGAAATTTCTAATTTAAAATATGAGGAAATTAAGTCAGAGATTTAAAATTTGGAAGAAATCTGAGTGAACTGAGGAAGAACCTTTCTTATGAAAAGTGGCTGACAGAAAATAACATATTTATGTTATATAAAGTCAGGCACATAACTACCTTACTACATATTTTTATTCAAGAATATAATATAGTAATTCATACAAACTGTATCAGAAAATTACAGTAATCAATAATAACTGCAAACAGAGATAGATACAAACCTAACTCCTCGAGGAACTTTAGGACCACGGACAAAAAATGGCACTCTAACATCAAACTCGAAAGGCATGGACTTTCCTTTCACCAAACCAAACTGTCCAAGGTGGTAACCATGGTCTGATGTGTAGAAAATGTATGTATTTTCTAACTCTCCAAGTGATCGCAATTCTCTGTAGAGCTTTTGGGATAAAACTATTAATAAACAAATAATTTACTAACAACACATTTTATCTTGCATTGCTAAAAGTATTTTAAATGTTTCAAGCACCTATTTTAGGAATTCTTTTTATGCATTCTTTTTATTTTTATGTATATTTAAGCAAACATTTATGCATTATCTAAGAAGTAACTGACTGAACTGTGAATCTCCAAATTGAATAGCAATAATTAATTTTCTCATAAAAATGATTAAGAATTCAATAATTGATATGTAATTATTTTAAGCTCAAACTCAATATAACAGAGATTATTCCTACTAGCTTCAATCATTATGCTAACATTCATACAAATCCTGTATTATTCATATAACTACCTGGGTTTAAATGGATATTGGATCCCTTATTCTGTTGTATTAAGTGACAACTGGATTAGATTACTTCTAGAGAAGATAAAAAATAAGTATTCTAATTGTTTTGTGAAAGCACCAGTCCCAATGGTAAAAAGTGGCTTTCTTTTTCTAAGCAAATATTGGAAATCAAAATTATGGATTCAGTTTAATCACTATTTAAAGAATAGGTTCCCCCCCCCTTCAAAATATGAAAAGTCTTCTTTAAAAAGATCCAAACTCTCAAGTGGAATTCATATGCACAATCAATAAAAAACAAAGAGACTTCCAAAAACATGAATAATTATGACTTTAAAAACATTCAGTTATTCTCAGCAATGATAAGCAAAAATACCTTAACAATCATAAACAATTAAAACCTAAAGCTACAGCAGTTTCTTATTTTTCTTTTTGTATAATTTCCATTTTAAAAAACGATATAAATAAAAAAATATAAAAAGTCTACAAGCACCCATAAGTAGTTAATGATAAAGAGAAATTGACAATCGTACCAGGCAATTAAATTAAGAAGTTGAAAATTAATAAATTTAAAGATCAACTGCATTTGCATACTTGACATCTAACAAGCTCCTAATAATTAAAAACAAACCTCTAATAAAAAAAAAAAACTAAAATCTTAGAAACAAATTCATCAAAAAAGATATAATAAATAGATAAAATGATAGAAAGTTTCTATCCAGTCTCCAATATAAATTGTGAGAACTATACACTGTCACAATATTTATTTACATAGAAAGGTATAAAAAATATTTAGCTTATTATGAAGAAATTGTATGCAAAAAAGTTGTTGAATCATTTAGTGATTATATTATTGCTAACTTTCATTTCAATATGCATTATTTTTATTAATATGTTTAAAAAGTACAATCATTAACATATATTTTCCTTCCAAACAAATGCTTTCCTAACTCCTTCTTCTAATTAATTAAAATCTGTGAATATTTACAGCAAATTTAGATTAGATTTGCATGTTTCAACCCGCCTCCACATCAAAATAAAATAAGAGCATGATTATTTCGTTTTAATTTATGATGAAGTGTCAAATTAAAATATATTCCATTTCATTTTAAATTCACATGAGTCGTTACACAGTTAAGACTTGTTAAATATCAAACCAGTTAACAAAAAAAGTAAAATAAATCCAAATACCCTTTCAACAGCATCGTCAACAGACTGCAGAGTCTGAAGGCGTTTTGTGTGCAACACATCGGTAAATTTCACATGAATCGGTTCCATTTTTCCAGTGTGACGAAGAAGCCATTGCTTGTCGGGATTCGGAGCAAAATTCCAACTGGGTGTCCTGAAAATTCAAGAGACATTTGATTATTACGAGGCGTATTTTCAGTACGAGTGGAAAAATAAGTTTAAAAAATTAATTACTAATTTATAAAAATACTAATAAACAATTGTATTACATACATATATAACATAAACTAGCAAATGCAAGGCTGAAAATAAACCGAATGGGTAATTAACATCAATTAACTTTTTCATAGAAGGGAATGATTTATACATGGGATCAAAAGCAAAACATGTCTGTTAATACCAAAGCATAAGAGTGAAAGTGTAAGAAATTTTTCTTTTAGTGTTTTTAATAAGTTTTTTAAAAGGATTTTTTTTTTGACACATGTTCATTTAAAAAATTGAATCTTGGGTATCTGAAACTTTTGTTATGGATATTTTTATCTCTTAAAAAAACATGAAAACATGTCTGAGATTTTTTTTAGAGTGCGTGTTAGAGCTAAAATAAATAAGTGGAATTTGAATTTTAAAAAAGTAAGAGAAAATTTTAGAATGAAATGACAAGAGCTAATTTAACATAAGTAGGAAATTAATAAAAATTTAAAACATATTAAGATATATATATATATATATATATACACACACACATACATATATGCATATACACCGAAGAGCCATTACATTATGACCACCCTGCCAATAACATGTAGGACTACCTTTAGCCCTCAAAACTGCTCGCACCCGCCGTGGCATTGATTCCACAAGGTACTGATAGGTAGTCTGAGGTATCTGGTACCAAGCGCTCACCAACTGGTCCTGCAATTCCTTCACATTGCGAGGGGGTAGCGTGGCAGCACGAATTTGGTTTTCCAAGTAGGACCACAAATTCTCTATTGGATTAATGTCAGGTGAGTTTGGGGGCGAAGACATGACTTGAAAGTCACTGGAATGTTCCTCGAACCAATCCATGACGATTCGACCCTTATGACATGGTGCGTTATCCTGCTGGTACACACCATCCCCCGCAGGAAACACTGTTGCCATGAATGGGTGAATCTGGTCTGCAACCATGTTCACGCACCTTCCAGTCGTCAAGGATTGTTCTATGGGGATTATGGGTCCTAATGTGCTCCATGAAAACATTGCCCACACCATAATACCTCCACCACCGGCTAGTCTCCGTCCAACTGTGCATCCGGGAGCAAGGGATTCATTTGGAAATCGGCGTATTCTCCCACGCCCGTCGAGGTGATGGACCAGAAAACGTGATTTGTCGGACCATGCAACCTTCTTCCATTCCTCTGGTGTCCAATTCCGATGTTTCTTGGCCCATAGCAGACGGCGATGACGTTCCGTTAGTGCAGGAACATTCTTCAGCAGCGTAGGCCCATACGCAGCAATGTACGCTGGACAGTGCGTTGAGAAACACTGCCTGGGTCACCACTGTTGAAGCTGGTGGTGATTTCGGCTGTTGTAGCCCTTCGGTCACGGCAAACAATGCGTAGCAATCTCCGCTCTCCTCTGGAATCAATGCGCCGTGGACGACACACTTTTGGCCGGCGACTTGCCGTTTCACCATCCCTGCACCATCTTTGATATGTGCTCATAACAACTGCACGTGAACAGCCCACTAAACGCGCCTTTTCTGGTATTGATGTTCCAAGTCACCGAGCCATAACGATTTGACCTTTATCAAAGTCTGATAAATCCGCTGCTTTAACCATTATGTCGCTAATCGCACTATGTTTAGAAAGACACTGCATACCCATTTTATATACTCCAATATCAACCACGCACGTGCAGTGGTTCTGCTCCTGGGCAAGCCCATTCTCATAGATAGAGGGTGGTCATTATGTAATGGTTCTTCGGTGTGTGTTTATATTATATTATATTATATTATATATATATATATATATATATATATATATATATATATATATATATATTGTAATTTTTGTGCAGTAACCCATGATTTTTAAATTTAATTGAAAATCATCATAAAACTAGAAAATTATTATATGAAAGTTCAATTCTGATGAATAAAGAAATTGATATAATTTCTAAAGTAAAAATAAAAATAGATGGGTTACCCCCATTATTTCTGGAATACAATCACAAGTTACTATATAGTTTTACAAGTTACTATATAGTTACTATACAAGTTTCTATATCTTTAATAATTGATTTTTATCAACAGAAAGAATATCAGTTACACAATACTTATCATCAAAATGTTTTTATAAATTTTAATAAAGAATGAAAGTAATGCACATGTTTCAGTATTTTCCAAGGATAAAATCTAAATCTATGGTTTATCATGCCCTGAAGTTTCAAATAACATGAACAGATATAAAATGCTTTAATTCATTGGGATCTTCTAAAAAATATGTCAAAACGTGCAATTTCTTGCGCTCGATTTGAAGTGACCATACTGTAGAATTGTATTATTAAGTCTACAGATCATTAGCTTGAACATAGATACTTTTCATAATAGATCATTTCAACTTCAAAAATTTTACTTGCTATTCATATCCTGAACAATTAGTTTTCTTGTTGAGCCTGTGTCATTAACTATGTTATCGGTCAATGTCCTTTAATTTTTATCTTCAATTGTCAAAAATCTGAATTTTTATTTCACTATTGTTATAACTTTCTCATATCAATAAACCATTCATTTGTTTACATTGAAAAATCATTATTCAGTAAAGTTTTTGCAGTTTTCAATCAATCCATCACTTATATTTCAGAATTCAGATCAACAGATGAATCCATAAACATCAAATTGAATAGCTCATATTAGATAATATACAAATAATTTCAGAATTTATTAATGCAAAGCTAAAACTTAAAAAAAAATCATTTCTTTTAAATTATGAATTCTAACAAAAATGAAATTTGCATATTTTGTGCTGTTTGGTAAAGCCTAAAGTATTCAATAAATAAAAAATCATACAGACATGATTAGTATGTGACAGCTGAGTTATCTTTCAATTTTTTTTTTCTTTTTTGAAGAGGTAATTGATATAATTAAATTCAAGTTCAAAACATATTTTGAGAGTAAAGATCAAATTATAGTTAATATATTTCTTTAATTATTTATTATATTATTATTTATTTATTTTATTTAGTATTATTATTATTTTAATTATTTAGTAATATATTAAAATATAACCTGCACAATATGTGCCTGGGTCATAAAGATTTATCAAAGCAAACTTTAAATGATCTTTAAAAAAATAATGCAAGAAATATATATTATAATTGGATCAGAAAATAAGACTGAGTGATTCCTCAAGTACCTATGTGTAGTGACATTTTTGAAGAGGTGGTGGAATTGTGGGGCAGCATCCTCCGGTCCGTGGGGGG